>CM044447.1:44737220-44747633 GCA_024363595.1 Xenopus borealis
GATTTAAATCTGGTTGAGAAATTGAAGTGCAGTTTGTGAGGGTCATTGTGCCCCTTTGCTACCCAATGGCAGATGTTAATTTGGAGATATCTTGTGTTTGTACTAGTAATTACAGTAAGGAATGGAGCAACTGATTAAACAACACATACATCATGATAGTGGGTGGAAAGCTTGGTTTCCATTTGTTCAGCAGCCTGGCTGGGACAATAGGACAGGGTAGAGATATTGAGCTGGGATATCTGGAGAATAATACAAGGAGTCTCCCTGGGGTCTTACTCCTACTGATTCTTCATTGAATGCAGTCATCTGATCCGTTACAATCACATCATTTGCGAGAAGCATCGATCCAAGTAAATTGTACCTCGCACAATTACTGTTTGATTGCAGTTTAAGCTCAAATGATGGCGCTCAGTGTCAATGATTTACTCAGATAAGCTTGAATGTATGAATGTATGCTCGGAGGAATAAACGAGTGCTTACTTGATGAGATTATTCATCTCCTGCTCATTAAGGTGAAACCATAGATGGTGTGTAGGGCATTCTCCAAATAAACTAATGTGCCAGAGGAAGCCAGCAGCAAAGTCTTACATTTACCTCCTGTGTGTGCAGATGTAAGTGCTCTGTCTAGGGGCAAAGTTTTCACTCCATGGGACTGTTCAATTCCAGAGAGATAATTAACTCCAGGCTGCAAATGACAGGAGCTAATTTTTTATGTGTGGACCCAGGACCACCATTAGGAATTATGGGGTACCAGTTCACTAAATTAGCATGGTCCTTGTCCCAGGGGACCCCATTTATTAATGAATTTGTAATCTGGGCCTCTAGGCAGAGGGCTCTGCCAACAAGAACAAGGAACCTCCATAAAAATATGCCCCTAATTCAGCCCAGCCATGCCCCATTACGCCAAAACCTTACCCATGATCCACCCAAACCCTGCCCAATTGATCATAAAACCCACCTCCCTTTACCAAAGGTGAATTTCACTGGTATTTCTCCACTTTTCCCCCATACTATGGGACCCCTGACTGCAGTAACCATTGTAACCACCTGATGGCAGTCTTGGGTGTTGGGGGATAAAGATCTGCTCTTTAAAGGGGTTCTGTCATGATTTTTATGATGTAGTTTTTATTTCTAAATTACACTTTTTACACTGCAACTAATTCACTCTACCATGTAAAATGTAATTCCTGAAGCAGCAAGTGTATTATTTCCTATTTATAATATTGGTGTGTGGACAGCCATTTCAGGTCATTTACCTGGTCATGTGCTTTCAGAAAGAGCCAGTCACAGGATGAAACTGCTTTCTGGCAGGCTGTTGTTTCTCCTACTCAATGTACTGAACGTGTCACAGTGCGTCCTGGATGATTAGGGTGATGTTCTTATATCTAGCAGGCTGCGTTTCTGTTGTGTTAAAGGGATACTGTCATGGGAAACATGTTTTTTTCAAAACACATCAGTTAGTGCTGCTCCAGTAGACTTCTGCACTGAAATCCATTTTCAAAAGAGCAAACAGATTTTTATATACTCAGTGGTGAAATCGGATATGGGACTAGACATTTTGTCAATTTCCCAGCTGCCCCTGGTCATGTGATTTGTGCCAGCTCTTTAGGAGGGAACTGCTTTCTGGCAAGCTGTTGTTTTTCCTTCTCAATGTAACTGAAGGAGTCACAGTGGGACATGGGTTTTTACTATTGAGTGCTGTACTTAGATCTACCAGGCAGTTGTTATCTTGTGTTGGGCTAGTGGCAGACGATCAGATTCGGGGAGATTTAGTCGCCATTCAACTACTCACCTCTTCAGCCCGGCGGCAATCTCCGAGAACTGCCTTCCATCTACCTTACGTGTGCCTGAATGAGGAATTGCCTGCGCAATTAAACTTGCGGCGCTTCCAAAGTCGCTTCCGAAGGCCGCAAGTGCATTAGCACAGGTGATTCCTCATTCAGGCACACGGACAGTAGATGGAAGGCAGTTCGGGGAGATTGTTGCCAGGCTGAAGAGGCAATTAGTCAAATCTGCTCATCTGCCACTAGCCTTAAGGTGGCCATAGACGCAGAGATCTGCTCGTTTGGCGATGTTGCCAAACGAGCAGATCTCTCCCCGATATGCCCACATGGAAGTGGGCGATATCGGGCTGATCCGATCGTGGGCTCTAGGGCCCAACAATCGGATCATAATGCATCGGATCGCAGCACCGCATACACTTGCAGATGCGGCTGCGATCCGACAGGGGTTTTTTAACCTGCCCGATCGAGATCTGGCCGACTTTCGGCCAGATCTGGATCGGGCAAGCCCGTCAGATGGCCCCACACACCGGCCGATAAGCTGCCGACTCGGTCTGTCGGCAGCTTTTAACGGCCCATGTATGGGGGCCTTTAGAGAGCTGTTATCTGGTTACCTTCCCATTGTTCTGTTATTAGGCTGCTGGGGGGGAAAGGAGGGGGTGATATCACTCCAACTGGCAGTACAGCAGTAAAGAGTGACTGAATGTCTAGTTCCATATCAGTTTCCAAAATTAAATATAAAAAAATCTGTTTGCTCTTTTGATAAAAGGATTTCAGTGTAGAAGTCTGCTGGATCAGCACTATTAACTGATGTGTTTTGAAATTTTTTTTTTCCCATGACAGTATTCCTTTAACAGTAAGTAGCAAGTCACATCTTATAGGTGAGCAATCCACTAAGGGTAATGCTATACACTCCCCCCAGTGGTGTTTAGCCACCATTGCCCCAGCACTTGTAGCTGGATTAATTAACCTGGTAAATGACTGCACCATATGTGACTCACCATTCCTAGAACATATAGTCACTGAGCACTTGTCTTTAATGACTAACACATCCCAGATTACTGAAAGAAAACAATTTGATTGTTGTATCCTGACAACAAAGACTTGGGCAGGAAGGAGGAAGGAGGAATGTCTATTAGTTCCATTCAAGATTTCCATCTCTGCAAAGGCTACCTCTTATGCTGCACATTTGCATAATTTCCACAAGTGCCGAACAGGAGAAGAAAGCAAATAACAAGCCAAGAGGAAGCATCTCTCTCACCCACCCAGTCTGCCAATTACAGCCAATACCAGAGAAAAACAAAGAAAGCAAAGTAAAAAGTTGTATATTATAGTTAAGAAAAAAAGGTTTCTTGAAGACGGGAAGCTGCTATAAAAATAAAACAATATGTTATATTTCCTCTGAAGAGCTATCTGTTGAGAGTTAGAGACCTCAGCCACATCCCTTTCATTAAAAAGCAAAGTGTATATATATATATATATAAAACAAGTATGTATACCTTGAAAAAGGTCCCAATGGTGACCGAAACGTCGGTTGGATATACTATGCTGTAACACAATACAAGAAACTTTTTCACAGTAAGACCCATGGTGCTGTATTTTTTTCTATTTGATATATATATACAGTATCCAAAACCTGTGGAACATGCAACTTATCCCCAGTATCAGGTGGGTTTGGTATGGTTGTTGAGAGTTTGGGCAGGTAGCATGTGTAGCTGTTGGTACTGTCAGAAGTGCCACATGAGCTCCTGCATGTTATCTTTGTTTCTTTAAAGCCCTATTAAAGGTAAATTCATGAGTATCAGCCATTGGGTTAAGTGCCCAAATATGGGAAGACATTGGATACCAACTCAGAAGTCGGTAGCCTATTGGATTGTACATGAGGTCAAATTTATCAGCTCTGCAGTCATTATCTGATCGGGTCTTGGTGAGAGATTGGCTAGGTTAAATGGAAAATCCTAGTGAAGCATTCATCCCTTCCAAGATGCAAACTGGTTCTCTGTGCCCAACAGTCTCTCTGTGGACATGTTTCTGCCCACCTTCATCACTTCGCTCTAGTACACCAATAACTCTGCACCCAAGTTATCATCTGCTATTGGGCCGATCCTGCTGAAACCTTTGTCCCTGGTGTTTTGAACTTTCCTTGGTTTTGAATAACTTTTGCTGCCTGCTCTAATCTTCTATTTTAGACTAGACTCTGAATTATGATGTTTGCTACTTGCCTGGTTTTCTGGACTATAAAGTTTGCTGCTGGTCCTGAACGTGAAGCTTGAACTCTGGACTACAATGTTTGCTGCCTGTTCTGACCTTCTAGCTTGGGATGCAGACTGTAAAGTTTGCTGTCTGCCTTGAACTTTTAACTTAGATACAGACTATGGACTATGAAGTTTTCTGCCTGCCCTGACCTTCTGGACTATAGAGTTTGCTGTCTGTCCAGACCTTAAAGCTTGGTATGTGGACTATGAAGTTTGATACATGCCCTATCCTTCTAGCTTGAATTCTGGACTATGACTATCGATGCCTTTCCTGATCTTCTATTTGGACTGTGGACTGGGATGTTTGCAGCCTGTCCTGACCTTGTAGCTTGGGTTCTGGACTATGACATTGCTGGCTACCATGACTTTTGCCTGGCTGGAGCACTCTGAACTGTGGTGTCTCATGTCCAACAGGGCTGTGTCAAAACTACTGGTGCAGAATAATGGCATGATATGATATTTTCTCTCCTGCTGTGGGGGAACCTCCAGTTTTAGGTGTACAGAGTCATCATTAAAGGCAGATATTTAAATAGATTCTTTCCCCCCTAGTTTATTCATGAAGGTAAAGTTAACGTGTATATCACTACAACTGGTAGGGTTGGCACAAAAAGAGGCGACTGACTAATCTGAGTCCATGTTTGTTAATATCCACAACACACAAGTCCTCAGCATGATCCAAATTACTGTCAAGAGGAAATTCCCATGCTACTCAGCACTGAGATCTAAAGTCAAGGCATCAGACAGTTGAAACCTCATCCATAAAGCACATCACAAAGTAAAGCTGCATAATGACTTTGCGAGATATAACTTTCTCAATGCAGGCGCACAGAGTAAAAGTATTACTTTTCATTTCATGGGTAATTGAGTCTTAACAATAAATAAGCCGGGGTGACATTCTTGCAACAAGCAGCGCAGAACTGGAAAATATGTTTCTGATTTGGGCCATTCAACAACTTTCTGGTAATTAGCCAGATCGGGTGCCTGGTGGCCAAAAACATAATAAAGATAATTCTGTGCTACCTCAAGGCATATAGAAGTTCTATAAAACCAGTTACTGTACAATAGATCTCCATACTTTCTGTATTATGGAACACACAGTGGAACATGGGGAGGCCAAAATATTTTATTGACGCTATCCAAAAAAACCATAAAAAAATCTTTAAATATAAGTATACTATTTATAATATTATATATATTATAAACCTGTTACAAAAAGAAACTTTTTGGATAAAGAAACTGAATACCATCTCTCCTAAAGGTTTAAATGAATATTGTTCCTTTGTCTCTTTCCTTGATGAGCGCTAAAGCTGTTTTTAATGGTTCACTATATGCTTTTAATATTTTGGGTCATTTTTATATTTTCACCTCTAGTTGGCAGCACCTGACACTGATCGAATAAGGATCAAGGGATTCATTGGAAAATGGACATTCCAAGGTGGGGGCGGTCTGGGGGTGGGTACGTACACATGTGTGTCTATTTAAGGATGTTATCAGTTGTTTGTAAATTATCTTGACAAAGGACCCAGTGAGGGTCGAAACGTTGATCTAAATAAAACATTTTTGCATTTTTTCAAGAAGCCCCTTGAGTGCAACAGCCTCTCCTTCTATATAAGTACACTATATCTGTTGGCACCAGGGCAGAATCCTATATTGAAGTGAGTGCAGCAGTTTTTCAATTTGTATATATATATATATATATATATATATATATATATATATATGGTTTAAATTAAAACATATACATATCAGCTGCAGTTAAAATAAAATAAGTATATTTTTTACTAATTAGTGTACCTCTGTATTAAAGTACTTTGGGACTCACCCACCTTACCACCCCAGATAAAGACACTGACACTTACATGGAATAAGGCCAAATCAAGGAATATTTAAGTCAAGCAGTGGGCTGAACATGGCTATTCTGATGTCGGCATACATTGTTAGAGGCAGGGGGTCTGTTACTCAAGGAGTATGGTAGCTTACAGGCAGAGTTGGACTGGCCTATTGGGGCACTGGGAGAAAATCCAGTGGTCCCCAGTCTTATATGAGCCCCACGTTCTGGGTTACATGGGCTTACACGCAGGCCTGAACTGGCAATCTGTGAGTTCTGGCAAATGCCAGATGGGCTGCTGTAAGTTGCCATAGAAAGTGACTATTAAGTGGGCTGGTGGGGGCTGTTTGGGCCTCTTTGTAGCAGGAATGGCAGGGCCTGTTTTGAATCCCAGTCCAGTCCTGCTTACACGACTGGTATTATATAACTTAAGTAGTGGGTAAGACTTCTCTGATGGCAGTTTATGTTGATGGCAACTTATTGGGGAGGGGCCGGGACTCTGTAACTGAAACAGTGGGTGGGGCTTGACCACTCTGATGGCAGCAGGGAAATATAAGGAAGTATTTAACATTTAATAATTAAAAACAGCTGAAGGGTGATAGAAATAACCGCCCCATGAAATAATCAGAAAATGAGTGACCATTAATACTCTGTTGGCCTACAGCTCCAATATAGAAAAAGAGACACTGGAAAATTGTGCTTAAAAAAAACCTCAGTTTTTGTGCTCTGTCCAGCTAAAAGAGCCAGGATTAGAAGATGAGAGAGGGAGCTCTCCTTTTATAACACGTAAATATTTCCCAGAGCCCAGTGCCGCAAGGGACAAGTCTGCAAGGATAAATGAACAATTAGTGATCCAGAGTTGCTGAGCCATCGGATTCCAATCAATTAAAAGTTAGAACAGAGTGTTAGGAAGTTCACATGCATAATGAACGTCACCTTGTTTTGCATCTCCGCAGCACCGGCAGAACATTCATAGTAACAGTACAAAGTATAGGAGCCTCCATTTCACAGGCATTTTTTTACCTTTAATACTAACAGATATTGGAGTGCTCATTATTGACTCCATTACCTCCAGTGTTTAATTACTACAGATTCTGAATTAAAAGCGGTGGAGAAATAAGACGTAACTAGTGAAAGGTAAAACCTTCTGTAATTATAAATACAGTTTATTATTTACTTCCCATTAAACAGACAGTTTTCAAGGAGGGGTTTTCTGTACCGTAGAGATAATTCCAAAGGAGATACTTACTAAAGGGTGACTTTTTGACCTCGGAAGGCTCCGCCACACTTCATCAGATGTTAATTCGCAGTGCATACGCTAATTCACCAAAATGAGAAGTTATGTCTCGGCAGACGAATGCTGGGGAGGTTTTGCCAGCAAAAATTTGTCAGCGCAAGCAATTCAAAGCCAACTTTTGCTAGAGTTATTTTCCTCCTAGCAAAACTTTGTTAACACACTTAGGCATAGGTCAATTTAAAAAGAGCAGATACATACAGTATAGGCCATATATACATGTATGTTATATTTATAAATTAGTAATGCTGATGAAATTGCTTGAAGTGGCTACTACTTATTAAAAATGTCTAAGGAATCAAAATAAATACAAGAGATCATCTATTGTCCTAGACATTAACCCACCCTAAAAAAAAGTGGCACGAGCTTCAAATGGTTTAAAAAAAATATATATATACATTTAACAGTTACAACTTTTAAATATAATCCAACTTTAAAATAGGAAAAAAAGCCAGCGTTTTGTGTTTCTTTATGACTTTTTTGGTATACATGATATGATGTCATTGACATAAGATTGTGGAAGATGTAATTTCAACTTATCAGTTAGCGAGGCATAACCTAGTGAGACACTGGTGAAAAGGGTAATGTAGTGGAAAATTCACACTTGATGAATTTGATGATTGTTTGCGAAGATTCGACTGGCGAAAGGGTGCAAAACTTCGTTATTGCTGAGCTCTTTCGCTAGAGAATTGTCTTCTACTCCTTTTAGTAAAATTCCTATGTCCCTGCAAAGTGTTGTTTTGGCCACTTGTCTCATATTTATATTCATATGGGTGGGTATGGGTATGTGTATATATCTAATATTTGTCAGTTAGGGCTGTCATGGCAGAACGTACCTGAGAAATGTCACTGATAGGAAAGTAGAAGCATAGCTGCCAGAAGACATTTAATTTGGGATGTATTTGATTGATACTCAACCGGTGAGACAGGGTTTGTTCCAGCTGGTATCATTTAACAAAGAAACATGAAAAGAGACAGATCAGCTTTCTGTACAGCCAATATGTACAGATCTCAAACCTCGGCAGATACCGGCTGCCAGACCCACTGAGGCGGCATCATCGGAAGCGAATGCCCAAGCAATAACTTAAAAAAGATTGATGGATCTTATGGTTGGTTATGTTTTTTGTTTTATTCCAAAATCCTTGATGTGAACAAAGAGGAATGTGCATCGCCGTCAGGCCATTAGACCCTGCTAAGTCTGCTAAAATTGATGCTGATTGCCCAAGTCTGAAACTTTGAGATTTTTTTTTTTTTTTTTGCAAGCAGATAACAGAAAAATTATAATGAACAAATAATACCTTCACTGAGTGTAGGGTCCATTCCAGTGATATCCCTTTCTAGGTCACCAGAGATTGTTGAATTGGGAGGAACTGGGAGGAATTGGGAGGAACACCTGAAGCTGTTTTGATGGTGCACATTTTCCACTGTAAAAACTTGAATTAAGAATGGTCTGGATGTTTGTAGAAAATAACAGATTTATAGAAACAGGTAACAGGGGTAACAGTCACCCTGCTATAGTTCTAGGGGTACCCAGGGCACAAATAAGCACTCACCCAAATCTCACACTAACTGGCCTTCAGACTAGGTTCAATTATCTCATAACAAAGTTATAGATATATAGAAACATTGAGGTAACAGTCACCCTGCTATAGTTCCAGGTGTACCCGGGTCACAAATAAACACTCACCCCACACTTCAACCTAACTCAGTGCCTGCGAAGCTAGAGTTTCCAGACTGAGATGTTAAGCCATGTGGTTTATCAAGAAATGGATATTATTTACAATCCTACCAGAAGCAGAACATATGTGGACAGCTGAGAGACACCCATTAATACACATAATGCTGTTGGGTTAGGAGGGATACATCTCTGTGTAATTAGCATACTAAGTGCTATGAAACAGATGACGATATAATTACTGGTGCTTCAATCATAACACTGAGATAATGAATATGAAGCTGCTGCTGCAGGATCTGCGGAACGCCATACAGGTGGTCCCTGCTTTTTTCTCTTGCTTGTTCGACAGGTATGAAGAATCTTTTTGCAATCAAATATATATTTGTATGAAAGAAGCTGATGTGGGGGGATGTGTGTTGGTTTTATTTCTAGGGTATATATATATATATATATATATATATATATATATATATATATATACATACACACACACATATGTATACAAGGCCAATGCAAGGCTTGGCCTGACCAAGAAGCATTTAATGTAGGGAGCATTTGAATAAATTCTGGGACAAACATATTGCTAACCTGCCATCTTATTTTTAGCATGCATTTATAACAAGCCATAAAGTCTGAACCATCCAATCTCCACTTGAATGGACAATTAGGAAGAAAGATGATTTGGAGTAAAATTTGGGGTGAACACCTGTTTGCTGTCCTTGATATTATTGGGACTATGGCTGATACCCTAATAATGTCTTATAGCTGTAAATTTATTTTGAACTAAAGGGGTACCCTGTACCAAAACTGGTCCACCAATGGGGACTTGAGCCAAAAACCCTTGTCCATTTACACTGATACAGTTTTTTGGCTAAGTCTCCCCTTTCCTTTTGCATACTTGCCCTTCTCATTCTCAGTGAATACTCATCTCTTGTGTTGGTGATGCTATGCGTGCTCCATACTATTCATATTTGTGATGTTGGCATTACTTACATACAAACATATGTGACATGTATTGGTGAAAATAATCATCTTTGCTTATAATTCTTTACTTGACATTAAATAAAGGCATCTACCTGACAATTAGATTTCTCCTGACATCTAATACAACAGTTTGTTTAGAAACCAAAGGATTGTGGGGTATGTGCAGTTAAGAGCAATTTATGGAGAGCTGTCAGAAAAAACTAAATGGGGAGAAGGGTTTGTATTACAGAGTTTTCCCGTAGGGGGGGCCTTTGCTGCTATCTTACCTGTACCCAAGCTATGGAACACGACCATCTCCTCGCTGAGCAGAATTTCACTGCTCACACTGCGGGAAAGCAGAATTTTTCCATAGATAATCATGGAATTGAACTCCTTATGCCCAAAGCACAAAAAAGCCGACTGACAGATACATCTCCAGCAGCGTCCCGAGATTTCTGAGAGAAAAAATCCAATTAATATATCTTTCAGGTCTGTGACCCTGCTGCCTTACTAAGGCTGTCAAATGATTTTTATTCCAATTAACTCAACTTCTGCTTTTTGTTCTGCTTTTATAAATACTTACACCCACAATGCATTTAGTCCTGGACATTAAAGGG
>CM044447.1:44747868-44759461 GCA_024363595.1 Xenopus borealis
CTTTAAGGGAAAGTAAAAAGAGACAGTTGCATTTCTAAACTCATACCTTACATAGCAACAATTAAATTTACAAGTATTTAATGGGAAGTTGACTTTATTATTGGGGGTTGGCAGCTCTAAATTTTCATAATTCCCCAAATTATGAGGCTTGCACCAGTAAAAGCAGTGGCTGGTGGTAGTTTTGAGTCCAGAAAGATTTTAATATGGGGTTGAGTGCCTTTTACATGGTTACACTGGCTGGGGCTTATATTTGTCAATATACGTTATGAGTAAAAAGTTAATAGGAACATGCATGGGCCTTCCCAAAGCCTCCCAATCATCTGTCAGAAAACCATCCAGATAAGTATCTAACTGGCACATTAGAAAGTCCCATCAGCCAACCAGGACTACATGAACCTGTTGTTGTTGTTGTTGTAGAGGTCCTCTCCCAATGGTGTTCAAATCTATTGGATCAACTCCCGCTGGCTCTGCAAGACCTTGTCAGTCGAGTAGCTCTACACACATAGGGTTAATAATGTATTTATATATCTTTATATTGAAAGAAATGGTTGCATAATGGTCTCTGATTAGGCCAGCTCATGCCCAAGCCTGTTAATCTGTAATTTTTCTCTGGGTTAAATCTCCAGCTTTACTCTGACAATGATCCTTGCCATCTGCCCACTTGGTCTGTCCTTGACTTAGTTTTTTATCTAACCATAGTCTGTACAATGATAATGCTGGATAGTTCTCCAAAGGAAGTTGGCTGCCTGATGGCATTGCAGCAGAAGTATATGGGGTCCCAAAAGGGCTTCACGTGGGGACAGTTGAAATCCAAGACACATGGCGAGGTATAATTGAAGGGCAAATTATACATACATTAAGGTTAACCTAAGGTCACTAGGCATATGCACTACTCTGCAAAATACGTATGAAAGGACTCTTCCCTCTATGAAGACTTTATGCATCTCCTCTACCTTCCTGATTTATGTGACTATTCTGTCAGGTTTACATCAGAAAAAGGGTCACTCACTGCAATGGTCCAGATTGTAAATTGTGGACGGATACAAAATGATTATCATGCACAGCTTTATACTAGATCTGTACTGTGCAGTGAGGACATGGTGCTCTCCATCCCATCATTACAGTAATTCCGCTTCACTAAAATATTTGGCAGAGCTCTATTAAATGCTTTCCTGGCCCCAACACAGAAATTTCAGTATCCTTCTGTCTTCCATCAACATTGTTTCAGTAGTGCATTTGTGTTGTAGAACAGGCCAAGGTTTTGTACTTGGATTCTGTACAAGTACTATGAAAAATAATATATCAATTCTGAAAGAAACAGAAGCCATGGCATTAAGGCAGTACTAGGTATGAGTTAGGCTTTGTAACTGCAGTCTATAGATTGTAGAACTTGGGATAATGTTCACTTATTGCAAAGTGATGGCAAAAGGACTTTGGTCAACAGACGTTTTAAAAGGTTCTGCTTAACAATCCAAGGAGCCTGCACTCCCCCACAACATGAAAAAATAAAGTATGTAGATGCATTGCAATTATTCCTAGCTACTGTAATTTAGTCTAATTTTTTTACTAGACGTTTCTAAGGTAAAATCTGAAGTTGTATAGTCTGCTCATTCCAGGTGCTACAACCTCCAAGTGACCTCATGGTGGCACATTTTCTCAGTGATGTCAACATGCAAGTGCAGGACCATTGGTGACAACACTAGATACCAGGGCTTCCACGTAGAATGTGAAAACACACACTTTGGTGTGAAACCTAGGCATTAATGGGTCACCAAAACCAATGACTTTACCTTCTTGTAGGTCATCCTTCTGGTAGGTTATCTAGCTTGTGATGGTCCTTCTGTTACCCTGTTATTCTGGTGCTGTCTTTGTCTATCTGACCTGCCTGCTCTACAGTGTTATCTGGGTTCTGGACCTTGCTTCTGGTTTGGCAGCTTTCTGTTAACCCTTAATGTGTCAGTGCCTAGACTTCCATTTGTTCTGCTAAATAAAAGCTAAGTTTTTTGCTGAGCTCTCTTCAGTTCCAGGGGCACTTGAAAGCCCTAGCTTCCAGACAGTGGCAAAAAAGTCTTGTCCAAAATGCTACAGTCCTAGTTTTAATTTAAAAGGCTTAAAAAGATTGGTTTTGTTTTTCATTAAAAGAGACTTATGTTGACCATAAATGGAGATGGCAAATGACTGATAACTTTTCTCTGAGCATAATCTTAATAGAACACAAGGGGCTCATAGCACTGATAGCACTTCCCCAAGAGACCAATTGCAGTGACCCATTTCCAGCAACATCCTAATGTTATTATTAACTGCAGCATAATTGCCAAGTGTTCCATAAACAACAAGAGCCACGAACAACTGACGGACGATAAAAAGGCTACTGTACAAAAGCTGTTTTCATGGCACAACAGAAATGACAAGTAATTAAGATATGTTTTCCTGTTTCTGTGGATAATTCTTTCAACACATTGTGAGCAGAGAAAACCCGGCGCTAAAAGGAAAGCATTCGTCAGACAGAAGGAGAGCTGTCCTGAAGCATTGACTTACTGCAGGGCAGGAACAGGCTGAGCTACTGCTGACATATTGATGATGTGCAGATAATAACAGGTGTTTCACTCTCCCTAGTGGCATTGTTAAAAAAACGGAGAGTGTATCATCAAGCAACAAGAAAATTCTCCAAACTTTTGAAGGGAAAGGAATTAGTACAAAGAAGGTGTTGGGCAGGGCCTGTGCCCTGAATGACTGTACAGCAACAGACTGACATTATTGCTAAACAAATGCTGTGTTAGGAACTTGAGATGACCATAAGGTCTTAGGTTAATCCATATCATGAAAAATCCTAGTACCCCCTACTACCAGCAGAACAGGGTGCAAAGAGCATTAAATGTACACAGTACACAGTCTGCCATTTCTTTTTGCACTTTGCTCAATGTCCTACAGGGCCAATTGTCTGATCTCTGTTTCAGAGTTCAGAGACCTGTGTATTCCACCTGAATGCAACTACACATTCAGTAGTGTAGTAATTATTAAGGGCAGATGGGAGTAGCACATACTGTATACATCCCCCAATAAAGTAGTATCATCAAAGATCTTGACAGGACACCATCAGGCAACAAAGATTCTCCCTTTATTTCTGTATGGATTTTCTCTCCCAGATCAACATCTATTTGGAACTTTTACAGATGGCGAATGACAAAGTATGAGGACACTGTGGAATGCAGTCATCGAGTGTGATTCATAGGCAAAAGCTTTCTGGGGTCCATTCCCTGGCAGAAAAGGGTTAGGGTGAAACAGTGTTTCAGACTAAAGGTGGCCATATACGGGACAGATGAAATCTGCCAATTTGCACCCTATTCAGCAATTCATCTGCCCATCAAGTAGCCACAAATGGAATTCATTCGCTTTCACCTTTTCCCTGACGATCTTCTCACAGTCTCTCTACTTTGGTTCACAATGCACATGACTCAGAGCTGCAAGACTAACTGAGAAATAAACAACAAGACAGAAAAATAGGAGCATATAGTGCAGTACTTATTGTAAAACTTGTTCTGCAAGTGTTCAGTAAGTGTAGGTTTAGTTGGCCTTTAAATTGGCATTTTGTTCAAAAAGAGGAGAAACCCATGCACTGTGTAAGAAACAGCCTGAATGCAGATAGGAGGGAGGCGTTACAAACCTAGCTGCTCATCTCAAAATCGTGAAATGACTTGTTTTAAAAGCGCAAAGTGCATTAATTTTAGTTATTTTAATCAAATAAAAGGTTTTAAGCTATGGGTGATGTGTCTTTATTTCAACCTTAATTTTAGACTGCTGTGAGGCAGAACACATTATGCAGAGAATGAATTACCTATTCTGATGGGCAAATTGAAAAGTGCTATGCTTTAAGTCTTTCACTATATGAGGTGTTGGTGGCAGTACTTGTGAGGATACAAACATTATACACTGTTTTCTACACAGTGCATGGGTTTCTCCTGTTTTTGAACTTAAAGTGATACTGACACTAAAAAATGAATTTTAACATATGAATGTACATTAATTGTTACCTATAGGTCATGTTGATAATTTTTTGCTGAGAGGTTTGTTTTTGTATATAATTGTTAGCTGAAATTTCTAAGCTTGACTCTCTGACACCCTGACACTCTGACTTTGCCAACCTAACAGTCCCATCTCAGTCTGTTAGTTACAGTTGCTAATGATAACAGATGCCGGGTGCACAAATATGGCAGCCCCCTCATACAGGAACATGGGGGATCAGACAGGTAATGTAAAAGCATCATACAAATACCTTATGGCAAAGTTAGGAGTAGCTTTCAAAGTTAGTTATTATAATAGAGGTAAAAAAGAGTTTGACTTCAGGTGTCAGAATCTCTTTAATGTCAGTTTAAAGGACAGTTAAACCTATGCTTATTGAACACAGGGTAAAAATTGACACTGGGTGCAAAACGAGTTTAACAATAATTTCTGGTGAAAAATTAGCCAGATGACAATCGGGTAGGTTTGATTTTCCCATTGGATTTGGGACCACGTCGTCTAATAGTGTGGTCCTCGCTGCAACGGCACATGTTTCTGCCATTTTAATGCAATTGTTTGACCCTAAAGTCACAAATCAGATTAAAGTCCAATATTGTCCACCTTAGATGGGCATATCAGGAAAAGAGTCAAATTAGAGGACCTTAAGACAGCTCTGACTGGTCTACAATCAGAAAACAGGAAATTGACCCCCAGAAAACCATATATTATACACTTGGTTGGTAAATGTCTTTCTGCTCCAAACTGCTAAAGAAATACACATGGTGTAACAGACAACAATTAACATATATCACTAATAGGAACAATGTACCCGGAGAATAAAGATAAATAATTGGCCTATGTTTAGTGCAGTATACTGATGACACAGTGTTTTATGCACCACAAGCAAGCAATAAGATTTAGAATGCATCAAAAAGAGAGAGACCCGGACTTAAACCCTGCTCCTGGCTACTTTGTGTTTCTAATCGACAGATACAGAACTGTAAATGCACAATATCTGACCCTGGTTTCAGCAGGGAGGAGGGCAAAATCTACGTAGTACAAACACCACTTCTTGGATAAGTCCCCCGCAGGTGACATTTTGTGTCTAGAGACACAATTTCTGAAACAAAACAACAGGAAACTTCACAAGTCGGAAATATTTTTCTATTTAGATTGCTTCTTCAAGTTATGCAAACCTGTCAGAGAGAATCACTCATCTCCTTAATTTGTAACTGTCGTTATTAAATTATCTCTGAAGGTATCACTTCCCATTACACATCGCCTCTGAATGCTTCTCATCCCTATTATCAATGACAAAATGTCAAATCCTGCAATAAAATGCTGAGAGGTGCACGATCAAGGAGTGCTTTATTAAGGTGGATTGATAGTGAGGAGCTACGCGAGATTGCCAAGTATACAATTTTATTTGCCTAACCTAAGTTTAGACAACACTCCTCTAAGTGTTCCGATGGGGTCATCCCACCAAACCTAGACCTAAAGATTTCAGGCTAAAAATCAGATGCCACTCGAGCTATCTGCCTAACTGGATGTTATCCTATTTGTCAGGTCAACCAGATGGCCAAATAAAATCAATCTTCTTACTTAGCTTGATGTCCCAAGAAGTTGAACAACATGGAAGTGGGAGAATGTTTAGGGCCAGGTCTCTTAACTCGTGGGCAGATGTCACTTTCATGGTTGGATGCATCAGTAGACCACATTTTCAGTACTGAGGGATAGTCCATTGAAACAGCAATCTGTGGTAGAGTCCTGCATCAATTAAGATACCCACTGAATGACCACAAAACATTTGGGCGTCAGGCATAAACTCTCTGACTCTTTGCCTGGATACCCAGGTAAAGTGAGGACGCTACATTGAAACTTGTCCCTACTTCCTCTAAAGGAAAATTATCTTCTATTCTAACCCCCAGCCCCGAGAGTCATGTCACTTCCAGTGAAGTCACTCAATTTACCCAGTCCTTACAAAGTTAACCCCACCTTCTAGTATGGTCAAATAGTATGTCTGGAGAAGAGTGAGAAGTATATTTGGATGCCAGTACCATGAATAGACTCAATAGAGGCAACAGCTGCCTTCATTTCAGTGTAATTGCCCATGGGGGGTGGTCTGCTTCCTCAATAGTTGGTAGAAACTCCACCATCATAGCCATTCTCTTACCTTTCCCGAGAAACAAACAGGGATGCGTGAGGGATGCAACCATTCAGGTGGGTGGAGGGAGGTCAGAGAAGGGGCTGATGCTCACAGCCGGCCCCTTCAAAGATTTTTCTGCAGGGGCGTCCTGAATATTCTTGTACATAGCTGTAATACTATTTGTAATACTCCTTTAATTGGTTTACTACTGTTTTTTGCTACTCCTTTAATCATTTTACTATATCGCATTACTACTCCTTTAATTGGTTTATTGCTCCATTTTATTTCTTTTTTCATAGATTTACTTTTCTTTCCTGCTCCTTTAATTAGTTTATTACTCCTTTAATTAGTTTACTTCTCCTTGTTACTATAAAAGTTTATTAGTTCACTGCACTACTCTTTTAATATGTTTACTCCTCCTCTTTGCAGATTCTTTAATTAGTTTACTACTTTGATAAGTTTACAACTCCACCTTAATACACATTCAATTTGTTTAATACTCTACTTTACTACACGTTCAATAGGTTTACTACTCCTTTAAATGGTTTAGTACTTTAGTCCAGTTGTCCATATTCTGATCACAGCAAGATGCCCATGCATTGAGATAGACACCATGCATTATAATGTGATTACAAACTCCCCCTTGCTAACACTATGGTACAATATACAATATATCACACAGATTTGAGCTGTTTCACAAGAGACAGAAGTGTAAATAAATTAGGAATGATCCGAAGAAAACCAAGATTTATTAATTGTTTTTATTTGTTACAGACAGAATGATAGAGGATAGTTGAGAGTAATTCTCTGTAAACAGCATTCCATCCCACTCCTCTAACCCAGCCGTCCCATAGGGACATTTTTTACAGTTATTTTCCAAGCTTTTAAATTAGTTTCCACTCTTTTGTGTTCCTTATCAGCGATTCTCATTCTGCTGCCTGTAATACTGATAGATACCTCCTCTCGGCAGAAAGACATTCATCAATTTTAATATTGTTGGGCTGCAAACAAATGTAAAATTACATTGCAAGGAATGGATCCATTAATCAAAAAGGGGGTTAGTAATCACTACCCCCCTCCAGCTGGGAATCCTAATTAGTTTGTATTTGATTTGTTTAGCTGTTGGGTAGGTGACCAGCATTGTGGTCATCTGTATAACCCAAGGGCAAGGTCTGTCCCCGTCATGTCTGTTCCCTAGTGCTCTTTGCATATAAATACTGCATTCTCAGTAGTTTGGGTTCCCTGTTTTTAAAAGCTTTAGTCCATTTTATTTGTCTTAAAAAATAAGAAAGCCCTGAATATGATGGTGGCTGGTACATGGTGACATACTAGAAGTGTTACTGAGGCTCTTCATTATCCCCAATGTTTAGAACATATGCCTTCCTATAAAGTCTCCAGCTAATTAAGCATAAAGCATAGGTATGGAAGGTGCCTAAAAACACAAAGTACAATTGGCAACACCTACTGCAATGCCTGCCAGTCCAGTATATTCATTTAGTGGAAAGCTAAAGGCAAAGCAGAAAAAGGCCAGTCAGGAATCATAAAGATGCAACCATTGGGTATGGATTGATTAACCAGCTTACCAAACAAGCTGTCCAAGATGGCAATCCACACAATAATAATTTGTCATGCTATATACAAAATGATCATCAGTTAATAATACCTGTGCATGTATGGCCATCTTTAGACCATCCAGTAGCCATCAGATGCAATACGCAAAGAACCAGGCCAACTGTCAGTCAGACCATTTTACAACTCATAGGCCAAATCAGAACTTTTAAACATGCTTATGGCAAGACCAACCAGTAGTCAGCACAACAATATCATAAGGACAAGTCAAACCTGTAGCAAATGAAACTGTCAGAGCATTAACTGGGAGTCAACGAAATGTTTAAAAATCTGGACCAGTCCAAAATAAGTACATTTTAACGGGGCAAATAATTATTTATGATATGATTTACCATTTTTTAAACCTATATTTTAATGTGATCTATAGTTTAAGTTGGTTGATCAGCCAGCTAACCACAGCTTTTCAAGAGTCAGACCCCAAAGCAGTTTTGAAGAGGGCAGATAAATCATGTATTTGACATTGTATGTAGTCAATAAGCAGTGTCCAACATCCTGAAGTCCTCAAGCCATTGTTGAACTTTAATTGAAGGATTCTGGCTATTGAGGGATGCTGGGATTATTAGAAACACACGGAGTGCCTCGGAGTGAGCTATAATGCACCATTACTTGTATAAAGCTTTTTCAGTAAGGGTGGGGTATACAACTGAATAACAATTCATTTTGCATTGCACAGAAAGGTTCATTTGGAGTCAGTTTTCTTATTGTTAGTGACAGGCTGAAACCTCATAAACAGGAGTTGTATTTGGTGCATTTGCCTAAGGTGCCCTGAAAGCAAAACTGGTGTGTACACACAGCAATACCCATGTCCCTGCCATGCCATGTCTCTGCAATTTAGGTTTTCAAAAAACATAAACCATAAAGGTTAATTGCTGTTTGTAGCTGTAACGTGGGTCCTAGACACATTCAACTGCTAAAATCAAACTGAAAATTGTTTCTGAACAGGGAAAAAATATTTTATAAGTTGGGAGAAAGTTGGGCAATTTTGTAAAGTAAAGGACACAATGGCATGATAGAGAGAATAGGGCAAGTTGGAGACAAGAGAATAAAACAGAAACATTGGAAAAAGAAGAAAAGAGTTGAAGAATATGGAGACAGTAGGGTAATATGGAGCCAGTAAGGTGAGATAAACACAGTAGAGTAAGATGGAGACAGTACGGCAAGATAGAGACAGTAGGGCAAGATGCAAACAGTAGATAAAGATGCAGACAATAGAGCAAGCTAAACACAGCAGAGCAAGATGAAGACAGTAGAAAATGCTAGAGATAGTAGAACAAAAGGGAGACAGTAGGACAAGATGGAGACAGTAGAGCAAGATGGAGACACTAGTGCAAGATGGAGACAGTAGAGCAAGACAGAGGTAGAGCGAGCTGGAGACAGTAGAGCAAGATGGAGACACTAGTGCAAAATGGAAACAGTAGAGCAAAACGGAGGCAGAGCAAGACAGAGACACTACAGCAAGATGGAGACAGTAGAGCAATATGCAGACAGTGTGGCAAGATGGAGACAGTAGGGCAGGATGGAGACAGTAGAGCAAGATGAAGACATTAGAACAAAACAGAGACAGTCGAACAAGATGGAGACATAGTTGCTCAGGATGACAAAGAGTAAAGCACTTTAGCAGTAGACCTATGTAGCCAGTTGTTCCGTTATGCACTGTACCAGGGGGTTTAACCAGAAAGCACGACTGGTCTCCTGCATGCTACAGGACTACAAGCATATTATCAGTTCCAGGTAATCATGTTTATGGTTATACTCCTTCCATACAGTTTGTGCATATAAATGTGGGGCTTTTTCAAAGACTCAGTTACAAACATGGTGCATTTTTTCAGACCTAAAACAGCAATTTTGAATCCCACAATGCAGCACAGGAACAAGTTAGGTGGGTTAGGGCTCATGACTACAGTACAGAATCTTCCCCAGAGCTGAAGGGGCAGATTGTTATTGTGATGATAATAAAGCTCTATGTCATATAATCCTGAGCCTCACTCCAATATGTATAAATATAGTGAAGGGATGTTTTGGGCATGTACTGTCTAAGGGAAACAATATGGCCACTTCCAACTAAGGTAATTGGATGAACTGTACTCTCAACATCATCGTTGCAACAAGCTGCTCCCAAACTTTTCTTTCCAACAGTCCCCCCCCCCCCGCCTCGTTCTGTGCCTTTGAAAACTGCTAAGATCAGCAGAGGATGACGCAACTAAATTGATTTTTGTAGGAATAAAAGGAATGATTTGCTGAATGTTACTGCCAGCTAATTACTGCATCTCTTCAAAAGGTGTTCCCACCATATGGCGCCCGAGTGATTTGATTTTTTCAGTGGAAACATTATGGAATCTGTTGTGGCATCTTCAGAAGGAATAAAATAAATATCTGCTCTGTTCTAAAGGTTGTTTCATGTGTGTTTAGATGCTTGATGGCTGCAGATAGAGGCGGGTTAGTAAAGCACAAGGATGGGGGGATCACAGATGGCCTACCCCTGGGGAATTAGACGCTTGATGTAGAGATAACAAAGCAGCTTGAATCCCTGCCCCAGAGGCGTTTACCATCTAATTCCCTATCACGGTCACACAGAACATACAATAGGGTCACTACCTCAGCAGTCAATTAATGATATATTAAAGGAAAAATCAGTATGACAGATCTAAATGAGAATAACCCATTTGGTAGCTTTCAGTAGTGCACTTGTTACCTCTCACCTCCCTTACACCCCAAGAAGGGGGGCCAATGGGATACCAGGAAAATAACCTGGTGGGCCCCGGCAATGTTGGAGGTATATTTCCTAAATTGTTGTGTACCTATCAATTTAACACACAGGGTGCTTGAGTCTTATTTGAAAGCCATTCCCAAAACAAATGAAAACGTATGTAGGGAGGTGCCATATGGTTTCCCTTAGACAGTACAGTATAAGGGTATAGCTTATTGCTATTTTGAAATAAAGTTGTTCTAATACATAGTTTAGTTAAAGAGAGCAATTAAAATTCGATCTAACAGCCAATCAAATTCTGACTTCAGAGAGGAGGGCACTGAAGAGCAATTTGATTATTTGAATGCAGTATGTTTGTTATTTAGAAAGTTCTTTATTCCATGGATCTGTTAAAGTTACATTTGCATAATAGTTTCCCTTTAAGGCTCCAATATTGAATGCCAATTTCCACCCTTTTGATCAGCTTTTAATCATGGTGCTGCTCATTTACAAAAAGGGAGGAGCTTTTCCCTGAGTATACATTTCCTAGCAACTAGAGGGTTGC
Source organism: Xenopus borealis (assembly GCA_024363595.1). Classification (NCBI taxonomy): domain Eukaryota; kingdom Metazoa; phylum Chordata; class Amphibia; order Anura; family Pipidae; genus Xenopus; species Xenopus borealis. The sequence goes on from CM044447.1 coordinate 44,758,894, forward strand.
CCAATACACTTGGTTGTGGTCTCTGCTTTTACTTTGTAGAACACGTGTCAAGGTTATTGGCTAAAGGGTATCTGCTCCCTCGTGCAGATATTTCACATCTGTAAAGGTAGTGATGTACAGACGAGGATGCAGAATCCCCATGGGCATCCCTGGTACAATATTCATGCCTCCGATTATATAACCTTATATCATCCTGAAGTCGATTTGGCAACACAGTGGGCTATAAAATTAATACAAGTTTACATTTTTTACGAGTGCAGCAAAAAGGGAACATAAAGTTCAGGACAAACTCTGTGTCCTCCTGTGAAGGCAGAATATCAAATCAAAAAGTTTCCTCATAATAAAGTCTTATTATTATGCAGAATGTCCATTCTGGTCTTTTATGGTTCTACTTGCTTAGTTGAACTTTGTTTTGCAGTTACGTTGTCACCGTTCTTTATGAAAGTATGAATTAAAGAACATAGAAGTCCAGTTTTACATGAAAATTGGTTGATTAACTGCGCTCATTCACTGGCAGCAGACTGAACAGTCAGGCTCCAAGCAATTCAATGTCAACCCAAACAAGCTC
>CM044447.1:44792444-44855452 GCA_024363595.1 Xenopus borealis
TAGTATTTCTGATCAGGTGATCTCTGAGGCAGCAGACAGATCATCATTCAAGGCAATATTTACTTAAATATATATTACAGATTCATAAAATTCTTTAATTTGCCACTTAATTTCATTTAAACTATTAGTTGATCAAGTATTTGTTATGGGGGTATAGTTTTCCTTTAATCATTTGGCTCAGGGATGGACTGGGGGGCCAGGGAACCACCGGGACTGCTTCCTCAGGGCCCCCTACAACCTGCGAGCCCAGCCCATGCCAACGCGCAGCCCCCCGAGGAGCGTATTATGCTTATGTCGCAGATCGCCCCAACACGCTTGTGTGTGTGCGCATGGCAGTAAAAAGCTACAGACATACAGGGTGCGGGCCAGAGAAGCCCACAAGAGGCGGGGTGTCCCGCCGGCCCAGTCTGACCCTGATTTGGCTACTGAAACATAAACAGGAAATTAAAGATTTTTGTTTACATAATTCATGAATCCTGTTTGCCATTTATTTCTAGAATACCAGAGAGTAAACAGTCAATAACAAACAATATTCTTTCAAGCAGAATATGAGTAGCAGAGAATAATAGGATAAGTAGAAGGCCCTCTTTCATATTGTATTGAGAAACAATTGATACATCAGGTTGCTGGAGAGATCTAGTGATTCACACAGTCGTTCTCTTTATTTGTGGGTCTTCAGGGATCATTTCAAGGCTTGGAGGAAAGTGGAGAGTGTGATACTGTGTAACAGGGAGTTCCAGAGCACAGGGACCCAGAATAAGCTGGCAGGGGCTGCATTAAGGGACCAGTAACACCAAGTGGAAATATTTTTTTAACATTTGTATCTGTCCAACCAGCACCTCCAAATTTGCAATTTCTCGGCAATAAAGTAAGATTTTCTATAGTGCTGAAGAGATCCATGATAAAACCACAGAGGGTATCCGTTTTTGTTGTGTCAACCTGTGCCCTGTTGCCCTATTCAACTTGAGGGGTACCCCATATACACACAGCAGCATAGCTATATGAATTATATTTGAGCCTGAAGCAGTTTCCACCAGTGAACAGTAACAATATTTTAAAATATATAGAAATCTCTTTTTTGGAGTAAATACATGTCTGGAACTGCTGTTCAGAGTTCATCATAACAGGTCCCATACTGAACAGAGTTCATCATAACAGGTCCCATACATACCTGTACTAGAGAAACTAGAGAGAAATCAAGAGATTTGCAAAGGAGAGTAAGATATATGGATGATCAGATACCTCTGCATCATACAATAACATCAGGATAATAACCCCATGCACAAATCCAGTTCTGTACAGAATGGGTTTGCTGAGATGGGAAGAATCTGACTGCACAGAGCCCTTGTCTCAACCCAGCTTTACCACTGTGGGATGAATTGGAACCCTGTTGTGAACTAGGCCTGATCCCCAATATCAGTGCCCAACCTCACAAATGCTCTTGTGGCTGAATGGTAGTGACTAGGGACACGAAATCACCAGCACACTCATTCCTTCACTGAAGGAAACCTGGTGCTCAGCCTAGAGGATCAGCACTCTCCAAACCATGAAATTTAGAAAAAATGACTGGCACAACAGGGTAATTGCAAGTGGGGATATAAACCTGTGTTCTCCTAAATGTTGCATCACCAGAATAAACACAAAGGGGTGATATACCAGCTTGCAGTTACCATGGAAGCAGCTCCCAGCAACAACATTCCAACATCCAGTGGGAACCTTCTATTAGGAATTGTTATAGCAGCAAAGGCAGGGGCAACTTCATATTAATCCCATTGGTTTGGGCAGGGCTGGGCCAAGCCAACTGGGCACTATAGGCAACCTGGTCAGCTCCCTCACCCCTTTGTGTGTTCGCATTTGCTATGATGTCATGCTGGGGGGCACCATGGGCCTGGGGAGATCGGCAGAGGGTACAGGAGCGAACAGGGAGGAGGGGTGGGCAGAAACCCCTTTAAAAGGTAACTGCCCAACAACACCCTATCTTTGCACCTTTGGCAGGTGCCTCTTATGCCTACTGTGGTGTTTATACTTACTGCTGTAATGTAATGGCTGCATGACCTGCTAATAAAGCACTGTTATACTCTCCTCACCCTCGGCTACCAAACACAACACCTACCCCTAGTTCCAGCCCTGGGTTTAGGAATAATTTGTTGGACAGGCATGTGCCCAGATACTTCTAGCCATATTGTGTAGAGCAGTGATTCGACTTGGCCCTGAATGAAGCCTTGCTTGAAAATGATCATAGTGGTACATTTCCATCCAGCTTTATAATGCTGTTGTAAGCTCCCCTGTATAACAATAACACTTCATTGCAACACCCCCATTGAGAGAAAATGTACATATATTACAAATTGCTAAAATGCATACAATATAAACCTGCTGCGGCAGTTAACGGGTCTTTATTTGAAATATTCCAGCACGTGAACAAACTCATTGGAGAAAGATTTCAGCACCCCCCACCCCTCTTCTACCTGCATTATAATTGCATGGGAGCTTTATGTACTTTTTATGAGGGATAACAGTCTTAAAAACGACATAGGTAATTATAATAAACTGCATTATGGAGCGCAGAGCTGTGCTGCTAAATAGAAAGTAATAATAGACAGCCCACTCATTTCTCTACCATTTGTATAGCATGAAGTACTGTATAAAGGGAGGGGGGGGGGTGGAAGACCCAAAAATATATGTTCTGTTCATTAGCAAAACATAATGTCTAAAGCAAGAATACTTCCATTATTTCTTGCTTGCTAAGACAAATAATGCCCAGAACCAAAAAATCTTTGGAGGGGCCTGATGCTCAAATAAACCCCAGTGGCTTCAGTGACAGCTACAGTCTGTTTAGCCCTGGCACTGCCTGATGTGAGCTGTACATAGAGCAGGTACAGTGTAGATGTCACTGTATAAATCTGCAGAGCTTTATTCCCCTGTGTCAGCTGCATGGGACATGCAGACCCTTTCCGATAATCCACATTCTTCCCTGGTCTCCTTCTTTCTGATCCAGATAATCTTCTTCTATAACCAGGTCATCTATCCAGGGCTTTCTGTGTTTCCAGCTCATACACTGTAATTACTGGGCCTTTGCCCTGCTATTACTATTAAGTGTCAGACGGCCCAACGTTCAGTGAAAGCCATCCACCAGAATAATAGAAATAAAATGGGGTAAAAATTAGAACTTGTTGGTGCCCGTGCACCTCTGTCTTGATTTGCTTTAGTTGCACAATTAATGCAAGACACTCATGATCGAACTGCGAGTTCAAGGTTCAGGATGTTTACGCAGGCCTTGATTTAATAAGCAGTGATGCAATTTATCGTGAAGGAAATAAGCCCTGATTCTAAGTAGATAAAAGATTTAAGTCTATTTTGTAAACTGCAAAGGTGTAAGTTGTAATGCACTGAATGTTTGATTTCTCCGATTCAAGCTCCCCCCCCCCCCCCCAGCAGTCAAATACTTATTCAGAACCCCCATGGATCATAATAAGGTTGCAATTATTGCTCAACCATAAATCCAGGAATATCTAAGGCTGTAAACCCAATTATTTAACCTAATCAACTTCCAAACAAGGCTTCCAGGATTATTTAGGAGAGGTCATTAGCATTCTCCCAATGTATTGCCCTAAATGATCTTCAGGCTGGTCCCTCTAGCCAGTGCTCTGGACCCTCTTACAATGGCCAATCTCCCAGTTTGGGAACTTCAGTTTTTTATTATGTAGATGGCAGATGGCTTTATTTCTTTATTTATTTTTTGTTTGGGGGGTTGAAATCAAACTTTATTTTGTTGCTGTTATCTGGTTGAACACCCCTTACCCTAGCAACCAGGCAGGGGTTATAACTCCAGTCCAGAGGTTTTAACTCCAGGTAGACAGAGGGTGTCTGACAGTCATGAAAATAACACTAAATTACAAAACTGATCCTCAAAAAGAATTCGATTTCTGGATACAGTTGTCCCAAGAAAGCCAGGAGCATTCTCAAGGACAAGGATAGTCTAATACACTGGGGGTGCCAATTTTTTAAGTATCCCACCAGTGTGTTGATCTCTTTTGGATGAAGTGCCATCTTACTAGTATTTCCCCTACTCTGCATGCACAGGTCTACTAGTGAGTTGGGGCTGTGCAGGTGCAGTATTTTCCTACAAGCGATATCCAGTTGCCATATTGACTGTCCTGCCATCTAACTGGGCCTGGGGATAATCTGTTTGCATTGGCATATTAGGACAATTTTGCAACTGGGGTGGGGGGCCTTCACAGTTAAGATAGTTGGTTTTTGAGTGACAGCCCTCTGTTGGGCCCCAAACACCCCTTTCTGACACTGTTTGCACCACCAGTGTATTAGCCTTTCCTTGTACTTTAAATTTCAAACTCAAGGAAGTGAAATGGCAGTACAGGGGCATGCTATACAATTGATAAGATATTTATATAAACCATATTAGGTGTCTTGAAAGAAACACATTCTTACAAGTACATGGTAATGGAGCAGTGTATTTAAATACATTTATAAAGGCCACGCAAAAATATAAAGCAGCCTCAAAAAGCAAAAGAAAGTGTTCCCTAGGCATGGTCTAGAAACAAGGAAAAAAATATTCAATCCTCACCTTGTGCAGGGAATAACTTAAAGGAATACTAGGAATCATGTGCATGGAATTCTAATCATCTTTCAATAAAGCCCCAAGTTGAGATGTATCCTTGGTACAGAGGAAAATTTGCATGTAATTACAGGTTACAGCCGCTAGAGGCTTGTTTTAAATTCTCCTTTTGGTTTTTTCAAGCTTCCCCCATGGCCTTTATTAATCTCTTTATTACAAGCCCAGGTAGCCCAGCTCAGAGACCCTGCAGGTCAAAGTCAAATTATCCCCATATTTCAGCTATAAGGCGCAATGGTTACTTTGCGGTTCCTCATTACCTACGAGCATGAGTTGCAAAATATACATCACATAGATCCCTCTCCAGAAATGAAAAGGGAAGAAACCTATATGCTTATAGATCTCCTCAGAAATATCAACAGATACATATTTCGCTCTTTCTTTTTCATTATTTAATTTCTCCAGTGTTTAAAAAGCAAGACAATCTGCAGAGTTGTGCAGCTGAGTTGGCGTCCACATCAGATCCAGTTTTTGGCTTCTGGACAACAAGCCAGAAACATGCAAAGAGGAAGCCAACTTAGTCCTGACTTTCACTGCATATGCTCCAGGTAAGGTATCTCTGTCCTAGAGCCAGAACACAAATATGGCAGGGAAAATTCATGCTCTACTTTTCCTACCCTTAATTGCCAAATGGGCATATTTTTCTTATGGCAAATCTAAACATGGTGAAACCACTTACTGGCCCTAGGGTGGTTTCAGGAGCTGAGGCCCCTGAGGCAGCAGTGCCAATGCCACCCCCTTGTCTGCGCTTCTAAGGTCGAGGGGGGGCATATCGGTAATGCAGTGAGCACTTTTGGAAATTTGGCTCTTAAAGTTACCAGAGGTGTCTTTGTAGCTCCTGGTAACCACCTGAGGCAAGCTTCTCACATTGCCTCATGGCAGGAGCGGCCCTGACTGGCACAGTAACCCCCTCTCTCCCCACTTGTCTGCATTAATTTCAGCTGCTAGAATTCTCCTCTTCCTACCTAAATAGGGACAGGATACTCCGCTATCACAAAGACTACTAGCAGCCAATGTGCTGGCTGACCCAAAAGCACTAACAAGAACCTGGTTCGTGTTGTTAAGCCATAAATATCCCATTCACTGTTCTGACTGGTGAACCTTCTCACTTACACCAAACCCTAGAAAACGCACAGTGCCTTTCCATGGTGCTGAATCTGGTCTTAATTATGACCTCTCTATACAGAGCCTCCATCAGGGGTGCACAGAGGGTACAAGTGTACTGGGCCCAGGCCTAAAGGGGGGTCCGGCTGTGCTGCAGTAATATAGCCAGTCCCCCCTTGGCACAGCTGAAAATATGCCGCCTCTTTAAAAGTCCTGAACTGCCGAAGTCATGAAAATATTCGAACTTCCAAAACCGCAAAAAGACCCGAAGCCCCTGCCACCAATGTTTTTTTATAAAATATTCTCTGGTGCCCCAATTTTTTCTACTTGTAAGAGGGGCCCTGGCACCAACATTTTTTTAACTTATGCTGGTCCCTGCCACCAATGTTTTTGTTTAAGAAAAACTTTTATGGGGGAGCCCTGGCACAACAGTTTTTTTTAACTTATAGGGGGGCCTGGCCATCAATTACTTTTTATAACTTGTGTGTGGGGGGGTTTATATTTTTAGCTCTGATGTTTTTGCGGTCTTTTACTGTGGTATGTGATCTGGGGTGGGGCTTGGGGACTGGGTTGGGTGAAAATTTTGTTGTACGGAGCCCCGTGATTTCTAATGGAGGCCCTGTCTCTACATCAGAGATCCCTAACCTTTTTTTACCTGTGAACCACATTCAAATGTAAAAAATGTTGGGGAGGAACACAAGCAAGAAAAATTTTCCAGGGTGCCAAATAAGGGATGTGATTGGCTCTTTGGTAGCCCCTATGTGGATTTGCAGACTACAGGGGGCTCTGTTTGGCAGTACACCTGCTTTTTATGCAATTAAAACTTGCCTCCAAGCCTGAAATTAAAGAATAAGTTCCTGCTTTGAGGCCACTGGGAGCAGCATCCAATGGGTTGGTGAGCACTGCTCCACATTGTTCTGAATCTGGTGTTTGGTACAGACTCTCTCCATGGTGCTGAGTCTGGTCATTTCAACAGATCCTCTCCATTGGACTGAGTCTGATCATTTCTACAGACCCTCTCCATGGTGCTGAATCTGATCATTTCTACAGACCCTCTCCATGGTGCTGAGTCTGATCATTTCTACAGACCCTCTCCATGGTGCTGAGTCTGATCATTTCTACAGACCCTCTCCATGGTGCTGAGTCTGGTCATTTTTACAGACCCTCTACATGGTGCTGAGTCTGATCATTTCTACAGACCCTCTCCATGGTGCTGAGTCTGGTAATTTTTACAGACCCTCTCCATGGTGCCGAGTCTCAACATTTCTACAGACCACCTCCAGAGTGCTGAATCTGGTTATAGCAACAAATGGAAAGACAAGCTGTCCATTGAACAATATAATACACTGAATATAATACTTTATACTATTTAAATGAATACCCTGTACTCAGAAACAATTACCCAACTGACCAGCTGCATAGCACTGTTAGTGAAGTTGGGCTCCCCAGTAAAATAATTTTAGGGCCCCCAAACACTTTGTCAATAAGACATTCTTCTTATCAATCGGTTCTCCAATGGCCTCCTATACCTTTAGGGAATTGCAGCAGTTACAGGGGCTGTTTTCTCTAGGGTTACTCTGCTAGTGGTAGACCATTGTAATGACACAGTCACAGATCACTCTGCCTTTATCATTTATATGGTAAAACCTGATTGTATGCTCATCAGAAATTTCAATTTCATTCTACCCTGGAAAGGAATTGTAATCATTTGTGATTAGTATGGTGTGGGGGTGGTGAGTTCTAGATTTTTTTTTTTATATGATTCAACGAAGCATTATCACCTGCGGGTGCACACCTCTGCATTCCGCTCATAAAAAGCACATACTCCACAGGCCCGTGACTCACGTTCCTTGCACGGCAGGTGAGAACCTGTATGGAAAGGAAATATGCTATATAGAACGGAATGCAGTGAACAGGGACAAAAGACTTCAGAGAGCATTCAGGAATAAGATGATTGGATTCTATTAGTAGCAGACGGAGGCATGGCTTAGATTAACCTATTCAAGCCCAGGGACCAGTGCCAATAAAGTCACATAGCTATGCTCCAAGAAGAGCCAATAATACTCACTGTATATTTCTACCACCCAAATCTTAATAAATCAAAGCATAATTAAAAAAAACACTATGAGGTCTGGAGGATACACTAGACACCAACAGTTCATATAATTCAAAATCACTTATCATTTGGTATGCAGCAGAGCGTGCTATCCTGAGACAATTTGCTACTGATGTGTTATTATTTGTGTTTTTTGAGTTATTTAGCTTTTTATTCTACAGCTCTCAACTTTGCAATTTTAGCAGGGTAGTTGCTAGGGTCCAAATTACCCTAGTAACCATGTACTGATTTAAATAAGAGACTGGAATATGAATAGGAGACAGGCTAAATAGATACAATATAATAATTTTGAAACCTTTATGGGGCATTTGTTTTTTACATGGTGGTCAGTAACCCCCATTGGAAAGCTGGATAAAGTCAAAAGATGGCAAATAATTAATAAACTGAATAATGAAGACCAAATGAAAAGTTGCTTATAATAAGCCTGTTGAACCAACCCTTTCAAGGACAACTAAAACCCTAAAAAAATATCGCATAGAAATGATGAATGTGTCTCATCATACACCAGCTCAATGCAAATAAAATATTCAGGGAACGAGCCACTGAAAAATGCATTAGCCTGGGATTAGGGCCACATTGTTACTCCAGTGCGGACTGATTTTCAGGGCAGGGGTGTAAAACATACCTACATCAGTCCACAGCACCCACCACTCTATATAAAAGGGATGAGAGCCCAAAATAACATTTATGTCTATTGATAGAAAATGTAATTCTAAGAAGCTTTCCAATTTACATTTTGCTGGCCAAGGACCAGTTTACTTGTAATACCTAGTGATGGGTGAAGTTATTCGCCTAGCTCGGATTTGTGGCGAATTCCCGCAATTTGCTGCCGGCGAATAAATTCCCGAGAAAATTTGCGGGCGTCAATTTCCAATTTTTCATGAAAATATTATAATTTCACAAATTTTTTGTGAATCGCTCGAAATTCCAGAATTTTTAACGAAATCTCTCGAAATTCACAAATTTTTTGTGAAATCATTCGAATTTCACAAATTTTTCATGAAATCGTTTGAATTTCACAAATTTTTCAAGAAACGTTCAAATTTTTTGTGAACTTGTCCCTATTTTTGCGAAGCGAAACGCCCCAGATTCGCCCATCACTAGTAAATACAAGACTATCATCAGAAACAGCCAAAAGTTCATTATGTAAAACCTTATAGTAACATGCCTATCACTAACATGCCTAACACTAAAATGGCAACCTCTTCCCCTCCAGATAGAGCGATATATAAATTTCTCAATTAGACAAGAGCTGAAATTGACTGCACAGAAAGTGTGTTCAATGAAGGGTATCTCATTTGTCTGGGGAAAGAGCATAGTATAGAACCTGAAGCTTGCAAGCAGATTGATAGTCCTTATTTAGGTACAAAGATAGCAGTGTGTTCATTAAAGGTATGGGGAAAGCCATACCTTGGGGGGGGGGGGTGTTAACATTGACCCTTGGATTAGGTAACCACTTGAACACTTTCTTTAATTCAAATAAGATCATCTGTCTAAATGACTGATAAACTGGCCGATATCCCCTTGAGATTTCTGAATATTGCATCTTATTGAACCTCATTATTAAATCTGTTAAATTAGCATGCGTCTAAGTGTGGAGACACACGGGCAGATTCGAGGAGATTTAGTCGCCTGACGACTCATAAGGAAACTTCAGGCGACTACGGAAAACAAAGCAACGCATGTGCTTAGCGCAGGTGACTTTTCATTACAGAGGAAGGGAAGACACTCGAAGGCAGTTCGGGGAGATTGTTGCCCAGAAGAACTGCAGATTATTCGCCAGGCAACTAAATCTCCCCGAATACAGGGCCACATGCGGCCCAGGATGGATATGAATGCAGCCCAGCTGGAAATACTTGGTTCCCGAGGAAACGTCATGTTGCAAAGCATATAGGAGGAGGGGGGACTCTGCCCATTGCCCAGTTAGTAATAATAATAATAATAATAATGTGTATTTAATATCCAGGTCCCATATTGCAGTGAATAGCTCTATCTGGTTATCCAACTAGTTTTGTAGTTTTTTTCTGCGAATTTTCTCTACTTTTACAAATCAAAAGTGTTTGTGTATTTCATGTGTGGCCCCAGACAATTTTTATTTTTCCAGTGTGGCCCAGGGAAGCCAAAAGGTTGGACACCCCTGGTCTAAAGGAACTACTATTTAACCATCTCATTGAGATTTATTCACACACATATAATATAAATAAATGTGTGTCTATGAAATAATAACTGCAAAGTCATGAGTTACAGTCAGACATCATCATGGTGGTGACATCCCCAATGGCTAAGTCATAAGAATGATAGAGTACTTACTTTTCACATTTGGTCTAATAACATTGTTGATATGGAAGCAAATGCCTTTATAAGCAAGACCAGAGATGTGGGACGAGCAGGTATCAAGATGGTGCTGCTGAGTTACAAGACCCAACATAATGCTCAGGGGTTGGATTATGCTGGAAGTTGTAGCTCACCAATCCTTGTTACTTGACAGAGGCCCCAGAAATATTGTTTGCACAAGGTGCATTCCAGTGTAAATCATCCTGCTTGTGTTGCAATAAAGTAATGCCTCTGTTCATAATGGCAAGAAGTTGACCTTTGTTGGTGTCAATAGGAAAAAATAAAATGGCATCTACTCAATGAGGTACAGGAGCAGAGGTGCTAGAGGTTAGGACAGGTCAAGTCCAAACCAAGCTTGGGAAAGATCTAAAGAAACAGAAACCAGCTTGTGTAAGGGTACCATGATGCAGGGAATGGGAATGTAAATGCAGAAAACAGAAATGATGCTAAAGAACAAAACCTACATTGCTGCATGATGATATGTGCTGCGAGGGGGAAGGATGCACAGATTTGCCCGGAGGCCAGTGTGCATGGAGGTTGTTGTACCATATTTGAAATACAAATCCAATCCTGATTCTAGGCTCCTTGAAATTGTCAGGTAAGTGTATGTCCCAAGGTCCACAATCTAAAGAAGACTTGGGTTGTCCCAAAACATCAGCAAATGGGTCATTTGTATTATAGAGGATTTCTCTATTGAGCTAACATTATACCAGGTATACCACTGGTTGCATCCATCCTACCCACCCCATACGGAATCCGGCAGTGTCAGCTAATGGTGAAAAGGAGAAATATCTTCACAGAGCATGAATATTCATGTTTCCATTACACAAGGCTCCATTCCTGATGATTTATTGATGCAATACTTTCAGAGCAGATTAAAACAATAACAGTGCCTTTCTAATGAGACTGCGTGAAGAATCCTCCAGGCGCTTTGAAAAATCTGCAGCCGGTACCAGTTGACAACTTAAACTCTCCTCTCAATAACTAAGCTCAACTATAAATAGATTGCATTTATTTAAAAAAAAAAAAAAAAGCTTTTTGCCAAAAAACGCAACAAAAAATCCTTTCTGTACTGGTTGGCACATAACAAGCCTTTGCCAGATACTTCAGCGGTGCTGTGTTGTCTGGAAAGTCTTTCAGGCATCAATCTATCAATTTTAATGCAATCTCTATGTCTGTAATTGTTTAATATTTTACAGTATGGCATGTGCAGCCGTTATTCAATATGCCAGGAGTGTTTTGCTCTGCCGTACAGAGTCTCTGTTCATTACAGACAGTAAAGTTTTCTCCAACAAAGAGATCAGGGCTTCACATCAAAGGCAATAAAAAATACATTCAGTGTTTGTGCTCGATAACTTGCAGCTCATTTATCACAACTGTTTGGTTCTGGTTGTTGCTGGAATAACGTAGGCAGGAGACGTAAGGCATACAACTAAACAGAATTTGGTATTACTCATAGACATACACTACCTGGCCAAAAGTATAGGGTTGAGGTCAGCCAAGTCAAGTTCTTCCACTCATCTCTGCAAATAAATTCTGTATAGACCCTCTTCTGTGTATGGGAGACATTGTCAGTCAAAAACAAGAAAGGACCTCCCCCAGACTTTTGCCACAATGTTAAAAGCATGGAATTTTTCAAGAATATCATAGTATGATGCAGAGGCATTTGTGTCAGCAATTAAAGCTGCACTTAATAGACAATTTCAGTCATTAGAGCTGTCCTTCTGTCTAACTAAAGCCAATTTTGGAATAAAGGCTTTTTAAGATAATTTCCCTTCGTCTGGTGCTGTCTACTTTATACAATAGTGTCTGTAATTTGGGTGGAAGTGGCCACCTGAGATGTGCACCGGAGTTAATTGGAGTTCGTGGTGCATGCTGACTTCTAATCTCTGTCATTAGAGGGGATGCCCAGATCATTTTGGCCATATAGAGTTTATCATAACACAAAGGAATTTTTTATTTCTGCAAAAACAAGACAGTTTCATTGTACTCTGCCTTTCCTGGCAGTGCTAAGTTGATGAAGCCAGCGGTGTAACTAGTGTTACATGGGCTCTGTGCATCCACTCCCCGCCCCCTCCACTTTGTATTCGTGTCGCTCACCCTCCTCACACGAGTGTAATATCCCCTTAAAGGAGACATTTAGCATATCTAAGAAACTGCTCCAATCTTATAGGCAATAATGAATCCTACATTGCATACATCCTATCTTTTTAATACAGATAATAATAATAATAATAATAATAAAAGTATCTATAAAAATGGCTCCTTTACAGGAGCTCCCTATAGATCTTCTATGGTCCCTGTCTATGTTTCAAATGAGGGATGGGCATGTCCTAACTGTCCCTACCAGAAGAACAATAGGAAGGGGACAGCCAATCACAGCTCTACAGTCACACAAGCAAAGAAATGCTTCAGTTCCCTATCATGTCAGCATACAGTAGCTGCTGATTCCTATTCTACAGTGCAGTGAGACGGGTTGTCACCAGCTCCCCTGTACAGTCTGGGAAAGGAGGCAGCAAGAAGGAGAACAGATGGGCAGAACTAGTAGGGTTTTTGAAGAAATGTTCAATAAATCAGCTGAAATACTACTTTTTTAAGCACAATCCTTCTATATTTAAAAGTATAATGCACTAACACATTCTTGATTTTTACACAATATGTGTCCTTTATTCTCCCCCCAAAGATGTTATTGTATCGTGGCTCTGCCAAACTTGAATGCAATCACATACCCTGAACCCCTGGGTGAAAAAGGGTAATTGTATATTGTTAAATACGGCAGCTTTATAGGGGAGGAGTTGGCCTAACTGTATTTTTATTGTCCTAGATCAGTGGTCCTCAAACTTGGCCCTCCAGCTGTTAAGGAACTACAAGTCCCACAATGCAATGATGGAGTCTGACAGCCACAGTCAGGCAAATGCATTGTGGGACTTGTAGTTCCTTAACAGCTGGAGGGCCAAGTTTGAGGACCACTGTCCTAGATCTTCTAAACCGCTTGCCTAGTACAAAAGGTCTGATACATACAGATGCTACAATCACTGCCTTTAACAGATCATCACCTTTCACCATTCAATTGTATGTTGTCATGTCCTGTGTCATTTCAAAAGGTCACTCTACACTTTGCATTTATGGCAACAAATGGGAACTGGTAAATAGTATTTATTCTTCCAAACTCTGGAAATGTCTGGTATCCATACATTTAAACAGCCACTAAGCAATATCAGGCAATGAATGGGCAAAGGGATTTTAGGTCATCTGGCAAGGTTGTGAGTGAGATAGAAAGGGCATATGTGTCCAACAGAAACAATTAAATAAAAAGCCAAAGTCTCTCGCTACACTTCTATGTTCCTGCGTCACATTCACATGTAATAATTACCTTTCACAGCTTTGTAAGCTGAGAAATCACCTCATCAACAGAGGCCTTTGTTCCTGCCTGAGCGGTATGGAGCCTGCGAAAGCAAAACACGCTCAACAGAGAGATAATTTTCACTGTGTCACAGTTTACTGGAGACTTCAGCCTCTCAATCTCACTAAAAAGAAGACTCTTGGTTGCCTTTAAAGGTTCAGTTTAACCATTGACAGATAGATACGGTTTTTAGGCTCATTCATATGTTACTGATCAAACTCCAAGTTGCAAGTCCCAGTTTTGTGGCAGTATATTCTAGGATGCAAAGGAGTATGGAGTGGTGCTCCTGACTGAAGCTAAGTGGTGCACAATGGGGGTCCTGAATGAAGCTCAGTGGTGGTCAGTGGTGATCCTGCTCAGTTGTGGTCCTGAATGAAGCTCAGTGGTGGTCAATGGTGGTCCTGAATGAAGCTGTGTGGTGGTCAATGGTGGTCCTACTCAGTAGTGGTCCTACATTGGTTTCAATGTACAAGAGAAAACAGATCTTTTAAATGTTTTGGGGAAGGGGGACCTCTGTGAGGCCATTAACAGCATCATTAAAACCACAACCAGTGACAAAGTGAGGCATGATGAACTCCATGAGGAATCATGTGACACTCTGGATGAATTCTTCATAACTTGTAATTAAATTGTAAATGAAAGACTTGTGCATCTTGTTCATTTTATTTTCGCTACCTTCAGTTTTTACAGTTCAGTAGTTTAATTAATACAAATTAATTAAATACACATGTAAATTCAATGAGGTAGTTAAAGGAAAAAATTGCCAGAGGAAAAAAGTCAGTAAAGTTTATCATATCAGCAATTATTAGAGTAACTGCAAGGTTAGGAATTTGGAGTTTTAGCAATTTCACCTGCTATTCATGGTCTGTTACACCATTGCCTGGTGTCAACATAGTTTAAATCACTTCCAATGTTGGTAAAATGAATTGTGAAAATGAACAGTGTGGCATTATGCTGTAATTCCCATTATAAGGGGTATATCTACACTAGAGGAGAAGGCTAATTGCTCCATATGGTAAGAATTCATATTTTCTATGTAGTAGAGTTGTAGCTAGTACACAAAATTGGGCATTAGGTGGCTAGCGAGAATCTAGAGAAGGACAACTTATTTAATGAATAGAGGATCTCATTTGTAGATATTGGCCAGGATGGGAATGTCCTTAACACTTTATATATTTTTGTGAACTGGAGCTATTCTGGCTCAGGCAGTTTTGTTGCGATGCCAGTTTACCTTGACATATCTTCAGAAAAACTCTTCTACTATATACACCATCTACTAGGACTTCTCCTGAAGTGCTGACTATCTGGGCCATCTGCAGGTACTCAGCAAAGGTCATCTGGTAGGGTGACTATAAAGCATTAAAAAGAAATAGTAAACTCCCTAGTGGCCTTGTATGCCAGTGACGTCCTCTCCAAAGAAGTATTTTTTGGCTTAATTAATGCCATTTTTAACCACCGCCATTATGCAATTACGTATATATATATATATATATATATGTGTGTAAATTGTAGCTCTGCAAGTTTAAAACCTTGGAGAATACCAGAGAGTTTATTGTAAAAGTGTTTCTCCCCATACTGCAGGGCTACCCAGAGCAATGAGTGGGTGGCACATTAAGTCTCCCTCTAAATAAAATCAGAGAATATATTGTGGATTTTCTCTCGGCTGCTCGCACACAGGTTCATCATACAGCGAGTCCTCCAGCTGCGTGCTTGCTTTTTTCCCTTTTTCTAAATAAGAACATCTATCTTCAGAATTGTGTGTATCAAACAATCAATCAGCGGAGTACCGGAAACCACACAGAATCTGTAATTATACTGTCAGGGTTGATTGTGATGGAATTTTCAGCTGTCAGGAGTAATATATGCTAAACAAACCGTACCAAATCTGCTGCCGAGATGTACCAAACGTCTGCAATCCATTCAGCCACATGTAACTTGGACTCAAGTACACTGAATGGGGTCATTGATCAGTGAAACAACACAATTCATCCATATATTCATGCTCCCTATTCATATTTTTTTCATTATTAGCCTTTCTAATCCAGATATTTCAAGGCTATAACTGAAAGTACTCAATAGTGGTTGGCGTCACTGACCCCGGCAACAATAAAACCGATCAACTATGAGTGTTTCAATCTTATTGTTACTCTTATTTCTTATCTTTCCATTATTCTAATTATCTTACATGCTGATTCGCAAATATGCTGCTTGGTTGATAGAATAGTTAAGCCACAGGAACCCAAAAAAGTCCAAATTGCAAAACTGCGGCTATGTAAATATCTTTTAAAAACACACAAACAAATCAAACCTGTCTTAAAATACCTTTGTCTACATCATACAAATTGAAGTTCAACAGGACTTGCCTTTTTAAAGGGAATGTTCATCTTCAAACAAAGACTCTACTTTGAACAGCCCGTACCATTATAAACATTTTTCTAATTGATAACGTTTTTTTAAAATGAAGGATTTTCAAGATATCTACCTCTGCAGCTGTTCTTTGCTGCTGCTGACGTTTCTCAGATTCCCCATTTGCCGGGGGAACAGCCCCTTTCATTCCCATATATACACAAGCCACTGTCAATTTATAAATAAAAACAAAAACAAATTAAGCTTCTCATCGTGCTTTGTGCCATTTATCTAAGAGAAATGTACCAGTAAGAGACTACAATGGCCACGGGAGACCTCACCTACTTCTTGTCACCTACAGGATGAAAATGATAAAATACAGCCAATACAAAGAGGGGCTACTGCAATGCTGCACAAACCTAGAACAGACAGTATACATAAAAGCTATAAATAAAGGGAAAACCTTGGAGAATGAATCCATGCATTGCTTCAACTTCTTGACATACATTAGTTGGCTTCTTCAATCTAACTGTTTTTCCTGAGGCAAATAACTCTACCATGCTGTATGTCAGTAGTGCTTTGCAAATTGCTGCCTCATGCTGGAATCAGCCAATTGGATCAGGTGAAATCTGTCAGTGACTCACAGCAGGAGAGTTTTACAGCCGGGGAGAAAGAAGTTAGGTTGAGGATTCCAAAAATATCTATATAAACATTTTTTTAATTATTTTTGTAGCAAATAAAGTAAAAAATAAACTAGAGTTTAGTGGATATTGTTTAATCGCAATGTTTCCCCATTACAAAAACTGTAAGCCTTGAAGGCAACAGGTTGCATGTGGACCTCCACAGAATAAATATTGCCCTAATACTGTCCACAAGCTTCAATTGCTTCTTTGTATGAAAGAATACTGTTGTGAGCCGCAAACAATGCACTAGAGAATGGGTGAGCAGATAAAAAGGACTGGCAGTATAGAAGAAAAGGTAAAATGAGCATGTATGTTTTTGGGCTGGGGTCGCAATTAAATCATGTGAATCAAACGAATTTGGGCAACAGATAAGAATATGTTCTATATCTCTTCCACCCCTCTCTCTGCATCCCTAGGATGTAAAAACTCCTAATTCCAGCAAGCTCCTACTAGATTTTGTCCTAATGGATTGGCCTTTAATCAAGGTGCACCAATTGTGACATTTCCTAGTTATTGAAACTTTTTCCTCGCTAAACCAACTGAAAACCTTATTCAACCAAAACATGCCTTGTGGGCACCATTCGGTGCTCTAATCATCATGAGAACGTTGTTGCCAAATGAGGCTTTTGCCTGGGACCTTTCCTCTATAATCTAGTCTCTACCCTATATAAAATCCTGATATATGCCTTTCCTGCACCATTTCCACTAGGCCTAAAGAGGTACTAATCCAACACCTAGATGAAGACGTGGATAGATGCCATATTTGATACAGTGTATTCCAATCTTTATCTCTAAAATCAGTCTAAAGAAAAAGGATGGTTCAATTTAGTATCATTCATCAAGCATACATTACTCCCTTAAGGGTCCACATTATTGGACAAGCACTCAACGCAAACTGTCCTAAATATTGAGCGTCAAATTCATTCTTCATACTCTAGGAATACCAAGAGGTTCATACATTCTGGTCAGATGTCATAAAATTTCTATCCAAAGGAGGTACTTATTGGGGTGCTCCACAGAAGTGTATGTTTTCAGATTAGTGGACAACATTGTTCTGTTAAGATCAACCCTATTCCATGCCAAAAAAAAGCCATTGTTATGGAATGGATGAGCCCTCTGGCCCCAACAGTGTCACAATGGATTACATTAACCTATCTTGGATAGGGTTGACCCAAAATATAAAATATGGAATCTGTGAATACCTTCCCTGGGGCACTGTCTTTAAACCCCTACTGCATAGATTTTCTATGAGTTGCTTAGCATAGTAGAACATTTTTTGCATGGAAACCGTAGCATAAACCTTATAGAGCTCATGCATAATGCCTGTGCCCTCCTATAGTATTGTTCATTTCTTGCAATCAGACTGCTAATATAAATTAACTGCCTTTGTGACCTGTCAAATACACGAGCCCATCATCCTTCTAGTGAGAGTGGGAATAAATTATACTGCAAGTTTCAGGGGGACTGAGGCATTACAAAATCAACAGTTTCTCCATCTGAACTGTTTGAATATAAGTACAATATATTTAAGCTAAAATGACAGAGCAGATTTTCAATACAAAGCCATGTTTTTTGGGTTTTTATTTTATTGAAGACAACATACTGTATTAAAGCAGAACCCTGCCCCTTCCATATTAAGTTATATTGCAGCTGAGAATTTATTCTTTGGACATTAAATTAAAAAAGTGAGTTCTCATCCTGGTTTGCAACATGTTCTGTTTCTATGGCAACCTATTAACCTTGCATACGTATAATTAGAGCTATAAAAGAACATCACCTTAGCTGTGTAGGAGGTAGGTCGAGAATTAAGGCAAGGAAAGCAAAGGGAACAATGGAGACCATGTGGCTGGATTCTAAAGACATCATTCAGCATTGACAGTACTGGGAGAGCAATTAACCTGTTTGGAGTCCAGAGTAAGTCCATTGCTTATTTTGGAATACTCCATGAACTGGACAAGGAAAGAGCTGAATAAACATGTATTTAACATCATCTGTTTGCTCTTTTGAGAATTGAATTTCAGTGCAGATGTCTACTGGAGCAGCACTTTTAACTGATGCGTTTTGGAAAAAAACATGTTTTCCCATGACAGGATCCCTTTAACAAGCCAAGTGAAATCTATTCTGCATGCGGGGGGGGATAATATTTACTATGGTGGATTCAGCCAATAGGAACATTAAGTGGGTGAGAACTTGGGGTGCTGTTAACATATAAAACAAGAAATGGGGATCTGGGCAAGAAAATGTTAAAGTTGAGAAGAGCCGAAAGGGGCCAAAAAGACCTTAACAAAAGAAAGGCCTTCTTAAAACAGAAGGTTTTCCTATGTATAATATATATAGATAACATTTATAATATTGAGGTCATTTGGGCACCCATAACCGCTCTGTCCCCATTATCATTCCCAATTTATTTGAACCCTAACCAACTTTTGGGTAAATCCCTCGATTTTGAGGCTCTGTAAACCAGTACAAGGACTGCCCCACCAAATGAAGCACACTTCGCATATATGCATTCATTGCATTTTCTAGGCATTTAGGGCCTTCTAACTTTAATTATGATTCCCTGTGTTATAAACATTAAGTGAAAGCAAACATCAGTGAGGACCCCACTGGCCCTTTATATTAGTGAACAAGTTATGTGGATTCCCTTCCTGGCCTATTAGGACATTCCCAGGTGAACCAGGTTTTATCCATGAGAACTGCAGAGAACCAGGATTTATTGCTGAGTGTGCAGAGCTAGGGAATAATTTACTGGAATTCTGAATAACCGGCACTTTTTTTTCCACCTGATTGAAATCCCCCGTTGCTTCACACAAATAGATTATTTTAAAGCAAATATAATGACACTATTGAAGGACCTGTCCTGGAGCAATGTGTAAATGAAACCCAGCGTGCACTAGATATTTACAGAAAGATATTATTTCATAAATCAAAAATTGGTCTCTTGCCCTCCCCACCAGCCCCCACTTCAATTGAGGATGAAGGAAATATCTTTAACTATGGAGAAAACTGTCTAGACTGGCTACAGAGGTGCAGTACACTATCTACAAGCTACATATCTGTATATGAGGTGGTACAGGGGTGCCCAAAAGGTAATCGGGATGATCTACCAGTAGACCTTTATCTGGTGATCAGTAGATCTCAAGACACTGTCAACAAACACCTTGTCTATATCACCCTCTTATTTCATGCTTTTCAGATCTTTATTATGTTAAGGTTACATAAGGAAATGTTGTTTGTTAGATATAGCAATAAACATGATTTCATAAATCAGTATAATATTTAAGTCATATTTTACATGAAACACAATGTTTTTTTGGATGTAGATCATAACGGGACAACATCACTGAGTAGACATCGCATTATTAAAGTATGGGCACTCCTGAAGTAGAATATGGTAGTTCTGTAACCCGTACTTTTTGGTGGGTAGATTGGGCAATTTGGGGTATAACAAAGAATTGATAATTTCAGAAAAAAATAATTGTCCATAAAAAAGGATAAAGGTAAAATTACCAAGACAAGGAAACTCCCCATTAGAAAATTCTGATACTGGCTCTGGGCCCCAAAGCAAATTAAATTTAGAGCCTCTAACATATCCTGAGGTCGTCCTGTTTTACCAATATATACTAAGATTGTTCATTATTTGGGCCGCATGGGGCCCCTTACCTCTTGGGCCCCCTCCAGCTGCAGGGATCCCTTCCTCTGTAGTTACACCTTTGCATCAAAGAAGGGGGCAGGTGCAGGCCCCATTAGAGGGTGCAGTCCCAGTGGGGATAACAGTAAAAACACATTCCATGCAATGTTCCACGTTCAATGATACAAAGTATCAGTCTTGTAACATTTCTAGAATTTTCCCTCAACACTCAAATAACCAAATTCTTGAAGATTCCTTTTGTTCACATAGCATATACTCAAAATGGCCTACCAAGCTTGGCATTATGTCTGCCAGCCCAGTTCAGAAGCTGAAAGAGACACAGTTCTGGAGTATGGCAACACCATCTAGAAGAATAGCACAGAACATTTCCATACACTATACCTTCCAGCAAGGATTTTAGTTCCACATCTAGGTGCACAATTATTCCTGAAACCTTACCACAGTTTTAAATGAGCAAAGCCAAAGCAAGTATAACTGCATAGGTGCATTTATTCACACTATATAGAACAGTGGTCTCCAACCAGTGGCTCAGGAGCAACATGTTGCTCACCAACAACTTCCAGTGGCCTCAAAGCAGGTGCTTATTTTTCAATTCTTGGCTTGGAGACAAGTTTTGGTTACATAAAAACCAGGTGTACTGCCAAACAGAACCTCCGGTAGACTGTCATGACCACATAAGAGGTATCAAATAGCCAAATGCAGCTCTTATTTAGGGATGCACTGAATCGAGGATTTGGTTCGGGATTCGGCCGTTTTCAGCAGGATTCGGATTCAGCCGAATCCTGCTGAAAAAGCCTGAATCCTGGCCAAATCCCGAACCAAATCCTGAATTCAGTGCATCCCTATGTGTGATGCTCCCTAATTAAATTTGAATGTGGCTCACAGGTGAAAAAAAAAAGTTGGGGAATAATCACAAGAATAATATAGAAGGGGGCTGTCACCCAGGCATAAAAAGATGTATAATTAAAGTCCTTTCAAATTAAACATAAACCTCAATAATTTTTTTTACTTTACTTTCAGTTTTACTGCACTCCTCACATTCCCCTCTGTCCTCACCACCTCATTGTGTAGCCAGGGCATAGGCATGGGCATCTGGTCTCCCATCCTGTTAAATAAACAAGTTTAAGGCATGATACAAAACCTGCCCCAATAACAATGTCCACAAAATGGCTCCTGCCTGTTTGATGTGATTGTGAATTCCAAGACTAAAAGCACTACAATATGAAACAATTCATTTAGTGTAAGTGAAGTTTATTTTGCTTGACTAACATCATAAAATAGAATTTGGCATTATTTCTTAGGGTGAAAAGCCCCCTTTAGAAACACAGTAGGTTGGGTCACCCTCTTGTGATGTTCTGTTTTTGAATAAAAGTGGAGAAAGGGAAGGTGTGGTCCCCCCCCCCAAAATAAAAATGTTCTGCGTGCATACACTTCCCCCACCTCTGCAATAAATATTTAAAAGGTCCTATTCCTGAAAATATGTTGGAGAGCATCTTTATAGAGAACTCCATAAGAAGAGTAACCAAACTGGGGGGGGGACTTGGAGCACCCAAATTATGACCGAGTATTTTATGGAAGTCACGTGGCAAGTGTGTTGACTTATTAAGCAGACCAGACTGGTGTTCGTTTCTTGCAGGATAAGCCATTGATGTGAATGGAGATAAGTAAATAGAAACATCTTCACAGACAGAGGGCCAGCTTTCATTATACCTTTCATCGAGGCCTAAAAACACAGAAGCAGAGTAGACCCAGAGGAAAGTTTAATAATGAATCATTAGAGAAACAGCTGTTGGCAGTTTGAGCCAGCCCTTCAGCATGCCCAGCTAGCGCCTTCATTATACCCTTCCAGCGCATGTAAATATTTCATAACTTCCAAACAGCATCTGATTCTGCCCTTCAGGGGAAATCATTTGCTTTGGCTCCTCTTTTTTTTCATGTTGGTGAATAGTTGTTCCATATAGGGGCTGGTGATCAGCCCGATTGTATTACTAAAATTACATCTAACTGACAATTAATCTGGCTGCTGTATAAGTCCAAATGTAACAGCAGTCTTATTATTATTATTATTATTATTATTAACATGTATTTCTATAAAGACTCTCTTGTGACTCTTGTACCTTCACTACATGTCACAGAACTCCACTTCTGGTGAAATATTCACTAGTGCAAGCATGGAGTCCAAGTGTATGCTCCCTTGCAGGAGGTGTGGTACACCTGGGTTGGAAACCTGTATGTTAGACTAACCTACAATAAGCCTGCGATGTACAGGAGACTATAAGAGTAATGTACTTAATGAAGTGCAATTCTAATGATTCTGATTAGCAAACAAATTCTAGTTATTGATTTTCCGAACCACTTGCCCCAAGGTCTTGTAAATGATGTGTATACCAACATGAAGGTTGCTAGGGTAATTTGTACCTTAGCAAACAGATTGCCGAAATTGCAAACTGGAGAGCCGCTGAATAAAAAAACACAAATAATAACAAACAATGAAAAGCAATGCAAATTGCCTCAGAATATCACTCTCTACGTCATAGTAAAAGTTAATTTAAAGGTGCCCCTTTAAGAAATGAAAAACGATTTCACTCTTGAAACAGCTCATTTGTTTTTATGGCACAAATTACATTTTCTGAGGAAGTATCATTTTTATTTCTAATTTTCCAGATAATTTGTAGGCAACATGATTATATTAACCAAATATTACCTTTTGTGGTTTTTCTAGGCAGTCCAAATATACATTTTTTAATAAAAGTATATTCTCTTCCAGTGCCCACCCGGGCACCCAAGGCAACCTGGCTAGTGATGGACGAATCTGCTGCATTTCGCTTTGCTGAATTTTTCGTGAATACATAGAGAAATTCGTGATACGTTGAAAAATCTGTGAAACACCACCGTATCACGTTTTGTACGAGGGTGTCCATTTTTGGATGCCGGCAGCGAAAAAAGGATGCCCGGGTCCAAAATGAGACGGCGGCAAATTTTCTGGCATTTCGCAAAGTTATTCAACTGTGGCGAATCACAGAATTTCACCGCAAATTCGCCCCAGGTGAATAAATTCCCCCATCACTAAACCTGGCTAGTCGTATCACCTCCCATCCCCAGATGTGTGTGAGAACAGTCCCATATAGGCAATCACGATCAATAAGTCTCACACTGTCTCTCTCTATATATTGGAAACAGAATGCCAAGAGTGAGGGCGAAGGGACAAGGGACCGGACTAGGCAGCAGAGAAGATACATGCCTGGAACCCCCATCTTTCTGCCAAAGACATATGCCTCTTCTTGCCTGCCCCTACTTCCAACCCTGTTCTCTCCTTCCAAACCTGCACCCACTAGGCAAAAATCTGCACGTACCATAGACAGAAATGCAGTAGCTGCATATCAGAAACTTGTCTCTGCAGTTAAAACTCCTTCTACAATATTTATTAGAGAGAATAATGTCCAGTGGGGAAGCTTTGGAAATATTGATTTTGCTAAAACGCAGCTGTTGATTGTGGGATTGTGAAGCCAGAATCCTTTGAAATGTTGACCTACCTAAATGGGAACGGGAAGCATAGATTAGCGTTAATCCTGAGCAGGGCACCCCATGTAGATCAACCATGCACCATCGTTTGGAGAGGCGCTAGAAACCGTATCCAGTCCAATTAAGAACATTCTGGCCGTGTAATATTTGTTTGCTAAACAGTCCAGCTTGAGAACTTTTCTTTTCTCACAGCTGTTGTTAATACAACACTTCTCAAATTGATATCGATTCTAAACCTCCCAGCGCAAAGATGTCTTGTAAATTGGTTGTTTATCATTAAAAAAAATGCTCACCGATCTCTTTTATCTCCTCTCCTGTTCTTCAGCACAGGTCTACGCTGCAGGGAGTGGACACCTTCGGTCAACTTGAGCTTTCCAGAAGCCAGAATGTGGGTTAAGAGTTCAAACAAGCCAAGAGACGTCCCCTTGTTCCTACCCATTCATAAACATGCCCTTCAGTGTTGATAAATATAAGGCTGGGCATCTGGGATTTTAAATAATGTAGGCTAATTATACTCTTAATAGGACTAAGGAAGGTCAACCCTCCACGAACAGAAGAGTAACCGTGGACAAAAAGCTGAAGAAAGTTGTCCTCTATTAAAAGGGAAATTCATAAGATAGAAGAGTAATTCACCCCCTTTACAACTTTAGCACTGGTAAGGCCCAATTTAAAATATGCAGGGCTGCTTTGGTACAGGTATGGGACCCGTAATCCAGAATGCTCAGCATGGGGTCCTTAAGTCTACTAGAAAATCATGTAAACATTAAATAAACCAAATAGACTGGGTTTGCCTCCAATTAGGATTAATTTTGTCTTAGTTGGGATCAAGTACAATTGTTATGTTTTATTATAACAGAGAAAAACGAAATAATTTTAAAAATTTGGATTATTTGGATAAAATGGAGTCCGTGGGAGACAGCATTTCCATAACTGGGATCTTTACAGATAACGGTTTCCAGATAATGGATACCTGTACTTCAGTATTATTGAAATAGAGAAAAGCAACTATACTGATAAAGGGTATGGAAGATCTCAAAGATTGAGAAACACTAGCCCTGTTGGGATTTCTTACATAGGTGCTTAAAGGATAAGGAATCCCCTAATTCATGGGGCAATGCCAATATTTCAGTGGGAGTGGAGATCTGGATACACTTTATAAACCTTGACCAACATTTAACATGCAGTATGATGAAAATAGATAAGATTCCATACTGTTGTTCAGGGGTGGGAAATATAAATGAATGGGTACTAGCCCTTTAAGCACAAGACTGTCAAATAAATTTAAATATTTGCAGGATCCCTTACTGGCAACGCAGCACATTCTCTTTCATGAGATTTCTGAGAACTGCCTTAGGATTGCTGTGCTTTATTCTCCATATTTATCAGTATGGAATAGGCTACGCAGTTGGCTGAACATAGAGAAAGAGCAGCAATATATGACCTAAAATTGTTATGCGCTTTGCGCATTGTGCATTGTGGAGCAGGGGAAGTTGACATTTTCTCTCTCAATGAATTTTGATTAACTACGAGGTGAAAAGTGCAATGTGTGCCATGGGCCTGGCATAGGTGAAAGATATTTAATCTGCCATGAATTTGAAAGAAAATAAAAGGTTGCAAAATGACTAGTTGTAGGCAACTGATAGGATACAAAGAAGCAATGGGGCTAATTTATCCAGCTTCCAAGTGATGTGATGTCAGCAAAAATACCATACACTGAAGATTTTCACTTTGCTATTAGTGCTCAGCATCCCCCTTGTTGCACCTGGCACAACTATTTATTTCTGGCAGCATTTGCTATCATTGTGCCCCAGTCTAACATGATAATGGGAACAGCCATCAAGGCCTCATAAACCTTGTACAGGCTAAGTTGGACCAAAATTGCAATGAAGCCACTGAATTCAGTGGGTTATACCAATTTTTCATACCAAGTGATGTTAAAGGAAAACTAAAAAAAGAAGAAAGAAATAGAGAGAAAAAGAGAGTAGAGACAGGTCAGCAACAAATTTATATCTTATTACTTTGACCACTGAGCTCTGAGTAAAAGCGCTCCAACCCCATACTATGTATTTCTAAAGTTTCCCTATAGTTAATAATGTCTCCACTGTGACATGATATGTAGTGATAACATTTTTTTCAGACCTGCAATGGGCCCAAGGCAGAATCCCAGTTTTTTCCCCCTTGGGACTTAATTGGTTTCTTGAGGAAAGTTCAGTACAGAGTTGAATTTAATTGATTCTTCAACACTGTGGGATTTCACAGATGCTGAAATGATAGACTATCTGAACCATGTGCATCCCACAGAGGGGCATGTGCGAAATGCAACAGATTTCTTCTCCAGCGCAATCACTTTTATCTTATAAAAACTGGAGGGATTAAGCTATAAACAAACAAAAAGAATAAGACTTTAAAAATAGGGAAGAAACATAAAAAAAAGACAAGAGCATGAAACAAAGCACAGAGAGAGAGAGAGAGAGAGAATGTACACACAGATAACAGTGTTCCTGCTCACACTGAAAAATGTTTTGCTCTAGGGAAATCCTATTATCTACACTCGCTATAAAAGAGCTGGAGCTAAACTGTCAAGTATATAACGGAGCACATCTCTCCCAGAAACTCATCGGCACTAGGTAAACGTCTGTAATTGGATTCCACAAATGCATCGTCTGCTGCTTCGGGGGCCCCACTTGCAAAGTGAGAAGTTGGAAAAAGAAAAATAAAAGATAATTTCTCATGCTTCCAAATAAAATTCTATTTATAATCTGAGAAAGAGCAGCATAGCTAGCGGTTGCAGATGCATATGAGGACTCAAACCATTCTTCACTGTTCAGAACCACACAGGTTCTACGACTGCAGGCCTGTCCATGAGCCGAATGTGCTCCCCCAAAAGATTTTCATTGGTTCTTCATAAACCACTCTGTGTGGCATCAGTGCTTATGATTATTAGTACAGTTATTATCATATGCTACCCCCCAAATATGAAAGGAATGCTGGACATGATGAGTGAAATTGTTTGAAAATGTTTCGCCACGGAAAAGACATGCATAGATTCCAAAGGGTGAAAAAAATTGTCTTGCTACAAAAAAAAATTTGTTGAGCATTAAAAAATGTTTCCCCCATAGACTTCAATGCATTTTGGCAGATTTTCGCCATTTCACTAATTTTTGGCGTATCAAAATGTGTAAAATTACCCATCACTATGCACATCACTAACTATGAACTTGATGGCTTGTGTTAATTACTCATTGTATATACCAAACACACCTTTAGCAAGTGGCTGTAACAAACCACACAAGCACCAGGGCCATCATCAGGGGAGTCTTGAAGTCAGGGGCCCCATGGAGGAAGGGAGCACAAGGGGCATAGAAGTGCAAACAGCAGGAAGCAAAGGGGTTTGCGGGGAGAGTGGGTAAGTTTTGGGTAGATCATCGGCAGAATTTTATAAACATAGTAAGTTAGGTTGAAAAAAGACACATGTCCATCAAGTTCAACCTTTTAACTTTTTTTAACCTGCCTAACTGCTAGTTGGTCCAGAGGAAGGCAAAAGTGGGGTATGACTGGTGGGAAAGATCAGGGGACTTGTAGCGTGTGCATAGGACAATGTATTTGTTCACTCGGGGTCCATTCTACTTACTGGTAGAGCCCTCCTGTCTGTTCCTGCTCTGTAATTGGTTATAACTGACCTTCTGGCTTCAGGGTACCCAAGCTATTTTCTCTTCTCCCAAGGTAACAGTAATGCAAAAGGACCTGGCTGCATGAAAGTAATAGAGGGCCAAACCGGCTGGTATAGGAAAAAAACAGCATTCTGAGCCCAGTTTCTCAGCACTAGAGTTTTTGTTGCCTAACATTACTATGATACTATGAGCGTGATCCCTAATATACAACAAGCGAATACTTTAAGTCAAGTCCAATTTATTGTCATCCGCATACCAAAAAAACACACAGTGAGACAAAATTTACAAGATTTTCATTCCTGCCCCAAACCATACAGCATATATCACACATACAAAAGCACATAATGTAATAAGACATACTACAATATACATTTTACAGCAAAGAATAATTAATGTGCAAATAAACCTTAGAGATTATAGATTATAATTTCCATGCATAGGCCACTATGCCCCAATCCAGGAACCAGATCTCCCTGTACCTGACCTCATAGACCTCATAAGACATATTGTGACACAATTGACTTTACTTCTCATTTAAAATCAGCAAGATTTTGGAACTGTAATTCCTATCACACAACATTTTCAAAGCCTTCCAGAGAAGTCTTTGGCTGTTCCAGTCCCAATAAGACCATAAACAAATTAGCATTCTCTAAAAAAGCTACCTGAAAACATCTTCTACTTGAACACATTCAAAAGTAAAAGGTGCAGCGCTACCATAGCAGCTGCTGCCCTCAGTAGGCCAGTTCTCTGCAGGTCCATTATAGACTGTGGAGAATATAAAGTATGTATACAGGAGTGTCAGATCTTTAGCTTCAACCACCATGAAAGGCAATTCCTGCGTAAATCTAACCCTTGGCCAGCTGTTGCTTTATTCAGATTAACTTTGGTATTAACAGTCTGAGTTTAAAAAAAATATACATTTTGATTATGTTGTTATCCACAGATGCGTTTATATACTAGCCAGTCTCAAATGCTAGAGGCAAACAGAAAGAAATCTTGCAAGTACAGTGAATTCATACTCTGCTGTCCAATGACTGGTGATAGGCCATCTCCTTTCCATATTGTCGACAAGTTTATTTTGCGGCTCAGTACACAGCTAGCCCGGCTGCCCTCATTTAGATTAGCTGCAGGGATGTTCTGAAATCTCTACCCAGCACTATATATTCTACTTCAGTAAATGCTGCTGGCTGCAGGTAAAAAAATCAAATGTACTTACTATATCCAACTAGCTGTTTCTGGGTGCAAGAAAAAAAAGAGAAAAAAGTTATTTCATCCCTTAAGTCAGAGGGTATTTTTTTTATAGCTCAGGCCCCTCTTAACTGCTCAGTATTTGTCCAGGTCTCTCCTAGGCCACAACATTTTTTGGTGAATATTTATAAATTATGTATAAATAGTCTAAGGCACAGTGCGACTGCAAAAAGAAAACTGCCATATTCTTGCTTGTTTGCACAGGACACAGGTGTTTGTACTCCAGAATGGTGCTGCTGGCATTTATCATAGGAAGCAGGTAGGTGGCCACCATCATACCCTGCCCCAACTTTTACATCTAAATGGGCTAAATGGCAAAACAAGCTGGCCCCCTTAGCTCATAACAAGGTTACTGTTATAAAGGAACATTGGGGTAACAGTCACCCTGCTATAGTTCCAGGGGTACCCAGGGCACAAATAAGCACTCACTCCAAGTGGGCCCCCTTCACTCATAAAAAGCTTAAAGATATTTATAAAAACATTGGGGTAATAGTCACCCTGTTATAGTTCCAGGGGTCCCCAGGACACAAATAAGCACTCACCCCACATCTCACCCTAACTGACCTTCAGGCTGGGCCCCTTCGCTCATAACAAGGTTACAGGGGTACCCAGGGCACAAATAAGAACACACCTTAAAGGAAAAGGAAGCCCTGTAGGCCCCCCCTCACTCCTCCCCCGGCCTACCTCCCCCTTGGGGCAAATGCCCCTAACTGGTTACTTACCCCTCCTTCTAGGTCCTCTCCAGCGGAGTTCATGGCACAATCTTCTCACAAGCACTCTTCTTCCTGGATCAATCTGCGTCTTCTGGCGCAGTAGGAGGCATCTGCTGGCATGCGCCAGAAGATGCCGCTCACTACAGGAAGAAGACTGCTTGAGTGAACATGGCGCCATGAACCCCCGCTGGAGTACAAATAAGTACTTACTCCCATCAGTTCATTTCCTTCAACTGATTTCACAGGGAGAAAATGTAACTTTCAATTGTTCAATTCTTTGGAACAATTAAAAATAAATAAACTGTCCTTTTTTCATGAACTTATTTAGCTTATGATGTCTGAGTCTTACATTTTTGGCAGTGGGTACATCTACCCTACATATACAAATATATTATGTTGTAATATTATTCAATTATGTAGATAAGTGAGGTATGTCAAGTCCAGATACTGTAGAGCAGGGATCCCCAACCTTTTGAACCCATGAGCAACATTCAGATATAAAAGGAGCAACACTAGCATGATAAATGTTCTTGGGGTGCCAAATAAGGTATGTCATTTGCCATTTGGTAGCCCCTATGTGGATTGCCAACCTACATTGAGGCTCTGTTTGGCAGTGCACCTGGTTTTTATACAACCAAAACTTGCCTCCAAGCCAGGAATTCAAAAATATGCACCTGCTTGGAGGCCCCTGGGAGCAACATCCAAAGGGTTGGAGAGCATGTTGCTCACGAGCTACTGGTTGGGGATCACTGCTGTAGAGGGCTCTGAGGTTTGGAAAATATTTAAATGGGGAATGGAGAGTAAGCCAATCCATTATTCTGAGTTATGTGAGGAACATGGGTTAGCCAAGACCGACTGGTTTCCGATCTGTAGTTGACCTTTAAATTAACTTTGAGAATGATTTAGACAGTGATATATTGTGACATTTTAAAATGTCTTCACTAAAAAAAAAAACAAATATTGATGATATCGATGCTCTCCAGCAGCAACCAGGTTGCTAGGGTCCAATGTACCCTAGCAACCAGGCAGCAGTTTGAATGAGAAACAGAGGGTTAAGAGATAAAAAGTAACAAATAACATTGTAACTTCACAGAGCCTGTGCCTCCATTTGGACATCCCTGTCTTAAATAAAGCTCTCCCTATTATCTCTAATAATTTGTCTTTGCCCTTAAGCTGAAGAGGATATACAATGTGCTCAGATCATATCAGAGTTTGTAAATATGCAATGAATGAAAAAGCAGATGGAGAACTGCCGGGTAATAACAGGTCAGACACACTAGATTATCTCACTAATAAAGGAGTCTTTGAGGTTAAACTGCAGATAGACATCTCCCGAATTGCAGAGCGCAATTTCAATCACAGCTTACTTATACATTCCCAGTTTTGCCAAATGTAATCTCCTGTTTTATCTGTCGTTGTGATCCCGGTGGGATTATCGACCGTGACAAGGTCTCTTCTCTTGCATCTCATTTTAGACTCAAAGGGGGTCAAGCAAGTTCATAATTGGTTAGTCGGACTTTGATTTCCAATATGGTTCTAGCGAGACGCTCAAGGATTAGGAGGGAACGAGGGCTGGGAGGATTTATAAAATTGTGTTCTTCTTCCATCCCCAAAAGAGGTTACAGCGGTGCAGAAGGACAGATTAGGAAAATAAATGAGGTTCTCAAAAGAACAGGAACTTCTTAAAAACCAGACTTGGAATTAGGCTGCAAAGCCTCTGCCTATTGGATCAATCTGACAGATTCACTCATCAAAAGCAGCACATTCTGAATGTATTGCAGCAATGTAATGCATACATACTGCTCAGCCTTGTTTTTGATTTAGCCAAATCTTTAGAAGAGCATTTCGTATGATGGATATTGGTGCATTTTGTGTGTAATTAAAAGGACTTTATAAAGTGAGTAATGCTAATGAAATACTAGTTGTACAGAGCCTTTGTTGCTGAGCAGGGGCGTAACTATAGAGGAAGCAGACCCTGCGCCTGCAGGGGGGCCCAGGAGGTATAGGGGCCCCATGAGGCCCTAATTCATTTATAGTTTCAATAAATATTGGTAAAACAAATCACCCTTTAAGCAATTTGGGGGCCTGAAAAATTATTTGCTGTGGGGCCCAGCATTATCTAGTCAAGCCATTGTTGCTGAACGTTTCTAATGTTTGGGAGAAAAGTCATTCTTAAGATATTGGTTAACTAAGCAATTATATTGTTATTTCTAAGGATAATTCAGCCCACCAAACCAAAGCAACCTACACACAATTGCTCCTGTTGAAGTTCAGTGGAAATCAGGTACATATATTCTATAAATGCCTAGTGGTCCTTGGTTCCTATATGGGGGGTAACCCATTCTAATCCAATATTGGTGCATAGACTATTTGCAGGAGGGGATAGGA
Source organism: Xenopus borealis (assembly GCA_024363595.1). Taxonomy (NCBI): domain Eukaryota; kingdom Metazoa; phylum Chordata; class Amphibia; order Anura; family Pipidae; genus Xenopus; species Xenopus borealis. Next base: position 44,824,258 of record CM044447.1, read on the forward strand.
CAGTGGAGGAGTGTCTAGGACAGCACCAGATTAAATAAATATGGCACTGATAAACTGCATCTTGCCCAGTCATGCACTGCAATTATGGCCCCAACTGGGCATGTCAGATTTTACCCACAATACAAAAATAAGCCAATGGATGCAAATCTCATTGTATGTACAGTAACACTCAGTTTGGAAACACAATTATTTGGTCCAATTGTCTTTGTAACCTAGTCTTAAACTTGATTGGACCTTAACATTGTTCATCACTGCATTTCTGGTTGTGCAGAACAACAGCTTTCAGCTCGCTAGACAGCAATGCAGAAAATTGCCTGTGCATAGTGCAAACTCCATCTCTTTACAGAGCAAAGACTTCCAACAGGATTCTGGGAGTTCTGGCATCTGATGACAGAAGAAATGAAGGAATTTTCTTATGTTAAACAGTATATGAGAATGTAATTCCAGCAGGGAACCTGTGCCTATACAGAACTGCAAAGCTCAGTGAAGTAGCCAGGACACCATAACAGCTAATATGGCTGATAGATATATGGGCAAATTGTGGGCAACAGAGACCTAGAAAGATCATCCAAGGAAATAGAAATTACAATAAATATTCTGACAAAAGAGAAGTAAGATCACACGAACAGACACCCCATGCTTCGGCAGTCCATAAGGGTCAAGTATGGAGTGGGGAAAACCTAAGTCCCATAGCTGATTACCAGATTACCTACAGCTACAGTTATTAACCAGTCTGAGGTAGGGGCTTCCAATAGTGTGCTTTTCTGTTTTACCTGCATTCATGGCACAGGTTTGAGGGTGCCTTAGGGCCCTTACACACAGATATTTTTCCTGCATCCCTCTGCAGTTACATAGTTACATTTGGGTTGAAAAAGTCCATCAAGTTAAACCCCTCCAAATGAAAACCTAGCATCCATACACACCCCCCTCCATACCTTCATATAAATTATATATATGGCCATATACTAACTATATAGTTTAGTCTGATATTATGTCTGTCCAAGAAATCATCCAAGCCCCTCTTAATCCCTCTGCAGTTAATCCCTCATGCGTTCCACCGCTGGGGACCATAGCTCATGGTTTCTGATTGGGCTGTACTCACTGAGAGTTGCAAGTAAGCCGATTAACTAGGGATGCACTGAATCCACTATTTTGGATTAGGCCGAAACCCCGAATCCTTAATTAACTAACGCTAATTTGCATATGTAAATTAGGAGTGTGAAGGGGAAAACATTTTTTACTTCCTTGTTTTGTGCCAAACAGTCACGTGATTTCCCTCCCTGGCCATAATTTGCATATGTAAATTAGGATTCGGATTCGTTTAGGTCAGGCAGAAGGATTCGGCCAAATCTGAATCCTGCTGAAAAAGGCCGAATCCTGGATTCGGTGCATCCCTACAATAAACCGCAAGGGCATGCAACACTGATGTGTATGGGACCTAAGCATACCAGCTAAAGTATTCTATTTTATTGCACTGGGTTGTACACTTGAGGATTTACATCTGCATTTGTGCCCAGTGGTTTGCACTTTAAAAAAAAAAACAAATAAATGCAAGTTGTATAGCACGTACCTCTATATATACTATAACGTCCACCTTCCATGGCATCTATATAAACAAAAGGGATGCAGGAGCAACCTACACCACTGCCTCTGGACGTTTTTACCACAAGCCAAAAGGGTACACGGACAGGAGGAATAGCATTAGGCAACAGTAAATTAAATTCAGGCCAGGTGTACTCATAGATCGAGGACAAGCACAAGATACCAGAGAAGGCTCCTAAGGAAACATATATATGCTTAATAAAACCTCAGTTCTTAGATCACTTATGACAAAACACTATACATAGGATGGGGCAGGCTTTTACAGCTTTGAGGAAGGTCCTTATAATGTTCTAATGGTGCATGGAAGGGGTTATCATAGAGAGTACCAGTATGTAGTCCAGGGTAAGTAGTATAGGGCTTTAGCCCTCCTAGTATTCTTTTCACTTGCTTTTAGATAAACAACAGTACCATGGAGCAGGTTGTCTCCATATATTTTTTTAAATGGTTGAATCTTAGTGGAGCCCAATGTAAGAACTTTCACTGAGAGACCTAAGTTGCTGTGTTTCTAAAGAAGGTTTTTGCCAGGGCCATATTTTTTACATAGACACCCTAGGGCACAAGGATAATTATGACTATATCCAGCTGCAGAGGTCCGGGGGAAGAGGTGTTATACCCCCCCCCCCCCAAACTGGAACTTTAATTAAGAAGTTCTTACATATGCACCACTTAGGTAGGGAAGGGGGCAGCTGGCAGGGCCATGTGGCTGCTGACCAGGCATATAAAACTTACAGCAATGCAACAGTGATTGTGTCCCTTTAAGCAAAGCTCCAAATATATAGGGAAAAGGAATAAACCACCAGTCATCATTCAAAAATTGCTAAACTACAACATGATACATCCTTCAACAGCAGCTGGAGGACATAAATTATTCCACATTTGCTCATCCTGAAAACAAAATAGACAAGCATAGCAATTAAAAATGAGCAGCATTTATAAGAAGGCAAACTGCTGACACCATCATAAGTACTATGTACATTGTACAATGTGGCTCCCCCAATAGTTCTGATATCCTTCATGTCTGACAGCTAACATCATTTTTCCCTCCGAAGGGGTGCCACTTTTTTTGCCCAGTCAACGGAACAAGTTCATTAAATGAGTGTAACTGCGATTGTATCAGTTAATTTATAGAATCGGGGAGTATAAGAGGCATTCGTGTTATTTTGCATACAATATTGATGATTAAAAAAATATACAAGTGCAAAAATATTTATGACAACCAAACAGCTGGCAGAATTTTACAATTACAATATTAAAATGTGGAAGAATTTATGGATCTGTGTCAAATTGCTTAGCATTTAAATCCCAGCCTTGGGATCCTTGGCAGCGTCTCACAAAATAAACAATCCATCTGTTCCTTTCTTCCTAACACTAAACATCTTTCTTTGCGTTGGGTAACAGTTCCCTTTCTTCTACCACTTAGGCAAAAGAGCTCTGTCCTGTGGCTTTCTAGCTGGTGCCGGACTCTAAATATTCAATTCTATTGGTTGCAGCTGGGATACTGGGTGTTGTAGTAGTTTAGCGGCACCTGTAGTGGAAGTATTTTCTAGCTAAGAAATATAATATGCTCCAACCTCCCAAAATTTTGGAAGTAGAAAGAGGGACAAAAACAATTTTAGAATGTAGGGCAGCAAAATTGTTTGACCATGCCCATTTCTTGGCCACACCTCCTAATTACCATGTTCATTTTACAAATTTGGCAGGTTATGAAAGTTTGAACATACAGTATTGTCTAAACTGTTACAATTACTTAGGTTAAAAAGCATCTTATTTGCACCTGTTAACTGTTCTGGGCTTTCTGCCAAAAGCCAATTATGTTATAAACTTTGTTTCTTTTTCTGGCTGTTCAGTGCAGAGAAAAGAGGGACTTTCCAGTACAAATGAGGGACTGCAGGTTGAGCTGTCAAAAGAGGGACTGTCCCTCTGAAAAAGGGACAGTTGGGAGGTATGCTATACTGTACCATCCAAGGGAAACAATATGGCAGCCCTCCCATATATATAAATAAAAATATGCAAGGAAGATACGTTCTGGGCACACAAACACTATACTGTTTACTTCAATAAAAAAGAGAGAAAAATAACCCTTAAAACACATATTTAATATGTTTCTCCTACTGTAAATTATAAGGGTCAGAAATCACTAAGTGTGACTTGTTTATTATAAGGACTAATGTATCCCTACTGTAAATTATAAGGATATTAGAAGTCACTGAGTGGTTCTGTGACCATGTAAAGACACAAGGCCGCAGGCTGAGTTATACAGGGAACTCTGAATATCATTCATGTATTATAAAGGATAATGTACCCCAGTGGTGTAAATAAAGTATCCTGGCCCCCTGCAAAAAAATCTTAAAATTGGCCCAAGGTACTCCAATCCCAATCTGTGCCCCACCCACATCCCACCTCCACCCCAGCTACATCCCACCTGACTCCGTCAATGCCCTGCCCTGACTCCGCCCACCCCACCCAATTTGCTTCCCGCTTCCTTGCCTGTTAGAGAGAGCGGCTGGGGAGGAGTGGATTTTTTTATCAGATATAAAGGAAGCATACCCCACAGTCTCCCCCCTCTCCCCATGATTGTGGGGTCTGCATCCTCTATAGTCACACCACTGTGTACCCCTACTGTAAATTATAGAGATATTAGAAATCAAACATAGGTTCTGTGACCATATACAGGAACACAGCTGCAGGATCAGTTAGTGTTGCTTTAAAAATCCAGCATTTATTCTGTTGGACTACACATCCAAGCATGTTTTTACTGCTGGATTATACTGGTGTATACAGTGAGTTGTAGTCCATCAAACACTGGATGGAGTAACATTGCTGTAGCTGGTTTACTGTTCCTTGACACACGATGTAATACATCTTTGAAGTTAAATGCTTTTACCATCGCCTTAACAACAAGGAACTTTCTTCCTTGTTATCCCATATGACAACACCATGGGAATAATCCAATTCAATTTATCTTCAGCACACCACTTACTACTTTCTGGGTGCATCCACTACCTGGCTGCCTCCAAATCAGCCAAATTCTGTATTTTTGAATAGCAGGATATGAAGCACACCATTAACAGGCTTTGCCTTTAAATACATTTATTGCAGCGGAAAGTGACATAAGCTTTTTGGGAAAACCCCTTCCTCACCATGGGAAGAATGTCATGGTCTATATGTTTGGGATGGATGGCTGGAACATTCTTTAGATGTTGCTAGACTACAACTCTTAGCATCCCCACCTGTACACCTTCTGCCATAGATACTTACTAACAAAGGGACAACCCAGGTATAAAATACCTACTCTGTCCACCTTTATGCTCTTTCTTTACACTTCCTGCTACCTAACCTGACATCTGTCTCAGACACCCAACTAACAACTGGCAGTTCTGACCTCTGCATATAACTGGCATAACAGCATCAACCTGCCCTTCTGTTACCGCCTGTCTTTTGTTGCCTGACCTTTCTTTCCTTACCCCCGAGGCGTATTCGCCCACCCCAGCTTCCGTGGATGAACAATTCATCATTATCAGATCTGACGCTGTGTTCCCATGCACTGTACTTGTAGCTGAGATCAATGTTTCAGCCGATACATACATTCAAATGACTACAAAGCCTGCTCAAACGACACATAGCGAGGACTTGCTATTGATTCCACCCACGTCATTAAGCATTGAACTATAAGCAGCTTGGTAACAGTTTGGGGGTGGGGGGTTTACCTGGATTAAATTCCGCTTCAAAGAGGAATCGATTCACTCGTGTCATTCCGTTTGACTTTCCTCTAACTGTTTTGTCTTTCTTCTCATTTGTGTCTCTGCAAACAGATGGGATAAATGGACCAGCTCATTAGTAAATACTTAGAATTTGGATCTGGATACAGTGACCATGCAACAGATACTGGCAGATTTAACATATTCCTGAATGTTTGAACAATACTGCGAATAACCCCAGAGATGTTAGACTAAAGATACGGTAATGTTATAATAATGTTTTTTTTTCTGTGACATTTTAATTTAGCTCTGCAGCTCTTAGGTTTTGAACAAACTTGTTTTGGATTTTGCATGGGTCAGTGACCCTTAAAACCAGGAAACATTTTCAGTTGCATGCTGGAAAGAGACACAATAATTTAAAAGTGGTATTTCGGTATTAAAGGAGGTATTTTAAGTGTTATTGGAAAATTCCTACCATCTACAGTGATAAAGGATCCAGGGGTTGATCTCATATTTCCATATTTTTCTAGTACTGTGCTGGGCTCTGGAGTGTTGCGGTGGTTTTCCAAAGCACAGCACTCACACCCAGGCATGGATATTTTGGCAGGCCACACTTTAAAGGAGAACTAAACCCATACCCCTAGTAGACCCCAGGCAAATTCCCCTAACTTTCTACTCACTCCCTCGCAACTGATTTTGGCATAGGGGATCACAGCAGCCTTCTTGTTCTCTTTGATAATTTTCGTTTACTGAACAGTGTTTCAGCGCATGTGCATTTGGAGCAATTTACAAGTTCTGAACAACCGCGCATGCACAAAAACTCATGGGAAACGCCAAAGAGCCGAAAGAAGACACAAAGAAGACACAAAGAAGAAGAAGATGGCTGCTGTGAGCTCTGATGCCTGAATCTTTGACGAGGGGGTGAGTAAACAGTTAGGGGCATTTGCCAAGGGTATCAAGTAGGCTGAAGAGGAGCAGGGAGGGTGGTCTATGGGGGTGTTTAGTTCTTCTTTAATATAATGTTTGGCAAGGGGTGGTCCTTCTTGTTTGGCTTTCATCTGTTGAACTGGGTGGATACTCCACTGAGCCTGGGATCAACAAGGCCCAGGTAAAGTGTGCTACCCTAGAGGCACCCTACCCCTAGTGATGTTGATTAGCAGGGACCCAGTGAATTAGTTTTTTTTTTTATATAGGTTTTTATTTTGCATTTTATAACAATATACAATATAAACATTATATCATTTGTGGTTCCAATTTCTTATAGTTGTCATAATACAGCATATTATTAGTCCTGTACATTTATACACACTTGATTCAGTTATAGTATTGTGTCTGTTACTTCCAAATCTATTGAATAGATGCTTATGTCACTGTTAGTTTGTCCTCCTTGTCATTAAGGCTCTTCTGTGGCTTCCAGCCAGTCTCGCCACACTAGGTCATATGTCTGGGACATCCTCTTGCAGTGTAGGTGAGTTGTATTAAGGGGAGTGTTGTTCTTAGTAAGTTCAGTCAGCCATTAAGTATGGGGGATTGGGGGGACATCCAATTCAGGAGGATACATTTCCTGGCATAGAATAGTAATTCTCATGGCCGCCCTAGGGGTGACCTCATCTATTATACCGAGAATGCATACCTGAGGGGTTATTAGTTTAGGTAGTGCAGTTTTCTCTTGAATATAACGGAGAACCTGGGACCAGAAGGCTTGGATTCGGGAGCATAACCAGATGAGATGTAAATAAGATGCCTCTGGGGCCCTACACTTAGTACACTGTGTAGAGTCCAATCGGTTCATACGAAAAAGCCTATTTGGGGTTAAGTGTAATCTATGTAGGATCTTAAATTGAATTAGTCTATCTCTGGTTGATACAAGGTAGTCATAGGTTCTCTCAGTCGCTTCCTCCCAATCCTCATCTGCCAACTCTGGGATATCTCTGCTCCAGTCTGCACCTGCTGCCTCAAATGGAGGTTTAATAGTAGCTAAGAGAAGTGAGTACAGTCTGGTAGTAAATTTGTTTTTAGTCAGATACAGGATATCTAATAGGTCCAGACTGAGAATTAAAATAGGCCCTGGCATTTCAGGTACACAGAGGCCCAGTCACTCCACACAGAGGCCTAAACAGCCCCCACCAGCCCACTAAATACTGACTTTCTATGGCACCTTATAGCAGCCCCTCTGGCATTTGCCAGAACCCATGGCTTTCCAGTCCGGGACTGATATCTAATGTTTTAACATTTTCTAAGAAAGTGAGATAGATTTATCTACAAAGAGAAACCTATGCTCCAACCAAGAGAGACAGAAGGTGATAGGCTCTGCCTCCCTAAGTGAAGGAGCCGCAGTACTTAAGAGGTATTTTATCCCTGATCCATTTCTGCTGTCGGGCATCTCGACCACATGAGGCATTGAAACCCTGGAAGGTGAACCTTTCAACTCCCCAAGCCATCTCCAAGGTGGTGTTACGCTGTGTTGTCTCTGCTAACTCATATTATTGTACCTAACCTCCATCTATAAAATCTCTTGCGGATTCATTAGTATATCTAACCCAGTGGTGCTTTAATAAAGCCTGTTGCTATTTGTATTCTGCGTTGTAGTTCAGCTATATTCCCTCTTCATTGCTTCCACTTGGTGAAGGCTCATCCTGGGTGTAAAGCTCCCCATAGACGCAACGATCTTTCCCCGCAGAACTACCGATCTTAGGGAAGTCCGACCAATCTGTCAAATTATCGAGTGGTTAGTGGGATACAAACGATCGTTCATCTTACGATTTATCGTCCGACATTGGTCTGATGATTGATCGGCCAGGTTAGAAAATCTTTATCGGTCCCCATGCAATCTACCTATGTTTGCAGGGCCAAGCAGGCTGCGATCCTTCAGTTTTGCTGGCAATATCGCCTGAAATGGTCTTTTTAGTTGATGGACACATCAGGCATTTAAATGATCGTTTTTAGACAATCGTGGTCTCACGATAACCATTGGATCTTTCAAAAATCTTTACGTCTATGGCCAGCTTTAGAGTCCAATGTAACCAGTTTTTTTTTCTCCTTCCCTAGCTGGACAAGGCCTATTTTAACCAAGATAGGGTTATATTTCCTTTTTTTGATTGGTAGCTACTCTGAAGGTGAGTGCCTAAAGCAACCCTGTTGAACAGGGCGCTTTTTACTTCTTAAATTAGTTGTATGTTTGTATATAATCTATATATTGAATTATATACCCTTCCATTGTACAAACGGAGCTCTCCACTGAGCTGTACATGAAATAGATTTGATCTTGCAAGTCTTTAGTACCAAAATAAGTAACCAACTTACAGTTACTGCTGCATCCAAATAACTGGATTCAACCCAAAGTGATTCATTTTCCCCTTCCATTAAAACAATTTGATAGAGAGCTCCATTGTTTAATAACATGTACTCTGAAGTAGTTCCAAAGTAATTTGCACATCTGCCTGATAAAAGATTTCATGCCCCCCCCCCTTATATTCCATAACTGCGCTCCAGGGGAGAATATCTGTTGGGTTTAATTAAAAAGGGTTCATTTGTAAGGTTCTGCTTTGAGACTCAAAGGAGGAGAGCTCCTGAACTTTCCCTGCATGCAGACTTACATTTTCTACCGGTTTTCCCAATTATTTGTTTATGTAAGTGGCTACCTCGGGGTAGAATCATTAAGGACAAGCGCTTTAAAGCAAGGTAATAACCAGCCCTTATCCTGCAGAAAATGAGCCTCTGTGGCTGAAAAATATAAATGGAAGGAGCGTTCAGCGATATTTTTATGGCTTGCACATCAAACATAAGTTGTGGGTAATTAGGGAAAAAATACATGCTTCCCTGTTTTATGGCACTAATATTACAGATTTGTATTCCAGGGAGAAATGCACTTGTTTTACAACCTGCGTCTTCGCTTTTCAAAAAATAATGGCTTTTCGGGAAGGCGTGAGTTAGGGGTTTAATAATGAAGCCAATAACGCATATTGTTAACTCAGCAATTTTGGACTACAGTGATTAAGATAACGGCATTAACCCATGTGCTCCCAGTATGCGTGGTGAGCGTGCACTCAAGTCTTATCTGCCCCAAGCGTGGGCGTTTCTTGAGGGGTTGTTGGTCGATAAATCGGGCATCAAGGAATCTTGTGGTAGGTAACAAATATAACTACAGGTACAGGATACATTATCCAGAAACCCATTATCCAGATATAAACAGGATGGCCATCTCCCATAGACTCCATTTTATCCAAATAAGTCAAATTTTAAAAACAGATTTGCTTTTTCTCTATTTCATACATTTTGGAGTAAAAAAATCCTATTGGGTTTAGTTAAAAGTTTAACGATTTTTTTTTAACAGATACAGTATAAGTTATGAAGATCCAAATTATAAGGATAAAGGATCCAAATTATAAGGATAAGGATGTGTATAAAAACACAAGGCTGAAGGCCGAGTGCTTTTATGCTGTTCCACACAGAATGGTTGGGACCTGTCTTCCGGATAATGGGTAATTTGGATCTTCATACCTTAAGTCTACTAGAAAATCATGTAAACATTAAATAAACCTGATAGGCTGGTTTTGCTTCCAATAAGGATTCATTATATCTTAGTTTGGATCAAGTACAAGCTACTGTTTTATTATTACAGAGAAAAAGTAAATCATTTTTAAAAATCTGAATTATTTATTATAATGTGTGTATGGTAGATGGATTTTCCTTAATTCAGAACTTTCTGGATAACGGGTTTCAGGATAATGGATCCCATACCTGTATATTCTCCCTTAGGAATCAGGTGCTTAGCGGTATATTACCCAACCTGCCACGGGTTAGTCATTCATATACAAAGTTCACAGCACTGCAGCACACTAACAATTTGAATTTGCTGTACTTACTGATATTTATTGGCTCCTGTGAGACCCGAAACGTTGCCTTTGACGACTTGAATTGGAGCCAATAAATATCAAGTACTCGAGTGCTTTTATGCAGGTCATGGAACTCCGAGGTTATTTCTAATGATAGGTGAATCTGGGATGATTCTCTTTGTATAATTTTTTGCGAATTTCCAAACAGTGAAAAATTCGCTAAATGCCGCTGGTGTCTCGTTTTCAACGCAGAGGCGTCCAGGCGCGTGAATTTTCACCAGGAAAATTTTTCCTGCTGTTTCACGAATTTATTTGCCGGCGGCGAATCGCAGGAATTCGCTGCAGATTCGCCCATCACTTGTTATTTCTAGAATCCTCATATTTTCCAACAAGGGGTACTTTATTTATTATAAAACACAAGTTTTAGCAAGTCATGAAAAAAATTATGTCACTAAGCCCCATTTATAAGGACATAATTTACGGGATATTCATGTATTTTGTGTATTATACATAAACTCCTGTATACCACTGTGGTCTTCCCCCATGCACCACAATTGGGCCTGGCTCCCCCATACCTCATGATAAGGGGCAGTGTCATTATGCAGAGGTGTCACATGCTTTAATCTAAGACCAGAGACTTCAAGTTCATAAGATCCTGGTCAGCAATTATCTCCAGAGAACCAGAGGAAATTAAAGGGCAAGTCAACCCCAAAATTTATTGTTTATAAGTATGACTATGAAGATTCTCATTCATCCAGGTCATGGTATATGTAACACAAGTAACTCAAAACAACTGGACTTGCTGAGAAATTTTAATGAAGACGTTTCACTGCTCATCCGAGCAGCTTCTTCAGTTCAACTGACTGGTGTAGGGGAGTTCACGGCATATAGACTCTTGATTTACCATTACAGGGGTACGTCCAGCACAAGTAAAAGAAACAGAATCTGCCCTAATCCCCCCTTCTTTATTTGGTTATTGCTCTCCTTGCATGACTGAGGCTTTTCCCATGAGCTACTGCACTTCCAGTGTAGTTGTAGTTCAGAGGGTTGAGAGTACATACCCAATAGTGTTTATATCTGGGCTTTCATTTAAAGGTAAAGGGAGAGACACAACAAGATAAATTATAGACTGATGCAGTTCTCTTGATAGCGAGATGAATACAATGCAATTTCTATTCAGAAATAATGTTGATCACTGTCATTTTCTGTACTTTGTCTTATAATAGGAGCTTGAAAACAGTTTTCCCCCATAGAAGGTGGAATGAGAGAGTATTTTTTTTTTCCCAAATGCTAGTTCTGCATAGAGCATTGGTTGGCAAGCAAGCTGCCCAAATAAGTGCTTCTGTGCTGGTGGGGGAGAGACAGGGCCCTCTGATTGCTGTTTGGGATATGCATGGGTTTTCAGAAGCTTGTCAGACCCACTGGGAAAGGCCGGAGATTACAGACTGACGCCTTCCAAATGGAAAAATAATTATCAGGATATAAAAGAACATATCATTCTGAGCTTTCATAAGCTACCAGGGCTTGGGGAAAAGCTTAAGGAACTAATGGCTGCTACTTTACCTATTCTCTTTTGGATGCAAGTGGTCTGCAACTGCTAAATGGCTTTTTATATCTGGTGAGAATGTAACACATTGCTGCCAATCCCAATTGTCCATTAAAATTTAGGCAATATTAATTCACATCTGCATTTACAAACAGACAGTATTTTTCAGAAAATACACTTGTGTGCTAACTGGTAGCCATGATTTAGTAAAGAAAAAAAAAATTCCAAGGTACGTGGCTGCCATACAGGAATGTTTTCGAAAATATGGGTATGAGATCAATTATCCGGAAACCCGTTACCAGAAGGTTCCGAATTAAGGAAAGGCCATCTCCCATACACTCCATTATAATAAATAATCCAGATTCTTTAAAATTATTTACTTTTTATCTGTAGTAATAAAACAGTACCTTATCCTGATCAAGTATCCTAGCTAAGATATAATGAATCCTTATTGGAAGCAAACTCGGCCTATTGGGTTTATTTAATGTCACATTACTTGATTTTCTATTAGATTTAAGGTATGAAGATCCAAATTACAGAAAGCAGAAAGATCCTTTATCCAGAAAGTCCCAGGTCCCTAGCATTCTGGAAAATAGGTCCCATACCTGTACACATTACACAGAATTAAAACCTGCTGATCTGAATATTTGATGAACATTAGTTGATCACCTTTCAGGTTAGGCCTCTTACACACGAGAGTTTTACCTGCACTCCCCATCATTCCGTTTTGCTGCATTCAGCCGCAGCCGAACGCAGGTTCAGACGCAACTTGCTGCATTTTTCCTGCGTTCGGCACCTACATGCGTTGGTGTGAGTACAGCCCCATTGAAAAGCATTGAGTGCGTCTATACCTGCGCTCCCCTGCGGCTAAATGCCACAAAACGGAACGCAGGGGAGCGCAGGTAAACGCTCGTGTCTAAGAATTTTAGAATTGCCTGGTCTTGGAAACTTTTCAATTGGTCTTCTATTTTTTTTAGTTTTTGAATGATTTGCCTTCCTCTTCTGACTCTATCCAGCTTTCAAATAGGAGTCACTGACCCCAGCAGCCTAAAACACTGAGGGTATCATTTTATTGTTATCTGTACTTTTTATTAAAAGCGTTTAAACCCCACTCATTTAAAATTCCTGTCTCTTTCCTTCAAACCCCTGCTTTCTTGTTCCGTTAAATTGGACCCTAGCAAGCAGAGAGCTGCTGCATTTCCAAACTCTAGAGCAGGTGCAATAAGCAAAATAATTAACACAAATAAAAAAAACGAAGACCAATTGCAAATTGCCTCAGCATAGTATTCTCTACATTATACTGAAAGTTCATTAAGGGCTAGAGCAGACGGGGAGATTCGGGGGCATTTTGTCGCCTGGCGACTTGTAGCCGTGACTTGTAGCCCCCGCACCTCCCCGAATAGACAGGTCCTTAGGCGCACCGGCGTTACTTGAAAACGCCTGCGCCTATTCACACGCAGCGTCGGTGTGTTTGTGGAATCGCTCCAAATTGACTCGCTCCAAATTGACTACAAGTCGCCAGGCGACAAAATGCCCCCGAATCTCCCCATCTGCTCTAGCCCTTAAAAGGGGGAACAACTCCAAGTACAACATTTATAGAGGTGCCGGTTGCTTGTCCTTTAGTAATCCATTACTAAGTTTATTAATCATGTGGTTATAGTACACATAGCAAATGTGCAGGTAAAGGGTTTATTATGTTGGTATTTAGTCTCAAGTGGTTGCCAGGCTGACATCAAAATGTTTTAATTGAACCTGATGTGGTCCTCCAAAACTCCTTACAAATTAGCATTTTATATAGCCAGTTTGCAGCAAAAAAAAGGCAATAAAGTCATATTTTGCTTTGAAGCGTCTCTGAAATGAATGTGCAAGTAAAGCACAAGCTGTTTATTTTCATTAATAGCATGGCATAATATATTACCGGTGAGTAATGAAGTATAGCAAGGTTAACAAAACACTGGGAGACAATATGACATTAGAGAGCATGTGCAGGTTTCCAACTACGGGAATGACAGTATTCAAGGTTAATAGCCCATGCTCCCAGTATGATTTAATAGAGTCCAGTGTAGTTTATACTATCCATTGCAGGATAATATTGTATACCAGCCATGAAGAGATTCCTTGAGAGATTAAATAGGAACTGCAGGCTGCTGGCTCAAAATGCAGACTTTGATTCGGAGAAATAAATACTACAGAATGCTCTGGAACTGTGGTTTTTCAGATAACACATCTTTCTTTAATTTGGATCTTCATACCTTACAGGAGAACCAACCTCATACTTAAAAAAAAAAACCCTACCCCTCTCCCCCCCCCAGCCTACTTGCTACCCTGGGAAAATGCCCCTAACTTTTTACTCACCCCTTCTTTTAATGTATTGACAGCATTTCGGCGCGTGAGCAGTTGGAGCAAATTCACAGTTCCCAACAACTGCATATGTGCTGAAACTCACGGGAATCGCATAAGAACCGAAAGAAGACACGAAGATTACCAAAGAAGAAGAAGATGGCTGCCGCGAACTCCGAGGTCTGAATCTGCCACGAGGGGTGAGTAAAGTATTTGGTTCTCCTTTAAGTCTACTAGAAAATCATGTAAACCTTAAATAAACACAGTAGACTGATTTTGCTTTCAATTAATTGTAATTATATCTTGGTGTGGACCAAGTACAAGTACTGTTTTATTATTACGGAGAAAAAGGGAATTATTTTTAAAAATGTGGGCTATTTGGATAAAATGGAGTCTATGGGGAATTATTTGTCTTCTTCTGATTCTTTCCATCTTTCAAATTGGGGTCATTGACTCCATTTAAAAACAAATGCTCAGTAAGGCTACAAATTTAATGCTATTGCTACTTTTTATTAAAGGTATGGGACCTACTGTATTATCCAGAATGCTCGGGACCTGTGGTTTTCTGGATGACTGATCTTTCCTTAATTTGGATCTTCACACCTTAAGTCTACTAGAAAATTTTGTAAATATCAAATAGACTCAATAGGCTGGTTTTGCTTCCAATAAGGATTGATTATATCTTAGTTTGGCTCAAGTACAAGCTACTGTTTTATTATTATTATTATTATAATTATTATTATTATAGAGAAAAAGCAAAACATTTTAAACAATTTGGAGTATTTCATTATAAAGGAGTCAATGGGAGACAGCCATACCGTAATTCAGAGCTTTCTGGATAATGGGTTTCCGGATAAGGGATTCCATACCTGTACTCATCTTTATATTCAGGCCTCTCCTATTCATATTCCAGTCTCAAAACAATGCATGGTTGCTAAAGTATGCTAGAGTAATTTAAACTCTGGCAACCAGATTGCAAAAAATGAAAACTGCTGAAGACAAGATTAAATAACTCAAAAACTACAAATAATGAAAACCAAATGCAAATTATCTCAGAATATCACTCTCTGCATCATCCTAAAAGTTAATTTAAAGGTGAAATAAAACCTTTAATAGGCAGGGCTCCCCTGAACCTTCTGCCAGGTGGCACTTGAGTATCTGAATGAGAAGTGCAAACTAGGATACTAGTGATGTAACTACAGGGGTGTGGTGGGTGCAATTGCACCTGGGTGCACACTCTGTTGGGGGGGAGCTTAATAGGATTTTATGAATGTAGGAGGGGCGAGTGAGTTTTAAGAGGCAGCCTGCAGGGGCTTGGGTGTGCATTCTGAACAACTTGATTCTCTTCTTATTGTTACTGTAAATTTCTCAAAGAGTGAAGTTCCGCCACTAGAGTGAAATTCCGCTGCTCTCCATTCATTTCTATGGGATTTTGAAAGGCCTATTTATCAATGGGTGAAGTGAAATTTCACCCTTTGATAAATACGCTTTTAAAAATTAGAAATTAATGTAGAGCGGCAGAATTTCCCTCTAGTGGTGGAACTTCACTCTTAACTTCACTCTTTGATAAATATACCCCAAGTCTAGTCCTCCTCTAAACCAGTGTAGCTGTTAAAAGTGTCCTCATCCACGGTCCTCCAACTCTACCCATGTCCATTCCTGCAAAAAACACCAGTATGTCTAATGTTTAAATATATGTCTTTAATGCTCCCAACAGGATGGTATGTAACAGCCACGTTGCTTATGGAAAAAAAATAAGAATAATTCATAAAATAAGTCTATGGTTTTTCAAAACTCTCTCCGACCCCACCGCCTTTTGATCCTATTTTTCTTTGTTGATGTTCTAAAAATGTTCCTGTAAGCAGCTGTAAAAACCTGCACAGGACAGAATGGAAATCCTAACTGGGGATTAGAAGGATACGTGTGTAATATTTACAGCTTTCACATGATATAAGGAAAGACAAAGGCCTGTCACTCTGCAACAAGCCATCAAAGACTTGAAAATCCATTACATTAATCAAGCCTTGTTTTTGGGCTGCACTTTATTTATCAAAAGGTGTTTTTTATATGCCCGAGATATTTACTTTTATCCAGAACTTTAGTTATTAGCTCAGGTAACACAACGGTGTTTGTTTTTATAGCCCTGCTGTTATTTTGTGTTCCTGTATCTGAGAAAAGAAAATCCTGGTGGATATCCACATGAAAGAACACTGCATTTGTTGGTCGGAGAAAATTGACTCTTTCATGCAACAAGTTACCAGATTGATTCCGGCAAGTCTACGGAAAATCTCGATGAGTCTGTAGAGTAACAGCAGGAGAGCGTTATGACCTTTATTGCATTCCATTGTATTGATCAAATGAAGACGGGAACACACGTCCGGTTCAGCACAGGGAACAAAGAAATATTTTGACGGATGTAAATATTCTTTCCTTTTTGCCTACCAAAAAATGTTTTATTTGCCCTTTCAGAAAAGCAATATGCTAAGCCTTAAAAAAAAAGTTTGAAAAATGTCATTTTATTGTGGTAGACTTTATTTATATCCCAAGGCAGTCCTGCCCTGCTTTATGGCTGAGATTCTAGCTATCTTTGTAACAGAGAATTCTGTCACAGTGACACAGATCCTATCCGATACCCATTGTAAGCTGTAGTCCTGCTTTATGGCTGATATTCAATCAGAAGATATTGTCACAATGGGCACACATCATATATAAAATATTGTGAGCTTCCGGTAGCAAAACCCAAGGCCCCAGCACAGATTTCAGCACAGAAACGGACACTGACACAACCTTTTACGGTTAAATTGCAGCTTCGCTGGCATTTATTTGCAAATAGAACACAATTCTTCAGCCCACTGGCTGCACATGGGGGAATTACATAACAGACAGACCCGCTTTATACTCTCACTAATGTTTTCTTTTCTCACATTTGAGTTTAGCCCTTACTGGCTTTCAGCGGACCACAAGTCCCAGAATCCTCTCACGCACGCTTGAGACACCTCCTGGGAGTGGTTTCTCTGGTCCTCTCCCAGACCTTTGGAGCCCTCAGGGGAACAACACACTTGTTCTCTGGTGCTCACCAGCACTCCTTCCGTGGCCCTCACCCCTTCTCCACTCTAGGAGGTCTCTAGGGGGAAGCAGCAGCCCTGACGTGTTGCTCAACACCTCCTTTTAACTATCCTTAATTAACTAATTACTTAGCTGGCTACCTAGTTTAGCGAGCTGCAAAACCTTGCACAGAGCAAAGGATGGAAGCCCACCCTGTTCCCTTCCATCCACTCTAGGGACCGACTATCAAGCTTTTCCCAAGCTGGTACAGAATTAAGCAGCATTATTTGCTGCAGCAAGACAGTTTTCCATGGAGCTCTGATTTCGCCAGCTTAATGCTGGTGAAATACACACAATATAGTGCCCTTTAGACACCCATATCTTACAATATGTATTCCTGTTAACTTTCTATGAGCTGAATGTGGACTGGCCACAAGACAGCATAAACTGATGTAAAGGTGGCAGGAAGCACAGAAAAAAATCTAAGGAGTGATTATTTAATGGAATGTGCTGCTATTGAGGACAAGGTTGAGAGAATGATCGTGATTAAGTGTTTAAGGGCACTGAAGGGGGGGGTGAAGTTGTCAAAGGGAATAAATTTGGTTGCTCTGCAATGCCAGAGTTAAATAAGTCTTGACACTATAGGGAGCTTGCCTAGGGCTTATGTTGTGCCGGGCATTGATAGTTGTCTGGGCAGAATTTTTATTTCACTAAATTGTGGTTCAAAAGGGAAGGACGGGTTGGAGACAGCAGCACAGAGACTGAGCCAAGATACTTGCCAAGGCAGTCAGTTGAGATTACACTAAAGAAAAGGCTGGATGTGCTGTGTCATTTAGCAATTTGGAAGATGATTAAATTAAAGGAATAACCTTGTTATAAAGAGTTTTTATTTCTATTAATATAGTTAACTGGGGGATAATGCTTAATCTTAAAAAATACTGAGATAATAATAAATATAAATATGCAATAGGATTCAAATAACCGTGCTGTCTTGAGGAATCATAAAAGCCAAAGATCAAAATTGCCCACTGTAATTTAAATATAGGCAATAAAATGCAAGGAAAACACACCAAGTGTTTGTCCCTTGAATTTTTAAGCCTGGTTCCATAGCTGAGCCTTGTAGGACCCTCTGATAGAGAACGTTAAAGAATAGAGAGGCCTCCATACTTTGGGCTGAACATTTGTATACACAAACTGCTTTTGCTGACACATTGCTGCTCATTAGGAACTTGATAATATGCATTTTTTAATAGGTGCTGTGCAGCTAAATGTTCTGAAATCCGCTGGGACACAGAAGCAAGCCTTCATTAGCAAAGAAATTGGCTTCCCTGAAAGATTCACAGCTTTCTGCAGTCATGGAGGGGTTTGTATGTTGGACGTTGGAGAGCCTGGTGGCTGTCAGGAGGACCTTTAGTGTTGCAGCCCTGTGGGCTGCCAATGCTCCAGTCCAATGGTGATTGAAGGGTCAACTAGACATCAGAAATTACTGTATATACTGAATAATTTTATAATTTCCCTCTCTCACCATTATACATAATTCAAGTCAGACCAGCCAAGTCCAGGCACCCAATTTTGTAATTCTTCCTCTTATTCCAAGGGTATGGGGGAATTTACTAATAATCTCTATTCTTTTAACTTTGTTTATTATTTTTAGATTTAATACTTTATAATGATAACAATAATTTATATATATACAAACAAGGAAAAGTTGTGCTCACCACTAATTTTTAAAACCTTTAGGCGGGGGTGCAATGAGGCTGTGACCACAAAATACATATAGACAAATACAAGAGGTCCTCTGCACTCAACCCATTATCAATATATTTAAGACATTGAGATATTTTGTGCATAAAGCTACTAAAAAATGCCTTACCCTTTAAACAACAGGGATTGTTTGTCCATATATTGCAATATATTTAACCTGGCCAACTACGTCAAAGTCATCCCATATCTGGCCAGTCCTACTCTCAACTTGCATCAGATTCATAAGAATTCTATTACTTCATTATAAATTTTACAAAGGGACTACGGGGTCCGTTTACTAAAGTGCGGTAAAAATTTGCGCACAAAATATAGACAAATTTAACGCAGAATATGTTTTTGCGAGTTTATTAACCTGCGGTAAATATAAATTTGCGAATTTTCTGGTGCAAGAATATGTGTTCGCCAGTTATAACATCCGCTGAAAATAACAAAAGTTACACATATTGGTCTGGTAGAAAAGATCCATAGAAAAAACCAGGAGACAAAGGATGATTTTTCTCCCTATATAATACTTTAAAGCCTTCATCTCTGTCGTTTAAGTCTCAGAATCATCTGATACATCAGAAAGGAGCCTTAGAAATGGGCTAATGCTAAACTTTGGGGGTCACAGTTAATGAAAACTCTGGAATAGGATTTAGATAAAGGGGCCAAGGCCTTGTGTTCGACATTCAAAAGCTTGACTCTGTGCCCTCCTTTCTTTCTCCCTTTTTTTCACTGATGTGATTTATGTCAAGGCGAGATCTGGGAAATAAAATGTCAACTCACCAGATGACAAGTCAATAAGAAGCCAGTCATATTCCCCTGTGTAAATGCTCAAGTGCAAGGTTTTTAGGATTTGTATACACCTATCTCTACAATGGACCATATGTACCTTTCTCTCCTCGGCCAGCTGAGCTATTCATTCTCCTGTCCTTGTTTTAATTGTTAAATATTAAATGTAATGTAATGTGAAACACAAGGCAAGTAAAGTTGCAGGAGGAAATCTTATAAAGGGATACTGTCATGATTTTTATGATGTATTTTTTATTTCTAAATTACACTGGTTACACTGCAAATAATTCACTCTACAATATAAAATTGAATTCCTGAACCAGCAATTGTAGTTTTTTTAGTTGTAATATTGGTGTAGGCAGCCATCTCAGGTAATTTTGCCTGGTCATGTGACTTGTGCCAGCACTTTAGGATGGAGCTGCTTTCTGGCAGGCTGTTGTTTTTCCTTCTCAATGTAACTGAATGTAACGCAGTTGGACATGGATTTTACTATTGAGTGCTGTTCTGAGATCTACCAGGCAGCTGTTATCTTGTGTTAGGGAGCTGTTATCTAGTTACCTTCCCATTGTTGCTGGTAGGTTATTAATACAGAAAAAAGGGGGGGTGTGGGAGAACTCCTAGGTCTAAGTAAAAATATAGTAAAGTATATAGTCCCCTGTCTCATAAAAATATAAGTGTAAGCAAAAATGGGTTGTAGCACCCCATACCTACCCCGTTCAACTAATGGTGGCCCTATGCTTTTAATTGCACTAAGTAGCACTTCTGCATTTATTACACTTACTACACCTATTACTCCACTTAATTTAGCTTAACTTACTTAATTTTGCTTTGACTTATATTTTCACCTTTACTTTTACCTACAACCACACAAATGCACACTTTTTCTAAATGTTCATTTATACTTATTTATACTCACTTATACATTCAATTTTATTTTGCCTTTACTATTGTTTTACATTTCTTTAAAAACTGGGCATTGGTTTGGGCAATCTCCCCCTCTTAAGGGCAAGGCCAGATGGGGAGATTCGGGGAGATCTGCCGCCTGGTGACTTCTCGCAGCGACGAATCTCCCCGAAAAGCTAGTCAGCGCTGCGCACTCGCGGCGAGAAGTCGCCAGGCGACAGATCTCCCCCGAATCTCCCGTCTGGCCTTGCCCTAAAAGCCGCTAGTTAGTGGCGGGGGAGGATCTAGCCATTATACTAAGCCAAGGTTCAGGAGACATTTACTTTAAGAGAAATCTACTTCAATTCATGCGATTATGCAGAGAGGCAATAGACCTTTATACTATGACCAGAGGTAAACAAGTTAGGGACCACTGTGTGGGTTTTACTTTGACGTGGTATGGGGGCTTATCAACTTTATGATCATAACTTTGTAACAATAACAATAACTCATGCATTTGCTTATATACTGAATTACTTATGAGACAGGGGTCTATATACTTTAATACATTTTTACTTAGCCCTAGGAGTGCTCCCACAACCCCCTTTTTTGTATTTGCCTAGATGTTATTGTACATTGTAGGGGTTATTTACTAAAACTCGATTTTTTCTGGTTGGGCTTTTTTGGGTAAAAACTCACAACTTTTGAGATTTATTATATCCCAATGCTGCAAAAAGCCAGAACCCAAAAACCCGGCATCTTGAACCTGTCAAAGTTATGTATATCCCAATTTGAAGAGTTCATGGTCTGCACTGGGGTTAGCCCAATAATCTGAAAAATTTGGGGGTTTTGGTCAATAACCCAAAAAAAAAAACAAGCAATGAATGCAGAAATGGGTGATGCTGGGATTATTGGGTAGCAACTAGTAGGCATTAATTTGGGGGGTATGCACTGCACAGAAGTAGCTGACAACAACGGAGGCTCCCAGTGCCTCTATGGAATCACCCTTCATGGCAATGGCATAATCATTCCTTGTACAAGAAGACATGTCACCTGTAACGGCAAGGGCCCATGGGAGTTAATTAGGATGTTTGTACGTTCACTTCACAGGTGCATGTTTGTTTTTTAATTGGAAGCATCCATCTGCAGAGAAATAACAGGGAAGGTAAAAGAGACATAGGACAGCAGATGTCTATATCATTCAATACATATCAGAGTATAAGAATACTATCATTTCTGCCGAAAATGCAGCATTCAACCTAGAGTTAATGGTGTGTGCAGAGTAGACCATCACGAGCATTCTACAGAACATTGTATTTACGACTCTCTCCGTGTGTCCCACTGGGATTCTCTTTCTCCAGCACAAAGCTGTACTGAACAAAGGAAGCTTTTCTATCTGATCCTGTTCAGGCCTTTATACGTAAGTCATGTTTTTTTATATATATCTGTGTTGGGGGGGGTATCCTATCTGGGGTTGGATAATTGTCATCCCATCTTAAGTTGTTGCACTACAATCCTCAACATTTTTATAAATGTGTTCTACATCTAAATACTTAATGGAGAACAAAAACCTTTTAGAAATGTATGTCCCCACAGCCAACTACCTTGGGCCACTTCTCTTGTATGAGTAGTGATGCACCCCTGATATATGGGGCTCTACCTAATGTGATGCACCCAAATTCAAAACTTAGAATAGAAGGGCTGTGTCAAAGAACCATAAAAGGTTTATGGGAGCTTTACTTTATATTTTAGACAGGTATGGGATCTGTTATCCAGAATGCTCGAGACCTGGGGTTTTCTGGATAAGGGATCTTTATCTGAAGTCTACTTAAAAATAATGTAAACTTTAAATAAACACAGTAGGCTGGTTTTTCTACCAATAATGAGGATCTCAGTTGGGATCAAGTACAAGGTACTTTTTCATTATTACAGAGAAAAATGAAATCAGTTTTAAAAATTTGTATTACTTGATTAAAATATAGTCTATGGGAAATGAACTTCCCATAATTTAGTTTTTTAAACAGCACACTAATCAGGTGCCCATAAGAGCAATAAGGGCACCTTATGCCCTTTATTTGCTCTTTAAATCAAGTTAATACCTTTGGGGCTTAACATAGGTGCTACAGTACCAATTCACCAACCAATCAAGAAATGAGTTTTGTTCATACTAGTACTAGTCGTAGATCAGAACCAATTGGTTCCTATAGATACTGGCATTTGTGCACCTTTGCATGGTTATATAATGTTTATGTTTTTCTGTAATTCTTTCTAATAAAATGATTCCCAAAACATTTTCTTAAAAGGAAAGATTAAGGAACAACTCATCGGATTAAATTCACACAGTACAGTATAGTTGCGTTAGTCACAAGATAAATGTTAATTCCTTGACAAGACTTCACAAATTTACTGTTTAAAATGTGTAATTAGGCCACGCGCAATTTACTCCCCATTTCATTAAACATTGGCAGGCTTGTTACCATTTTTTTCGCCATATAAAAACCCATAAATTATTTCCGATTTGACTAATAACAAAAGTAATGAAGTTTGTAGCTTGATTAATAGCGAGCTCTGATTTTTTTTTTATCATTCCACCGAAAATGTAATTCTACATGCTAAAAGATATAAAACATCTTACACTGTAGATCTGGAAAAACTTTACTTTTATACATTAACCTCCATATGTAATATAAGGCACTAAGGGCTGAATTCTCAAAGCGAAAATTTATTTTAAATTTGACCCTTGGCTTTTTTGATCAAAAATTGAACTAATTCAATCGAATAGGTAAATTTTCGATCAAGTAAAGTTCGTTCGAATTGTTCGGTTGCATCGTTTGAATCGAACGATTCAAAGGATTTTGTGCAAAATCCTTAGAATTCTTGGAACTTAGAAAAAATTTTTAAGGACAGGTTCCATGAGGTCCCCCATAGGCAAAAATGGCAATTCGGCAGCTTTAAGGTGGTGAAGTGTCAAAGTCGAAGGATTTTAAAGGGCCAGTACTTCGACTTATTGAATATTCCAATTTTTTTATTTCAAATCAAATTTTGAGCTATTCGATAGTCGAAGTAGCCCAAAATCACTTCAAAATTCAAATTTTTTAAATTAGAATTTTACTCGAATATTCACTTTGACCTTTAGTAAATGTGCCCCTAAGTTTGCCTATGAGCAGTAACCAATAAGCACTCACCCCAAATCTCACCTTCAGGCTGGGCCCCTTTAGCTTTTAACAAGGTTATAGATATATAAAAACATTGGGGTAACAGTCACCCTGCTATAGTTCCAGGGGTTAATTCCAATAGGAGTCGCTGCATCCCTCAAAGAGATTTACTAATATAACTAATCTTTTTGGAGGCATAAGAGAGCCAGAAAGGTTGCTGGATCTGGGGATACACAAAGTTTGTAAATCCTTTGGTATTTTCAGTTATAGTTCCAGGGGTACCCAGGTCACAAAAGACACTCTGCAATAGCACTCACCCCAAATCTTACCCTAATTTTCATTAAGAAAGTCTTTTATTTGTTGTTCTTTTTCAGTCCTGCCGTTGTGCAGAATTTTCATGCACAAAAACAACATGTTCAATTTTTCATGAAAGATTCCCTTAGAAGCTGAACCTACAGCTGGAATCTGTGGTGAGCAAAGGCATTGAGATGCCCCATTCATTCCCAAAATGCCACTTCCCTCCCTTTCTCCTGTTCCTTTTCTCCTGGGTGCTGAAAAAGCCAACAGCAAATTATCGTATTCTCGTCTTCTGCTAAATGGAAGAGCTGAAGGTTGGTCCTTTGGGTTTTCAGAGACAGGTCACATTCATGAAAGTGTTTTTAACAATTAGGCTTCCATAGAATACTCATTTTATTCTGAACAATATTCATGGGCACTGAACAGTTCTAACTTGCATTGTACAGTAGCAGGAATCATTTCTTTACAGTATGGGGGTATACCTCACTGTAATGCTTCTTAACCTCTTCCTCAGAAGCTCAAGGTAAAATCATTTATGTTCTCAAAAATCTGTTCAGGTTTCCCAAATTTTGTATATAGTTAGTACAAACCTGCCCCTCTATGAAACGCTATGAAAGTCAAAATATATTTTGGATACAGGGCACTATGAATCTGTTCTTTCCCCCATTCCCCCATTCTGAAGGATTGTGGATCCATCCTTAAAGGGTTAATTCACCTTACATTTAAAATAGCTTGGAGAGGCCCATTAAACAAAAGTTGAATTTCGAATTCATGTGAATTTTTTTAACTCATATATACAGGTATTGGATCCCTTATCCGGAAACCTGTTATCCAGAAAGCTCCAAATTACGGAATGGCTCCCATAGACTCCATTATAATGAATGAATCCAATTTTTAAAAAATAATTTCCTTTTTCTCTGTAATAATAAAACAGTAGCTTGTACTTGATCCCAACTTAGATATAATGAGTCCTTATTGGAGGAAAAACCAGCCTATTGGGTTTATTTAATACTTACATGATTTTCTAGTAGTTTTAAGGTAAGAAGATCCAAATTACAGAAAGATCTGTTATCTGGCGAACCCCAGGTACCGAGCATTCTGGATAATAGGTCACAAACCTGTATTCACAATTTGACTGGGAGGTTATTAAGAAAAAAATTCAAATGTCTACTATTCGATCAAATAGTTTCGACCCAAAAATTTGAATCGTATTCAATTTGTCTCGCCGAAAAAAAAACTTGAATGTCAGGAAGGCTATTAACATCTCCAAATGACTCAACGGACCTCTGCCATTGACTTGTACATGAACTCACCAGGTTTTAGGTGACAAATATTCGAAGTAGGACTGTTTCCATGGTTGAGGTATGATAAATCTCAATTTCGAATTTACATTCCAGTAGTCTTTAAAGAAACAATTTGCAAGTGGTGTTCATTTTTTAGTTACTGAGTTATTGAGTAATTTGGATTTTATTTAGCAGTTTCAGCGACCTGGTTACTAGGGCCCAAATTATCCTAGCAACCATGCACTGATTTGAATAAGAGACTGGAATATATAGCAGAGAGGGGAATAGAAAGATCAGTAATAAAAGTACATTTGTAGCCTTACAGAGCATTTGTTTTCTAGATGGGGTCAGTGAGCCCCCATTTGAAAGATTGCAAGAGTCAGAAGAAGTAGGCAAATAAAAAGTATAAAAAATAAATAATGAAATCCAATGGCATTATTAAACCACCTAGGGTTGGGCACTGGGTGGTAGAAAGCGGAGCATCTCTGCAGAATCAGATTTGTGAAAAGGGTAGACTTAAGAAGGAACCAGAATATTTCTTGTTTTTATATTTGTATTCAGTGGGACATTTTTTAATGGAAACTCTATCCTGGGGTGCTACCTTCTAACAGACAAACCAAACCCACCCTATAGTCAATGGCCTTTTTATGACCAGGCCTGACCCCTTCCAATTTTATTAGAGGCAACCTGCTCGGTTTTTCTTAGGGGTGTTTGAGTCAAAACTGCCTGTTCGAGTTTCAGCCTTGTAAAACCCAAGCTGGCTAACTAACATTCCTCCAAATGTCATAACCCCACCCCCATTTGTCACTGCTCTCCCCCATACAATAATCCTGCCACCTTGTTCAGTCTTTGTGGTAGTCAAAGGTGGCAACCCTAGTCAGCACAACCATCCCCACCCTGTGCAAAGAATCATCCTGCACCCAGGATTTAATTTTGGCTTAGCTTATTTATCACATATACTGTATGGGAGGGATCTGCCACACTGAAGAAAGAAGAGTTTTTTATACTGCGCCTGGCATAAATGTAACATTAATCTTCTGTAAAACCTCTTGAGGGAAAACTAAATGCCATCACATTCATTATTTTATCATTTTCTCACTCCAGCAGGAGATAAAAGTACAGTCTGCGTGGAGAATCCTTGGATGAACCATTAGGGGTGCTTTTGATATTTTTCACACTCCGAAGAATCCCTGCATCCCCCATCTTATTCATTCAGATGTTCATAAAGTAGAAACTCTATTGTTGCACTAGATCCATTATTTAGTAATATTTTGACATCACATAACAGTGGTGCATACATTCCTTTGAAGACATTATTCTTGCAACCATCTCACCCTTTCCTTTCATGTGTCACAATTCCCAGCGATGCGACTCCGGAGACAAGAAGGTTATTGCCTATTGAATATCTCTCTTGCCATTTAAGACTGCATGTATAAAAATGTTTATAGCCATTGTCTTTCTGATCTGCAGCTCTGAGATAAAAGAAACCGTGTCCTATGCATTACAAAATATAATTGCGTTGATAATCGACAACGTGTAGAATTGAGATGATGAAAGCAAGAGTCATGCTACAGAATCAAATAAAAGGTTGCAACTACCAGTTGCCAGTTATCTTAATATATATCTGTCAGCCTGAATTTTTAGTGCTCTATCATACGTCACTGTAGCCTAGTTCCGCTAATAAGAATTAGCATTTAGCCCTTTATTAGGATTTTTGTTGCCAATTGGCAATAAAAGACCCTTTTGTTTATGCCCCCTGTGTAGATACTGGTGTTTTTATGATTTGTAATATTATGTACAGATCTGGGAAGAGATAATGCACTCCCTATTGTAAATTATAAGGATATTAGAACTCACTGATTAGTTCTGGGAACATATAAAGACACAAGGCTGCAGGTTGAGTTATACAGGGAACTGAGTATCACTCATGTATTATAAGGGATAATGTACCACCTACTGTAAATTATAAGGATATTAGAAGTCACTGAGGGGTTCTGTGACCATATAAAGGCACAAGGCTTCAGGCTGAGTTATACAGAGAACACTGAGTATCACTCATGTATTATAAGGGATAATGTACCCCCTACTGTAAATTATAAGGATATTAGAAGTCACTGATTAGTTCTGGGATCATATAAAGACACAAGGCTGCAGGTTGGGTTATACAGGGAACTGAGTATTATAAGGGATAATGTACCTCCTACTACAAATTATAAGGATATTAGAAGTCATTGATGAGGTTTGTGACCATATAAAGGCACAAGGCTGCAGGCTGAGTTATACAGGGAACTCGAGTTTCATGTGTGTATTATAAGGGATAATGTACTTCTTACTGTAAATTATATGGATATTAGAAGTCACTGAGGGGTTCTGTGACCATATAAAGGCACAAGGCTGGGTTTGGGAACACTGAGTATCACTCATGTATTATAAGGTATATTGTACCCCCTTCTGTAAATTATAAGGGTCACTGAAGATTTCTCTCACCATGTAATGTGACCAATGCCACCCTCTGTGCTTGCCTTTCCTTGGGCAGCGGCCTGGATGGTAGTATTGGTAGTGTAGACAGCACAATTGCACTCTTCTACATGAAAAGAAAAAAATTCCCAGAAAACAAAAATATAGTTACTGTAACTCCATGGAGATGATTTATGATTTTAAGTATATTTTGATTCAATACACAGATGTAAATTTAGGATACCAGATACATCAGTAAGCTCTAATGTTATTAAAACATAACTTGGTACTCTTTATAAAGACATATTTTAAAGGCTACAGGCCCATGAAAATAATGCAGCAGGTTAGGATAGTACTTTTATCTGCTATTCCCAATGCTTATGCTATACTGCTCAATGAAAAAAAATGAAAAGTTTGTCATGTCCACATGGCAGTTGGTCAGTCAGATCCAGAGAAACAAGTTAGTTCAAAGAAACTAGTAAATAAAGCAGGCAGCCTTTTATAACTTTGCTAGAAGGATGTATTAAAGGTTCTGGTTGCGATGAGCCCATCTGAAAGCAGGTTATTCTTACAAGCAATCCCGTGTTATTAAAGTGCAAAACAGAGAATATTCAATGGGGTTCTTTGAACCTTAAGCAGGTTACCATGACAAGTTCTACACCGCTGTTTTCCAGTATGCGTTTTGTAGTTGCAAACGCCTTAAGCATATCATCTTGTTCTGATCTCTGCTGCACAGAATTAAAACTCCCCAAGGCACTTTCCTGGGATTTTTTTTCTGAGAAAAGATTTGGAGGTCAAATCTTTCAACTTTTTTGTGCTAAAATAAGATTTTTAAATCACATCAGTATTGTGCACATCCACTGGTTGTTCTTAACTCCTCCATCTCAGAAATATTCAGGCACATATCACACTGGCATAATTCTGTGATATCTGTGACATTCTGGAACTAAAAGCTAATTTGGTCCAGTGATGTAGATTTTCATCTTATAAATGGGCATGCAAGGCTAGAATTCACGTCAATGCAAACCATTGTGCAAACCACAAAATTCTGTTGAGATTTTAAACGGCCCTATGGAATTTTGTTCTAACTTAATACTAACTTTGTATTTTATAGGCTGAAACAATCAGCGTTATTCCTGGTGATTAATGTGTTCATTCAGTTATTTGCAATTGTAGAACTAGTGTGTAACCCACAGCAACCAGTAAACAGATTCATTGTAAGGCTAGCTGTCTATTTAAAAATAGTTATGCTCAACAGCAGGACAACCATCATGGGGAGTACTGTAGTCATGGGTTCCATGGCAGAGGGGGGACAAAGAGACTTAAAAGTGAGGTGTGTGTGTTGCAAAAGGAACTGGGTTTGTAGGAAGGTGAGCAGGCTTTGCGCAGATGGTGGGTAGAGTTTTAGTACAATGGCCATGATTGTAGTCGATCTTGACCATGCATCCAAGGTTTATGTTTTTTCCATAGGGGGCATTCTACTTGTAGGCTGGGCTCTCTCGTCAAGGAGGCCCCATTGATTAACTGATTGGCCAACTGGGCCCCTGGGTGGAGAGTCTTCTAATTTAGGGTATCATGATTCCTGATGGTGGGCCTGGGTTACTTTCTTAATTTGTCTTACATTGCTTTATATGAATAGGTAATGCTCCAGTTAACTACACATTACTTAATCCTGTTGTTTTTCACTCTAGATCTGATGGATTCTCTACTCCTGTGTATTACACTGTTACTTACAATGGCTGAGCATGGAAGACTCCAGAAAGTCAACTGCCCCACAGGATGTAACTGCACTTCAATTTCCATAAGCTGTTGTGGATCACAGAAAAATCTTCTCCTTCCATTCACTGGACTTGATAAAACCACCAAACTAAGTTTAATGGACTGCCAACCCTTAGATATTTCTCAGAAAAGCTTCCAAAGCATGAAAAACCTGGAAGAAATAACCATCAGAAGAAGTCCAGTGATGTTTATCGACAGTGGTGCATTTGCTGGCTTTCAGGAGCTGAAAAAATTATCCCTAAACCAGTTAAACTTAAGTGCTGCAAACATGCACCCATTGGTTTTCAATAACCTTTCAGTACAGCTCCTCAGCTTAAGAGATAACAATTTGAGTTTGGTCACTAGACAGATGTTCCAAGGTCTGAAATACCTGACGGTTCTCGATCTTTCAAGAAACAAGTTAGGACTAATACAGAATTGGGCCTTTGAGAGTCTTTCTCAGTTATCTTTTCTCAATTTGGATGACAACAGCCTTCAGACTGTAACCCCATATTGGTTTTTGGCCTACAGCAATTATTCATCTTTGAAAATCAGCATTGCTAGGAACAACCTGACAGATGAATGTCTATACAGGGGAGTAGATCTTGCTGAGAACAAGTGGTTTGCCAATTCCATCATTCCAAATAACTCTTTATCTTTTGCAAGATCTTCTGCCCCACCTTGTTCAGCCCCATTGTTCAACAACTCCTATCAAGAAATATACTTAAAGGAATCTGCCTCTGTGACATTGACTTGTTCTGTAAATAGTATCCCCGAATCTGTTCTCAGTTGGTTACTTCCAACTGGATTAGCTGTCACTAGCAATGGGACATTGGCTTTAACAAGCATCCAAGTCAGCAGTAGTGGTACCTACATATGTGTGGCTTCCAACAGTGAGGGCTCTGCTGTAGCCGTAACTAGAGTATTCTTGATGTCACCTGCCGCTACAGTGAACTCACGATCTAGCACAGCTAGGAAAGCTTCCGTCATGTTGCTAATCATCTTCGTTGCAATTATCTTGCTGATTGTCTGCTTTGTTGTTCTGTACATACTAAAGTCAGTCTATAAACTGGCAAAGAAAAAGGCTGAAAGCGGATTTGAGTTCAGACAGTTTGTTGACACACCTAACATTTTGCCAGTACCTGAAAACCCCCAGCCAATGCCACAGCTATGACTGCTAGCACTGGTGAATTTGTGCAAAAGCTTTTTGCATTTGTTTGTGGGTTTTTCCTAGATTATACTTTTATTGCAGTAGAAGGACTGATAGATTTTTATTGTTTGTGTATTCATTTACAGTAGATATTACCCTTAAAATGGAAAGTCTGTATCAACATCTGAAGAGTATATTGTTTGAAACAGGGCTAAAGGCCCCTATGGTGAGAACCAAACCATTCATTTACAAGTTTGTAATTACAAAAAGCTTGAGTCTTGAGTCTGGCACCCCTTGTCCAGGAAAACCCATGAATTACCCAGAATAACAATGGTATTTTTCAGTGGCATCACCAGCAGGAGAATTAGCTACCTCATTACTACTTTCTTATCTGATATATGCCTTGGGAAGACAGGGGAATTAAAAACTATACATTCCAGATGTTTTATGGGGACCTACCAATGGTGCGTGGGTAATGGATGATCATTTAGTGGATGGGTAACACTGTCCAACAGTGCAAAGCCTATGTTAACCAAAACTGTACATTGCAAAGCTCTTCTCAAGACCTAACAAATAATGTATAGTTTACAAGCAACCTCTCCTTGGGCAAGA
>CM044447.1:44930418-44945220 GCA_024363595.1 Xenopus borealis
CCCCCCCCCCAAGCTGTGAGGTCTCAGAGAGACACAGAGTTAAAGGACAGACAGCAGGTCAGAAGTGAGACAATACAGGAGTTCTCTGGAAGGGACTTCAGTTACATGAATAGTGAGGGAGAGATAGGGTGTAGCCTTTAAGTGCACAACCTGGGGAGTAATATGTCAACAGGATTCAACCAAATAAAAGAAACCCTCAAACAATGAAAGTTTCGCCCTGTTTATTTACCCTTTAGCTGTTACATCCTGCATATGATGTTTAACTCCTTCCTTAGGCCATGGGTACACTAAGTGTAGGCTCTGCTGCTTTCAGCTTTGTATTTTTTCAGGCTGAGAGAAGCGAATCTGCTCCATGCCCCTGTTAGAGTGATCTGAGCTCCTGCTCCAGGATGTGGATCATTTCTGGGCATCCCTGCCACAACCAGGGGGCTACTAATGCCAAATTAGGCCACTGCGCTCACTTAATCAGATTTTCACCCAGATATTGGTGTGGAAAGCCACTGGGAAAACCCGACACACAGGTCAAGAAGTTGCTGACTGCGTCTAGAGGAACTGAATTTACAGCTTTTATTGGCCTGTGCATGGCCAACATAAGAATATAGTTATCTATCCCCACTCCCTTTTTCATGTCCGGTAATGAAATCCTTCTCTCTAGTTCTAGTAAATTGGAGATCACACCAGTAAAAGGGCATGAAATGTAATACACTCACACCCAATGATCTCACTCTGGATTTATTATTTTATTACTTGTTATTGTCTGATTGGATCACTTAAGTGCAGGATCTACAAGGGAAAGCAGCATATTCACCTGGTACCATCAAAAAACATTGTGCAGGGCACCAAACTGTTTACTCTTCTGCAGCAAAACCTTGTTATCTGTCAATTCAGCCATTGTTCTGAGTCTCATTGGACAGTAGCTGTGTTTCAGGGAGTAATCAGTATATCTTTCGGTATTTATAGTTTCTGCAATAGAAAGCTTTTCCTTTATAGCTGATCTCCAAGAGGCACAATTCTCCCAAACCTTATGTAAATCAATGATATCAAGAACAAGCTCACAGACGTTTTACTTTTCTCTTTCTAGAAGGAAATGGCACAAGAGATTACTACGTAAGATGTCTCACGGGCAACATAGGTTGGACTATACCCAAACACTGGAGAGATTATTAATCAAGGCAACATCTGGTCATCCATTTGGTCACAAGTTGGTCTGCATTAGAACACTCTCCTAACTAAATCACAAACGTTCCGCTGATGTTCCTCACATAACCTCAGGTATAAATCCTTCATCTTTGAAATGAGATGAAGGATTGACAATAACTGTGATAATCTTATGGTACAACATGGACAAACCCACCACTGGGAACGTTCCTAGATTTTTGGAGAACTGGCTGCTTTATGGACTGCTATGCACTTTTCTCTCTATTACCTTGATCTACTTCTATAAAAGGACTCTTATCACTCTGTCTCTGACGTGACCTACCTCAATCTAAATATGAAGGATTTATGACAATGAAGACACCCAAATCATGTGTACATTTCAGAGTACTCTACATTTCTCATGTGACTTCTTCAATAAAATCGCATGTTGGTGCGGATGACATGGCAGATATCACTTCTGTTCTTAGGGTATTGTAATAAAAAGCACTAATCAACAACAAACAATCATGTATTGTTTTAACACCTAACCAGCAAATGCTACCTGCTGATTGGTTGCCATGGGTTATTAAACCAGTAGCAAACTTTGCACCTTTTTTAACATTACCCCCATACATAACGCTCAGGCCAGTTTTTTACAGTAGTTTACAGAAGCATTTATCCTAGGCACACTAGAACATAGGCAGGACTGTATTTAGGTCTGGTGTTGCCCTAGGCACCAGACCTTAGACCATTCAAAGAGCAGCCATATTTGCATTATTGATATAAGCGCCCACGGGCTGCAGCGCTGCTGCCCCTAAATTTTCTGCTCTAGGCACTGGCCCGTCAAGTGATTATTTAGAAAATATGATCCTGTAATATATAATGGCAGTAAAACACTTGTGTTATATATATAGTGTAAATATACTTCAACAATGCTGAGCCTACACTGAATCATACACCTACTGAACTGTTACACCCAAGGGTAATACAAATAAAGTAGAATAAAATATGTAATGTTTTTCATTTTGAAAATGTACCTACAGAAAGACATACTGCTAAAGTCACTGGTCATAGAGTATGGGTGCATGTTAGGGACCTTAGACAGGATGATGATCAAGTGCTGTGTAAACGGTAAGATAATAAAGAATAATGTAAATACTATTAATAATAAATTAAGGAACAAATCTCTGTAGGTCATGTGGCACACCTTGTTTCTGGCATTTTACTACCCTGTGTGGGGGCTCTTCATATATCTGCTGCTGGCCAGTTTGTCCCATGGACTGGGATCAGAAATAGATTAGCTCACAGATGTGCTGGTTGTGCTACTTTCTAGAGCAGGGATACCCAACCTTTTTTACCCATGAGTCACATTCAAATGTAAAGATTTTGTAAAAGATTTGGGGAGTTACACAAGCCAAATAAGAGATGTGATTGTGTCACGAACGGCACCCAATACCAGAACAGGTGCCAAACACCTTTGTCTCAGCTCGGCTTCACCAGTTAAGTGACCGCCTTTGGCCTCGGGAGGAGCCCTCAGCTTACTCAGATGCCACCTGGACTTATCGAGAGGTGTAGAACAAAAGTTCTGGCTAGCACAGGGGCACGATCGTCTCACCAGGGAATTAGATAGAAGAATACCACCAAATGGAGTAGGCAGGCCGGAACAGCACAAGCTGCGTAGAATAGTCAGACAGGCCGGAATCAGGATTAGAGAGTGTAGAGAAGTCAGGTAACAGGCAAAAGGTCAGGATACCAGAGGACAGAGTAATCAGACAAGCCAAAAGGTCAGGATTGGAGAATAGCAGGAATAGTCAGGCAAGCAAGGGTCAAACACAGTAGATCAGTCAGGATACATATAGGAAAACACCCAGGAACTAGACAAATAGAACCTAACAACGGGCAGTGTTTTGCACAAAAAGATCCCTTTAAATACATTTGAATTTCGCGCCAATGCGCGCTGACGTCATCACGTCAGCGCGCCTGCGCCTTTAAAGGAACCCGGAAGCGCGCGGCGCGCGCCTAGGAGACAGCCGGCACAGGGAGGAGAAGGATGCACGCGTCCCCGCCAAAGGCACAGCGGGCGCTCCCGCGTGCTCGGGGGGCGGCCACTAGACCACCAGGGTAAGCGCTGATTGTTACAGATTGGCTATCTGTTAGATCCTATGTGGACTGGCAGCCTACAGGAGGCTCTATTTGGCAGTACACCCGATATTTATGCAACCAAAAGTTGCCTCCAAGCCAGTAATTCAAAAACAAGCACCTGTTTTGAGGCCACTGGGAGCAACATCCAAAGGCTTGGTGAGCAACATGTTCTCACAAGCCACTGGTTGGGGATAACTGCTCTAGAGAGCTCTTCCATATTGGATAATCTGTGGAACTTTTCTAACTGCTTGTTTCATGTGTCAGATCTTCCATGTGGTGCATTTTGCACATTTTCTTGCCATCAAGGTTGTCCCATGGAGTTGGATCAGGAATAGGCCAACTCATGGATGTGGCGGTGGTGCTACCATCTAGAGCAGTGATCCCCAACCAGTAGCTCGTGAGCAACATGTTGCTCTCCAACCCCTTGGATGTTGCTCCCAGTGGTCTCAAAGCAGGTGCTTATTTTTGAATTCAAGCCTTGGACGCAAGTTTTAATTGCATAAAAACTAAGTGAAATTCCAAGTAGAGCCTCCTGCAGGCTGCCAGTCCACATAGGGGCTACCAAATAACCAATTTCAGCCCTTATTTCGTATCTCCAGGGACTTTTCCATGCTTGTGTTGCTCCCCAACTATTTTTATATTTGAATGTGGCTCACAGGTAAAAAAGGTTGGGGATCCCTGGTCTAGAGATCTCTTCTACATTGGTTCATCTGTGTAACTTTCTGCACTGCTTGTTTCCTGTGTTTGATGTTCCATGTGGTGTTTTTTGAACCTTCTCTTGCCACCAGACTTGCGCATGGACTGGGATTAGGAGTAGGCCAACTCACTGCTAGAGTCCTCTGTCTGATCGTTCATGTGGTGCATCGGATGCATGGTGAACAGTTTTCATAAAAAACAGAAAAAGTCAAATCTCTTTAGATTCAGTTCTACTACACACCTTTTATCATGACCTGGATGGCATATAACATTAGAAAGAATTGGCTATATGTGTCTGATTTGTATATTTTCCCTTTGCACCCAAATATCTGAATTACATAGCTGCTTTCTATTAGAGATGCACCAGTTTATTTGTGAAAGATCCAGCCGAATACCAAACCAAATCTGAGGTGGGGATTTTTTTTTACTTCCTTGATTTGTGACAAAACGTCACGATTTTAAGGATTTGGTTCTGCCAGACATGAGGATTTGGCCAAATCTGAATCCTGCTAAAAAAGGCTGAATCCTGGCCGAATGCAAAACCCTATCCTGGATTTGGTGCATCACTACTTTCTATATCACAGCCAATACAATGCATGACAGCTTCTTATAATCTTAACCAACTAGCAGGACTAGGATCTCTAATTGCACCTATTGAACTAATCGCATAAGTTTGTCTGTACAAGCAGCTAATAAATTCGTCATCACTGTTTAATTATACACAGCCTACAAGTTATTCACCACTTTGCAATGATTGCTATCAGTAGAGCTGATTCCACTCAGGTTGAATTATCTTGCTGTATGGACTATTTCTCTAAGTACTTTATCTGAAAGGCCACACTAAAGAGAGAGGGCACACCCACAATCAGCCAATAAGAACTCAGCTGAACTCTCCCCATGTGAATAGATATTTCTGCCAATGGGTATGTGGGAGGGGAATAAGATTCTTCAAATTCTGCAGGATGGAAAAGTCCATTAGTTGGAGTATAGTAACTCACCAAACAAGTTTCTGGGCATTCCTGCTGAGAGTTGACTTTAACAAAAACAAATGAGGAGTCACAATAAAGAGGCGTTTCTGTGTTTGCAGATGTACTCACTAGAAGAAGACCCTCAGTGGAATTAAAATAAAAGGGCACATTTGCCCCAAAAGGCGCTTTTTGGTATGTTTTAGGTTAATGATTTTCATGTGTATTACTTAATTTTGTGTTTTTCGTAAATGTTTTTACTTTCATGCTTCTCTCATGCTTCATGCTAACTGGTTGTAAAGGGTGAGAGGCAATATCCAGCTGGTTTATCAGCTTTTTAATCTAAGAACATAGACTTGCGCCAACTGGGACATACAGAACAGCAGTTGTAGGCAGAACTAGTGGAATAAATGTCAGTAGAATACCATGAATATAGGTAAAAAGGCAACAGTAAAGCAAGAAGTGATGGTAGGACATTATACAGATGGAAAGCAGAACAAAAAATAGAGACAACAAGACAAGATTGCAACAATAACATAAGATTGCAACAGTAGGGTAGATATAGACATAGTAGAGCAAGATGGAGACAATAGAACAACATGGAAAGCAGGACTGGACTGAGAATTAAAATAGGCCCTGGCATTTCAGGTACACAAGAGTCCCATCAGTCCACATAGAGGCCCAAATAGCCCCCACCAGCCCACTAAACACTGACTTTCTATGGGACCTTATAGCAGCCCCTCTGGCATTTGCCCTAACCCACAAATGGCCAGTCCGGGCCTGATGGAGAGTGCAAGGCAAGATGGTGCTCGTAACACATAATGGAGACAGGAGAGTAGATGTGTCAGTTAACATCAGGGCCCCCAACCTTTTGAACCAGTGAGTCACCTTCAAATGAAAAAAGTCAATGGAAGTGCCAAATAAGGCATGTGACCAACTATTTGGTAGTCCCTATGTGGACTGGCAGGCTACAGGAGGCTCTGTTTGGCAGTACACCTGGTTTTCTGCAACCAAAACTTGCATCCAAGCCAAGAATTTAAAAATAGGACAAGATGGAGACAGTAGGACAAGATGGAGACAGTAGGAAAGGATAGAGACAGCAGAGCAGGATAATAAGAGAAGATAATGAAAGAAAAAAGGGCATGTTAGTGAAAGTAGAAAAGAATGGAAACAGATAGTAATAGGGCCCTGTGATGTATCCCCTTCCCCTGGTTGTTCTAATACTATATATTAGTGCATTTGATAATTCTTCAATAGAATCCCAAATCTGATTTGTTGCAGCTTTGCTCAGCAGACAATCACATTGCATAACCCTGAATTATTTATCAGCAGAAATTAAATATGATTTATCGGCATCTGGTGAGCCAATTCGCCTCCCCTCTGCTGATTGACTCCAGAAATGAACTGTTCAATTAACACTGTATTTTCTGCCATCAATTAGAATCAAAGTGTGAGGTGCTGAATTATTCAGAGGATCTGATTGGTACACAATCGCTTAGATTGTGAGAGGGAGAGAAAGCAGGAAGGAAAGGGATATAGGAAGGGGTTGGAGAAAGAGACAGGGAGGATTATAATGGAGAGGAGCATGGCGTATGTACTGGCACCAATGTTTTTTTCTCCACTCACAATGTGACCTACAACCTCCTATCTGCATGAATTTCAATGTCCAA
Source organism: Xenopus borealis (assembly GCA_024363595.1). NCBI lineage: Eukaryota > Metazoa > Chordata > Amphibia > Anura > Pipidae > Xenopus > Xenopus borealis. The sequence continues at coordinate 44,937,029 of CM044447.1, forward strand.
CCCAATCTGACAGGCCAGTAGGTTTGGTGGAGGATTCTTGTAGACACCTGTGCTGACCTTTATGAACACAAAGTGATCTGTGTAATGTGCAGGATTAGCCCCGTTGGCTCTAATAGTGCATTTATGTAAGGGTAATCTGGATACCCTAAATTCAAAGGTTGAGCTGCGGAAAAGCGGTTTTCAGACATGGCTGGCATAGAATAAAATAATGAATACTTTTTGCACCACCTTTTGCCTAATCTTTGTCCTACTTATGTGCTAGATACGAGACATTGGTCATTTATCAACACTGGGCAGATCTGCCCACAGGCAGTGATTGGCTTTCTTCAGCCAGTTGCAGGTAAAAGAATGAATTCAACAAAAATGATTGGTTGCCATGGGTTACTGCCCATGGGCAAATTTGTCCATTGTTGATAAATGATCCCCACTGTCTCTTGGGCCAATCTATTATTCTTACAAATACAGTAAAACCTGTTTTACATGACCTGATTTTAAGTTTCCGCTCATTTTACATTGTTCTTCTGTAGTCCCCCCTATTGTATATATTATGCATAAATTATTTCCCTGAACATGAAAGCTGACTGTACAGTAGGAGGTGAGGGTATTTACCAAAGAATAATAAAGAAACAAATCCGACTGAAAACTCCCAGCAAGGGAAATGAAGCTGTTTGCTCTGCTCCATTAGTGCCAATTAGTGTTACGTTATAGTAATGGATTCTGAGCCTCAAATTGCTCGTGTTTCTTTAACCCCCCTGACTCCCACTATACATTCTGTGTCTGATTTACCACATCATAGTCTCACTGGCTGGCAAAGAATGCTGATAGGTGTAGTCCTACTGTGAAAGTAGCTTTGTAATGACCCTGTTACAGGGTGACCCTCAAGTTTGGGCCCAAAGATTATCCTCCTCTGACCCTGCCCATTTTTCCCTTGTAACCTTTTTCAGCTCTATAGTGATACTTTCCGACCCGGATCTTGCTTCTACAGCCGATTTTCGTAAATTAGGCCAGGGAAAACGGGATGCAGAGGTGTATTGGGAGTTTCCTTAAGTGAGAAGGATCTTGGGGTTTTTATAGATAACAAGTTGTCTAATTCTGGGCAGTGTCATTCTGTAGCTACTAAAGCAAATAAAGTTCTGTCTTGCATAAAAAAGGGCATAAACTCAAGGGATGAAAACATAATTATACCTCTTTACAGATCCCTAGTAAGGCCTCATCTGGAGTATGCAGTGCAGTTTTTGACTCCAGTCCTTAGGAGGGATGTAAATGAGCTGGAGAGAGTGCAGAGACGTGCAACTAAACTGGTTAGAGGGATGGAAGACTTAAATTATGAGGGTAGACTGTCCAGGTTGGGGTTGTTTTCTCTGGAAAAAAGGCGCTTGCGAGGGGACATGATTACACTTTACAAATATATTCGAGGACATTATAGACAAATATCAGGGGACCTTTTTACCCATAAAGAGGATCACCGCACCAGAGGCCACCCCTTCAGACTAGAAGAAAAAGACTTTCATTTGAAGCAGCGTAGGTGGTTCTTCACAGTCAGGACGGTGAGGTTGTGGAATGCACTGCCGGGTGATGTTGTGATGGCTCATTCTGTTGATGCTTTTAAGAGGGGTTTGGATGTTTTTTTTTGTACAGACATAATATCAAAGGCTATTTTGATACTAAACTCTACAGTTAGTATAGCTATGGGCATATATGGTTTGTGTTTGAAAGAGTGGAGATATGTGTGTGTGTATGTATGCTGGGTTTTTAATTTGGAGGGGTTGAACTTGATGGACTCGGTCTTTTTTCAACCCAATTTAACTATGTAACTATGTACACCGGTGGGCTGTAGAAACTGGTTGGAACAACATGGTTCTGTGTAGCCAATTCCAGTTAGGGCTCTCTGATGCTGTAAAAGACAGCCTAGTAAACTACCCTCTATCTACATACCTGAATGATCTCATGTCTCTAGCCATCCAAGTAGACAGAGGGAGAGAAGGGGTCAGACTAGTATTTCCTTTCCTACTGTGTTTACTTATGTTAAGCCATCAGTGTTAATATACTTATGTTAATCCCACAGTGCCTCTACTTCAGGAGGAACCCATGCAATTGGGTATCACCCATCTAACTCCTGATGAAAAGGCCCGCAGGCTGTCTCTAGGGCTCTGTATTTACTGTGGGGAAAAGGGTAATTTTCTCAATCAGTGTCCTAAGAGGTTGGGAGAACGTCAAAACCTAAATGGAGAAGGGGAGCTCCATTTGGGTTGAGAAGTTTCCTCTCCAAAATTTTCCTCTAGGATTATGTAACCCGTTAATCTCACCTGGCCTACGTGCTCCATTAAAGGGAAAGGAAAGGCAAAGAAATAAAATCCCATTTTTAATTTCTTTAATGAGAAATACATCTATCTATAATATACTTTAATTTATAAATGTGTACCGTTTTTATAAGAAACCTGACTGCATGCAGTAAAATTCTCCCTTCATTCATTGTTGTGGATAGGAATTGTCAGACGGTCCCTAACTTCTGGCAGGGAAACAATCATACTTATGAACAGCAGGGGGAGCTCCTGCCTTACTTGCCAGCCTTGCAGAACTCAAACTGCTTTGTTTTTTGATCATTTATGACGATCCCTAAGCAGCACAGACCATACTGAGCATGTGCAGTGCCAGTGTCAGGCAAATATGTTAAACAAAGTTTCTGCTTTTGTGGATTCTGGGGCAACGGGGAATTTTTTGGATGCTACCTTCGCAGTAAGGTTAAATATTCCTCTAATAACCCTTATTCCTCCCGTTAAAATCTTAGCTGTTGACAAAAGCCCTTTGGGGTCAGGTTTGGTAACTATAAAAACTGTGGCTTTGTCCTTGTGTAATAACACGTCACCCTGGTGTTCCTAGTGCATGTGCGGTGCGCACTTCCACCTCTTAAAAGGTGCGTGCAATGTGCCAAATTCAAACTATTTAAAGGGACCTTTAGTATTTCTCATTGCCCATGCCTTGTGCTTTGTTCTGTGAAGCTTCTAGTTGACCTGATTTCTTGTGTTTGACCCTGCCTGGCTTTTTGACTACTCTGACCTCTGAAACCTGACCCCTGCCTGAAACCTGATTCTGCTTGACCCTCCTGATTGACTTCTGCCTGTTATTTGACTCCGATTCTGTCTCACCCCATCTGATTGATTACCCGGTTTGACCCTTTGCCTGCTTGACGATCCTAGCTATCTGCCTGTCAGGATAGCTATCTGCTGTCAAGATAAGCCCGGAGGCTTACCTTAGCTCCGGGTGGCGCGTCCTCCTTCCCCGGCGTCTCTCCCACAATGGCGGCGCCCATGGCCGCCATGTGGGTAGCGGCGCCGGCGTAATTATGCCACGGCGCCGGAACGCTGCGGCGCAGTGACGTCATGCGCCTGCGCTGTTTTGGCACGAAATTTGAATATTTAAAGGCGCCCAATTATAGGATCTTATAGCTATAGTTGCCATTTGTCCCTGGGTGTTATATTGATCCTGTTACTTGTATTCTTTGACTATTGCCTGGACTTTGTTTATTTTGCCTGCCAATACAACCTTTTGCCTGGACTTTGATCTGTTTCTGCCTGATCCTTGCCGGTGCTACGCTATTGGACCCTTTAAACCCTAAGCTTCCTCCTTGGTCTTCTACTTCCCTAGGGCGCCTATAAGGCCTACCCGTGACACTGCCTGCCTCGAACCTGCCTGTCTGACTATGAATCTGCCTACTCCTGCTTGTACTGTGACCCCTAAGTTCAAGTTTGGAATAGATGGTTGCATTCTTGACCTGATCAAATGACTCAGCGGAAGGGGATAGCGTTTTTTGATGGTAATTTTATTAAGACCCCTATAATACATACATGGTTGAAGACCTCTATCCTTCCTGCTCATGAAAAAGAACTCAGCACCAGCATCTAGAGGGTCTAATAAAACCTCTTTCAATGTTTTCACTGATGAAGCTTGGGCTTCAGGCAATGAAAGAGGATAAGTTCTCCCTCTAGGGGGAGTAGACCCAAGAATGAGGTCAATTGGGCAGTCATTATGCCTATGTGGGGGTAATGTCTCTGAGGCTTTTTTGGAGAACACATAAGAGATGTCAGCATAAGCAGGTAAACCTCTAGGGATGTGACTGCCACCAGTTGAGGAACATTTATGCAAAAGCCCTTACATTTATAACTCCATTGAAGAATTTCCCAATCTATATGTGGGTTATGTACCTGTAACCAAGGTAAACCTAAAATTAGAGGAGAAGAAGAACCCTTGATAGCATAGAAGGATAACTCTTTAGAGTGCAAGTTGTTCATGTACATGGTGTCATGGTCGGCACCCAACACCAGAACAAACACCAAGCACCCTGGTCTTGGCTCGTGCTTGTCACGATTGCCGCATGGAGTTCCGTACATTAGTCACTGAAACGGGTTGGAATAATGAGGCCTACCATGCCACTTTCTACTATGGGCTCTCTATCCACCTTAAGGACAATCTGGTTTTCTGTTAGTTACCTTCTCGTTGGGAAGATCTTATTGCTTTGGCTGTCAAGGTGGACACTCGGCAAAGAGAGCACCAAGAGCATAAAGACCGTCTCAGAAGGTCCCAATTGTTATTGGCTCCCCGATTTCAAAGACTAGTGCTTCCCAACTATCCGTCTCCTACTGCATCTACTTCTTCATCTTCTCCTCCTTCTACTCCTGCTGATGAACCAATGCAGGACATGCTAGGACGTGCTTGGCTCTCCAAACAAGAGAAATTGAGAAGACAATCAGCGGGTCTTTGCCTTTACTGTGGGGAAAAGAACCATTCTGCCAACTTCTGTTTCGTGAAACCTAGAGGTCCCCGTTCCCAAGGTACACTCGGCAAATCTCTTGTGGGTACTGTTACCCCCTAAAAATCAAGTGAATTCTCACCAGTTTCTTCTCCCTCTGCAGATCCGGCTGCTGAATAAAACTATCCAAGTATCTGCTTTTCTTGATTCTGGAGCTGCTGGTAATTTCATGGACGCTGCCTTTGCCTAAAAGAATGGTGTTCCTCTGTTTCAGATGCCCCTTCCTCATTGCCATTGACGACAGACCATTGTCCTCTGATTTAATTTCTCAAACTACAAGGGAGTTACCTGTGAAGATTGGGACTTTACACTCTGAAAGACTATTTCATGTCCCGCTTCTCCTGTCGTGATGGGTTTACCCCGGTTGCGACTCCATAATCCCTCCATTGAATGGTCTTCTGGTCAAATCTCTTGTTGGAGTTCATATTGCCAAGATCACTGTTTACTGACCTCTCCTCTCCACCAGGTAACCATCTCTTCTATGGAACTTCAGTCGTTACCACTTGTTTATCAAGATTTCTCCGATGTTTTCTGCAAAAAATTAACAGAGTACCTTCCTCCTCATCGGCAGTATGACTGTCCTATCGACCTTCTTCCGGGTACCATGCCGCCCCATGGTCGGACTTATCCCTTGTCTCATGCAGAGACCTCTGCCATGAAAGAGTATATTCAAGAAAATCTCCAGCGAGGTTTCATCCGTCCTTCTACCTCTCCAGCAGGGGCTGGCTTCTTCTTCATGCATAGACTTAATAAAATTACAGTTAAAAACACCCGTTGCCCCTTATCTCTGAACTCTTTGACCAATTAAAAGGGGCTAAGATCTTTACCAAATTAGATCTCCGTGGGGTGTATAACCTCATCAGAATCTGGGAAGGTGATGAATGGAAGACAGCATTCAATACTCGAGATGGGCATAATGAATACCTCGCTATGCCCTTTGGTCTCTGCAATGCCCCCGCCGTTTTTCAAGAATTTGTGAACAACATCTTCTGAGACCTTCTGGGGAAATCAGTAGTTTTATATCTGGACAACATTCTAATGTCTCCCAAGACTTGGAAAGTCATCGTTCTCAAGTGCGGGAAGTTCTCTCTCGCCTAAGGGAAAATTCCCTCTTTGCCAAGTTGGAGAAGTGTCTCTTTGGGGGGGCTAAGATTCCATTCCTCGGCTATATCATTTCCCCTGAGGGGTTTGAGATGGATCCTGCCAAGGTCACTGCCATCCAGAAGTGGCCACTTCCTTTAAGTACCAAGACGATCCAAAGATTCATTGGCTTTGTGAATTACTAACGCCAATTTATTAAAGGTTTTTCCTCTCGCATTGCTCCTATCCTTTCCCTCAATTGCAAAGGAGGAAAACCCAATTCTTGCCCTCCTGCGGCCCTTGAGGCCTTCCAGTCACTAAAGGATGCCTATATATATGCCTCGATACTCCGTCATCCTGAACCACTTCTACGCTTTTACATTCAAGTTGACGCCTCTGATGTTGGAGCTGGTGCTATGCTTTCCCAAATACACTTCTCTAAGAAGTTTTCCCCTATGGAGCAGAACTATGACATCAGAAATTGTGAACTCCTTGCAGTCAAGCTTGCCCTTGAGGAGTGGCATCACCTTTTGGAGGGTGCTCCTCATCTTGTCACGATCTATACTGACCATAAGAACTTAGATTTTATCCATTCTCTTAAGAGATTAAATCCCCAGCAAGCAAGATGGGCTCTGTTCTTCTCCCATTTCAATTTTGTTCTAACCTACCGACCTGGGACCAAGAATCGGAAGGCAGACACTTTATCTCAAATCTTTTTTCCTGTGGATAATCATCCTGAGGAGCAAGTTCCAGTAATTCCTCCTTCAAGAATCATTGCTTCTTTACTTCCTCAATTTGCTAAACAAATCCTATCCACTCAGTCTGCCGCTCCTGCTGACACATTGGAATGGCTTTTATACCTCCTGAGTTGCGTCTCCCCATTATGCAACAGACTCAATGCTCAAAACAGGCCGACCATCCTGGTCCTGAAAAGACTCTTGAACTTTTACGACGTCTAGTCTGGTGGCCAACTATTCGTAAAGACGTCAAAGACTTTGTTTCTGCCTGCACAATTTGTGCCACCACTAAGTCTGGTCATTCTCGACCCCAGTGGGCTATTACAACCACTACCCATTCCTTCTCGTCCATGGACTCATTTAGGTATGGACTTCATTGTTGAATTGCCACCCTCTGATGGGAATATTCTCATTTGGGTAGTGATTGATCGCTTTAGACAATTGGCACACTTTATCCCTCTGTGAAAACTTCCTTCTACAGTTGAATTATCCCAACTTTGTATTCGGGATATAATTTGCAATTACACAGCCTTCCTGTGGAAATTGTCTCTGACAGAGGTTCCAGATTTCCAGGTTCTGGCGTTCTTTATGCAAAGCTCTGGTTATCTCTCTTTCCTCTGTTAATTCTTCTGTCGAACAATTGCCAAGATCTGGTCAGGGGTGCATAATTCCCTTTCTGAAGCTACGGCCGCTCAAAAAAGGGCACCCAAGTTACAGTATCTTGTTCATTGGAAGGGTTACGGCCCTGAGGAGAATTCTTGAGTTCCTGTTTGTGATGTTAGGGCTAATCGTCTCAGGAAACAATTCCAATTTCCTGAGAAACCTGGGGGTCCAATAGCCCCACCTTGAGGGGGGGTAATGTAATAACCCTGGTGGTCTAGTGGAGCAGCGGGGATGCCTGCCATGCTGCTCTGCTTCCTGAGTGCCGGTATCTTAGGTTGCGCGCGGCGTGCATCTTCTGTATTTATAGGCGCATGCGCACTGTCGTCACGACATCTGCACGCAATTTGTAAGTACTTAAAGAGACGTTTTGAATTTTTTAATTGCCCGTTATAGGATCTTTTTCCTGGTGCTTCTGCACTGTTAAGTTTTCGTATTTTGATATCTGATTCCTGTTGTGATCCCTGCCTGTGTTTTGACAATCCTGACTTCTGTAATCCTAACCCTGCCCGGTAACTGACTCTTCTGTATCTGTATCCCTTCTAAGTGCTCTCCTGGTTTGACACTTGCCTGTCTGACTCCGTTTGTACTCAGCCTGCACCGACCCGGCCTGATTTGACCACACTTTGTACTGTGACCTGCCCAAAAGACTTTGCTTTACGTTCGTGCCCCTTTGCTCGTCCAGAACCTTTTGCTTTGCACCTCTCTTATTAAGACCTGGTGGCATCCAATTAGCAGAGGGCTCCTCCAGAGTTGAAAGGGGGCTGTTAGAGGCAGAAGCAAGAGCTGAGAACAGGGTGCTTAGCATTGGTTCTGGATTTAGGGTGCCAACCGTGACTTAAAGGGCACCTACTGGGGAAAAATTATACCCCCAACCAAAAGTGCGGGCTGATAGAGCCCGCATTCCG
>CM044447.1:44981785-44993077 GCA_024363595.1 Xenopus borealis
ATAGTATATAATGAGAGAGAAGAGCTGCTAAATTGTTTCCCTTGGACATTGCAGTATGAGGGTATAGCTTATTGCATTATAAATTATCCAAAGCTCAGGAACAACCGCACTCTTCAAATATAATTGTAAAACATTTTTTTCTTGTTGCCCAGTTCAGCGTAATATATTTTTAAACCACTGACATATTTCATGACTTCGAACGGTCACTTCTTCAGAGCAAGTCTGGAAGGGGTCTCACAGCTAAATGTGGGTCATAGCTTTACTGGACTGGCATACCAGTGGCACAGAGCTTCATTCAGTATTACTATTCCCGGAATTTATATGACCTTGGAGACTGTTGCCGAGTAAAAGTGGGAACCTGCGAGAGATTTTGGAAGAGTTGCGGTGTGCTCCTCTATCGCTTCTTGGAGTGTCTGATACAGCTTATTGCATGCCCAGAATTTTCCTTCACTATATATTTGTATTTATACATATGGGAGAGATATTGTTTCTATTAGACAATACAATAAGGGGAGTTGCACATGGGAAAGATTGCTAAATTGCCCAAAGTTTCCTCTGGAGGCAACTTCGGGCAATTACCAATAAGTTGGGCATACCACCATCGATTTCAGTTATTGGCAAAAGGCATTTTCGGGAGATTTGTATCCTGCAGCTGTGCATAAAAAATTTGGGGCAACAAAACGTCCCATGTGCCACTGTCCAGTGTTGCACTGTACCAATCTTTGCCTTTTGTACTGATGCCAGACTCATTGCACTGAATCCAAACTGCCCAAAATGGGCTTCCAATGTTCTTGTTTTCCTGTTGCTCCAGCTGCCTGTTTCGTGCAGGAATGTATGTAACCTTCACTGCTCTGCTCAGATTACAGTCTCTACAACACTCAGTGATGTAAACACTAAAGAGAGCGGGGAACCATGTGTTCCCATACTGTCACATTAACATATAGCCCTACATAGCACTCCTAGGGCTGTCTCCTATTGCTGTGTGCTCTTACTGCTCTCCCTAAATCACATGCTCCTAGGGCTTGTCTTGTGAACGGCCCCAAAGCACTTGCAAGAGATAAACTTGGAGTCCAGTTAGGAGGAGAGTACATTCTGCCTGGGTACCCCTAGAACTATAGTAGGGTCACTGTTACCTCAATGTTTCTATATGTCTGTAACCTTATGAGCTTATGGGCCCAGCCTTAAGGCCAGTTAGGGTGAGATTTGGGGTGAGTGTTTATCATGCCCTGGGTACCCCTCGAACTACATCAGGGTGACTGTTAGCCCAGTGTTTCTTAATACCTGTCACCTTATGAGCGGGTGTCAGCCTGAAGGCCAGTTAGGGTAAGAGCTTATTTGTGCCGTGGGTACCCCTGGAACTATAGCAGGCTGACTGTTACCCCAATGTTTCTATACATCTGTAACCTTGTTATGAGCTAAGGGGACCCAGCCTGAAGGTCAGTTAGAGTGAGATTTGGGGTGAGAGCTTATTTGTGCCCTGGGTACCCCTGGAACTATAGCAGGCTGACTGTTACCCCAATGTTTCAATATCTGTAGCCTTGTTTTGCATTCTCAGGGCCAAACTGAAGTGCAGTTAGGGTGAGATTTGGGATGAAAGCGAATATTTCTTAGAGAGCCCTGCACCCCCTGCAGTGTAACAAGGATTGTGACTTGGGCTAGATTGCTACTGTAGTTATATCGCTTGATGCTGTGTTGGGGGGATGAGGAAGTGTCCCTAAATGTAAGTTCTAGCTGCCGCCCATGGGATACTTGTGTTTGTGTGTGCCAGGTGTCCCAGGCAGCTGTTTATCTTGTTACCGTGTGTTCATGTAGTGTAGGAGAGATCGCACACACATCGCTGAGACTCCATAGCAGCCAAATGCATTAACATCCTGGCCCTCTCAATGGTAAGGGAACTAGAACATGTGCTTAAACTCTGTATACTCCACACAATGTAGAATCCATGACACTGGTATAAATCCTTAATGGTGGTAATGTGGGGCCTAAGGTCAAACATACAGTAATCAAATGTTTGATCTCCAAGACATGCGTTGATTTCTTGCGGGTACTTTAGTTTTCTCCTACACCCCAGAAAATACAGGCAGGTTTATTGGCCCCTGATAAAACTGTCACTTTTGGGCAGAGTTATCAAGGGTCGCGTTGAAAATTTTAATTTCGAATTTGAGTTTTTTGGGTTTTTTTAATGGCCATAACTGTTAAACCTAAAACCTGCCGAATTGCCGTTTCAGTCCATGAGACGCGTCCTGGGATCAATTTGGAGTTGTTTGCAGCCTTCCTGACATTTAAAATTCGATTTGGGTTTTTGGGTTGATCCTGTTCATCCGAGTTTTCGAAATTTCTTTTTTTTTTATAAATTTCAGTTTGACAGGTGTGTGAGATATGGACCTTAGCTTGTAAGCTCCACTGGTGCAGGGGCCGATGGGAATGATTTATAATCTCTCTAAATTTTCCTGCTCTTTATAATTGTAGTTCATTGTTTATACTGTGGACGTACACCTCATTTATTGTGCCCGTTTCCTTATAATAACTCATTGTGTAGATTTAGTGCTGGGCAAGTGTAGGCAAGGGCAGCATGGGGAGGAATGCTTTCTCTCATGTGTCTGTACATTAGCGAGCAGAGGGGCTCATGCTGCACATGTTCCTTCTTGCCCTTCTCTGGGGTGAGGAGCCAGACAACAAGCTCTGGGTGCTTCCCTTATGTATTCTCCTCACTGGTTACTGCTTTGTTTACGTTTTTTTTTATTCCCAAGCTGCATAAGTGGAAACGCTCCCATTTCTTCTGAATAAGGTTCTGTATACTCTGGGTGCAGTTTTGTTGTAGTCATAGTGCCTAGCTATTAATTAGCACAGCAGATGTTGAACTGCAACTTCCAGTACCCCATCAACCACATACGTGGGACAAGAATGAAAATGGCTGGTGGGAAAACGTGTTGCTTGATTTTTGTCACGTAGCTCAGTCACCTCGTGAGGACAGCCCACAGTAGAGCAGATTTATCACTGGCGACTAATCTTAACATGTGCCTTCACCCTTTAGGGCAGGGGTGTCCAAACTTGGCCCTCCAGATGTTAAGGAACTACAGGTCCCACAATGCAATGAAGGAGTCTGACAGCCACAGTCAGGCAAATGCATTGTGGGACTTGTAGTTCCTTAACAGCTGGAGGGCCAAGTTTGGACACCCCTGCTTTAGGGTAAGGGCACACGGCAAGATTTGGGGAGATTTTGTGTCCTGGCGACAATCTCCCCAATCTGCCTGCCTGCTTGAATAAAAAGTAAATAGCGGTATGGCACTAGTGGCACTTTTTTTTCCAAAGTTGCCTCACAAGGGGGAGATTGTCGCCCGGAGGAAGAGGCAATTAGTCGCCAGGTGACTAAATCTCCCCAAATCTTGCCATGTGTCCTTACCCTTACTCTTGAGGGGCATTAAAATGATTCTAATTACCCACTTATGATTTGTAACTATCTTAAGCTGCATTGTGGGAGTCTGTGGATATTTTTATAGGGGCAGTATACTCCCCTCTTCAACAGCAGTTAAGTGAATAGTGCTTGTGCAGAAAATACCTTTGACCTATTTGCATCACAAAAATGGTTTTTATTGTTAAAGAACAAGGAAAGTCTAAAATAGAATAAGGGTAGAAATGCTGTATTTTGAATACTAAATATAAACATGAACTTACTGCACCACAAGCCTAATCAAACAAATGATTTATGCTTTCAAAGTTGGTCACAGGGGGCTGTCATCTTGTAACTTTGTTATACATCTTTGCAAGACCAAGACTGTGCACATGCTCAGTGTGGCCTGGGCTAAACTTAGGGATTGTCCTAAATCATCAAAACCGCATAAGTCAAAAAATATCTGCCAGAAGCTGATACAGCAATACTGATTAATAATCAGAAAATGCAGAATGCATTGGTTCCTGTGTTGTCATGTAATCTAATGTGAATTTTTATAGTTTTTATATTGTTTAATTCAAACTTTCTCCAACTCTGCAGAACCAGTGGCTGCAGCAAAATACCCTCCAAATAGAATCCCAGTTTATCTATTTAAATCTGTCTCCATGATCTTTGTCCCTGCAACTGGAGTTGGCAATAAAGGCAATAATGGCAATAATAAAATCCAATACAAATCTCTACACAGTCCCTGACTGCTCTACAGGGAAAGAAAGCTGCTGAAGTTCTGAAAGGCTGGGAAGTATGGTGGGGCTCCCCCTGCTGTTCATAATTATGATTGTTTCCCTGCACAGCAGTTAGGGACTGTCTGACAATTCCTCTCCACGGAAGTAAATGAAGGAAGAATTTCACTGCATACAGTCAGGTTTCTTATAAAAAACGGTACACATTTTTTAAATAAAGCATATTGGAGATAGGTTTCTTTTTCATTAAAAGTAAAAATGGCATTTTATTTTTTTGCTTTTACATGCCCTTTAACTGAAAGTGAAGTCGTTTTTGTTACCTGTTTATTGTAATGCCACTGTATAAATGAGCTGCTTCTTATCTAAAAATGTTTGAAAGGCGGGTTGTGCTTTGTGAGTACAGTGTGCAATTGCCCTTGCTCTTGTATGAGGCTCACAATTTTTCACACAAGCAGTTCCTGATTTATTTATTATTGGCTCTGCTGCTCTCCGCTTGCATTTTGTAGGCAGATGGAGAGAAACGAACTTCTCTCTTCTGCAGCTCAGTATAACTGCATTGACTGAGCGTCATGTAAGATCAAGTAAAGGGACAAAGACCGACTTAGTGGCATAAGGGCTGTTTATGTTAAATATAAGCCAACTGCAATGCCACTGTAAGTTAAAATGACAAATTAACCACATCAGTGATTATACCAGGCTGAAAACTGTATTTAATGTGTTACTAAGGCCCATTTATCTTGTTAACCTGGTGGTTTTTGCTTGTACAGGTATGGTATGGGAATGCTCAGGACCTGGGGTTTACAGATAAGGTATGAAGATCCAAATTACAGAAAGATCCATTAAGTCTACTAGAAAATTATTTAATAATTAAATAATCCCAATAGGCTGATTTTGCTTCCAATAAGTATTAATGATATCTTAGTTTGGATCAAGCGCAAGGTATTGTTTACAAGAAAAATTTGGATAAAATGTAGTCTATGGGATACTGCCTTTCAGTACCTTGGATGCTTTCTGGATACTGGGTTTCCAGATAATGCATCCATATGTGTATAGCAGCAAATCATGCATGTTTGTGTGAACCTATATTATAATTCATATATGTGAGCTGATCCCTGCAGCAGCACTCTGAGAAATAACCGGATATTTAGCTGGGGGGGCGGGTTAGATATAGATAGTGAGAGGCAGGAGCTAAGTATAGACTGAAAGGGCTACAGGGCTGCAATTTAAGGGTGGGCTCAACTTGAGCATAAAGAAAAAATTACTAAAACTGAAACAAAGGAAAAGCTATGTATGCTGTTAATCTCACTGAAGGACCACTCTATTTAGTACTGTATTTGATATAATATTCACTATGGTTTTCCTACAGGATTTGTTATGTAATCACAAGAAGCCAGAGAGGCCTTTGGGCTGTTTGTTCCACGCAGATTGGTGTATGGGCAATTTGTGGGCAGGTAATTCATTAGCAGCCTAGAAATAAAAGCAGCTATGACTGTGAGCACTATAACATCCAGTGTGTATCCGTTGAGTATTGTGTTGTGGAAACATTCTGCCCTTGTGATTTTCCCATCCAGTCACTGCTGGATTTTGGAGTGTTTTGTTCTGAAACATTCTAATTGGATGTGTTCAGCAGGAGAAGTGTTATGTGCACTCACCACAGCCAAGGGGTTCCAGTGAGCAGAATATTTTACACATTTGGGAAATATTAGACTTTGTTTACAATCATAGGTAAACCCTTTCCATTTCAGTGACTGTAGTAGGGCAGTAGCCCTAGCGTGGTTCTTACTAGTCCAGCAGCATGTTCTGCTTTTGACCTTGACATATTGGCAGAAAGCCTCATATCCCATGATTTTCTTTGTGAAAATGTGCCTTTTGCGATTTCCTCCTTAGCAGGGCCCAGCTTAATCTTCCCTGACCCAATTTGTTCAATTAATGGAATCAGAATTATCTCAGAAGCAGGAACCAGAAAAGGGAACATCTCCCTGTGGGTTCTAATGATCAGGGCAGCCATAGAGAATAAAAAGCGGGGCACGCTCTCCATGGATGCACATGTATAGCTTTGGAAGGCTGTTTGTACTCTAATCAGGGGAAGATATCAAATATGGTTCTTTGCTATGATTTTTGGAACATGGAAGCAAAGTTTCCCATGTGTTGCATGGTGATGATAATTGTGATTGGGTGAGGACCTCATCAGTTCATATTTGTCCTCATTTTATAATCACCTTCATTGGACTGTGGGTCAAGTGGTCTGTTAACCTAATTTGTCTTATAAGTGACCACATGGGCAGAGATTAGTTTGCTTGGTGAACATATATTTATGTCTGGGGGCTACCATGATTGCTCAAATTAGGCAATCTCTTGCTTTTTCTCAAAGAACGCATGTATCCGCATGCTTCTGGAGTGTGAGCTTGCAGTGCAGATACGGGGCATTAAAGGACAAGGAAAATCTAAAATAGAATAAGGCTAGAAATGCTGTATTTATGCTTTCAAATTTGGCTATAGGGGGTTGTCATCTTGTAATTTTGTTAACCACATGCTCAGTGTCGTTTGGGCTTTAAGGGATGTCATAAATGATCAAAACAGGGACACAAACAAAGATTCTTGAGTTCTGCATGGCTGGCTTTTAAGGTGGGGGCTCCACCTGCTGTTCATAAGTATGATTGTTTCCCTGCATAGCAATTAGGGACTGTCTGACAATTCCTATCCACAGCAGTAAATGAAGGGAGTCATTTCTAAAAAAACAAAAAAAAAAACTGTAAACCTTTTTCTTTTTCATTAAAGAAAGTAAAAATGAATTTTATTATTTTGCTTTTAAATGCCCTTTAAGGCTAGGGCCTGCTGAAATCCTCAGGCTGCTTTCAGCCACCGACTGCGCTAGTAGAATCCTCTTCTTATGCTCTTAAATGTTTGTCTGCTCTGGCTTGACAGATTTCCGGTGAAGAAACGCAAGACTTTCCATTTTTAGCCAAAATGTGTTCGCACTGGAGCCGACCCAAGGCTTCTGGACAGGAAGAGAGAAGGAAATTCTTCCCTTGCTGATTTCAGTCCCGTCTGGCCTTAGCCTGGCACAAACAGACCTCGGCAGAAAATGCTGACACTCAGATCTTTAGCCGAAATCCGTAGAGTCTGTTCTCACAACACTTCTGAACGTGGAAGAGAGAGGAGGCTGTTGCGTGCCGTAGGTCTGAACACAGCCAGCGTATTTTAGCTAGCTGATTTTGGCCCCCGTGTGGCCCTAGCCTAATTCCTGCTGGCATGTGCCAGACCACCCTGCTTATATATACTGAATAAAAAGTACCAGTAACTGGGGCCCCTGACTCCTGCACTGCTGAGGTTTCTTCTTTGGGCATGGAAGACTGGAGAAGTTCTATAGGGCTATGTGGAATGCCCTGGATAGAAGTACACAACTCTGCACCACCAGGTTAATGTACATTACTATATAGTTGTCCTGGTGGCCCTGTAGTGCTGCTGAGAACAGTAAGGAACTGTTGCATTGCAGGTAGTCTCAGCCTTGCTCTCGGAGCATTTTGTCCCAGTAAGATGTGAACAGCAAGCTGCCTTTGTGTTCAGATGACCGGGGGAGCTTGGAATTCCACAAGCATTACACGATGATGTGCTTTAATGAATTACCCGCTCAGCATCCAGGAGCAGATGTGGTGGGGCTCTGTGGCTGCACTTTCTGCCCCCCCTCCTCCCTTTCATTCTTGTGCTTTTTCGTTTCCCAGCTTTCATTGTGCTTGCGGTCTTCATCTTCCCATAGAGAGCAAAGAGGGTGCTGCTATGAATTGCCCAAAGCCTGGTTTCTACAGTAACTGCCTGATTGCTTTGTGGCATGCTGACTACTTCCTTTTGTATTTCCTATAGCCCTGTGCTTTCTAATCGGATGTTGGCAAGTCCTTCATCCTCCTCATTTTCTCTCCTTCAGCCCTGCCTGAGAAAAAACTTACCTACAACATCTAGCTGCTTTGTCACTACTTCTGTGTGGCACCTTAAGTGCGATGTCAACCCTAAAACTATTATTTGCCTAATGAAATCATCTCTCCACTGTGCATTCTTGCATGTTTTCTCTCTCTCTCTCTCTCTCTCTCCGCTACAGGTTCTCACTCCTAAAACAGTGTAGTGGAAGCCAGCTGACTTCTGCACTATTTCAACAGTCAAAGCAAAGTGTCATTGCTTTTAACAATAGTTGCATTTATACATTTTTAAACCCATAGGTAATGAATAGATGTTAAGAAGTTGCTAAGAGTGCAGCTTTCATTCAAAATGCAAAACTGTTTTTGGATTGTAATTTTTATCAAACTGCAACTCTTGACATACCCAATAAAGGTGAAACCTAAATTTTCCTTAGTAGGGCTTCTGCCTAGACAAAGTAATTACTGTGTTAAGCAGTGCAGAAATGAAACAGAAATTACCTTTCTTGTATACCTGACCTCATCTCCTTGGTACTGCAGAGAATTGGTAGATGAGGGAGGTAGTTAAAGGGGAATGAAGCATGTAAAAAAAATAAGGTGTTCATTTTGCATTTTAAAATGTTCCTTCTGAGGAAATTTACATATGATAAATGTTTAATGGTTTTGAAATTATAAGCTGTTATTGAATGCAACATGGGCAGTACTCTAGTGCATAGGCTAGCATACCTCCCAACTGGTTTTCATGGGACAGTCCCAGTTTTGACAACTCGTCCCACATTGTTACTGAAATGTCCCGATTTTCTCTTTGATCTCCTGCACTGAACATCCAGAAAAAGATAGCGTTTCTAAAACATAATTGGCTTTTGGCAGAGAGCTCAGAATATGTGGCAGGTGCAATTAGATACATTTGTAACAATTTAAGAAAAGCAAAGAAACAATTGTAACAAGATAAGCAGATGCTGTGACTTGCTGCCTTAAGGGCAATCCACCTTCAGCAGCAAAACTTTGTAAAATGATGATGGTAATTAGGGGATGTGGCTACAAAAATGGGTGTGGCCAACATGTCCATGCAGCAAATCTTTTTGTCCCTCTTTCTATTTGCAAAATGTTGGGAGGTATGGGGGTAGCTTTGTTGCCTTGCAGCATTCAGGTTCTAGGTTTGATTACAGCCTACTCATAAAAAACAGCAGGTTAATCAGCTTCTTGTGATGCACTAAATCCTGGATTCATTTTGGGATTCCATGAATCCAAGCATTTTCCAGCAGAATTCCAATTCATCTGAACCCTTTAAACCACATGACATTTGGTCATGTGATGTGATTAAGCGGATGAAAAAGCTATTGCTACAGTGGAATATCCTTGAACCCTAATATAGAACCCTATGTAACTTCACTTAGAGGGGAAGTAAACCGAAAACCAGAGCAAACAAATTTTAACTGCATTATGCATTAAATACAAATGGTTTGGTTTGACTTTGTATCCCATATGTATCCCATGTAGAATTGCCCCCCCCATGTGTTGGGCCATCCGACGGGCTTCCCCGTTCCCCGATCGATATCAGGCCGAAAGTCGGATCGCGGTCCCGGGATCCGACCACCCGTATGACCTCCATTCTGATCCGATCGTTGGGCCCGATCGTAATTTTGACTTTGTATCCCATATAAAATTGCCCCCTCCCCATACTTTGTAAAACATTTTCTCTAAAGTGGGATATGTATATATCTGCCAACAGCTGCCGTGCGACTGCTCGCTATGTGTCTGTTCTCAGGTTTGGCTTCATAACTTGCATAATTTCACCTGTTTAGTGCCAGAGAGTTGTTTGTTTACACATCACTCCATGTTGGAATGTTCCTCTGCTGTGCGGGTGTACAGCCTCTCTTATTGGACATAGTTAGGGCTTATGCTTTTCTCCTGGTATACATGCTGATTGAACACTGGGGTCTGCCAGATCATCTGTTGTGATTCGAGGATGGGTTTGACGGCATCACTGCCCTTGGCTTTTAGAGGCTTGGGCAGATCTGTTTGCCATGCCTTACAGATAATTAGATAAGATTACTCTTTTTGGCCGATATAAGCAAGTTTAATAAGAGGAACAGATGTGCAAAGAATCACTCCCTGAAATGTTTTTATTGCCTACACACTCCCTCTTGCACTCTCTTTTCCTCACACTCGCATTTTGTGCTGACAGACAGACTTTGACCTGTTAACTCAATGTACCTTATTTACTGAGAAGTGTTATTTGTTAGTGAACAGTAATACTACTGGCTCTACACTAATAACTTTCTGCCCTGGATATGACCTCCTCAAGGCCAGTGCTCTTCATCGTAAAGTGCAAGTGAAATTGATACAACTAACTTAATCTTTCAAGACAACCTATACATTATTAATAGGGGCTGATCAGCCTGGGAATGGCTGTGACTGTGGGATAGTAGGAGTATGATGGTGCCTGTAGTAGCAGTAGGGATAATAGTCTCTGGCAAGGGACTGCACGATAGCAGGTATAGTGGGGAGAGATGGTGCCTATAGTAGCAGTGGTATAATAGACTCTGGGAAGGGACTATGGGATAGCAGGTATAGTAGGGAGAGATGGTGCCTATAGTAACGAGAGATGGTGCCTATAGTAACAGTAGGATAATAGTCTCTGGGAAGACGTAAGGCAACGCCGGTGTTGCCGGCTCTGAAAATAGTCTCTGGGAAGGATCTGTGGCTGTCTGATAGTAGAGAGAGAGAAGGTTTCTGTTGTAAAGGCCCCCAAAGACGGACCGATAAAAGCTACCGACCGAGTCAGCAGCTTATTGGCCCGTGTGTGGTGCCAAACGAGCAGATCTGTCCCCGATATCTGTCCCCCTAGGGCCCAACGATCGGATCATAATGCATCTGAAATGGGCGGTACGATCGCAGCACCGCATACACTCACAGATGCGATTGTGATCCAACAGGAACTTTTAACCTGCCCAATCGAGATCTGGACGACTTTCGGGCAGATATCCATTGGGGAAGCCCGTCAGATGGACCCACACAAGGGCCAATAAGATGCCGACTCGGTCTGTCGACCGCTTTTATCAGCCCCTGTACAGGAGCCTTTAGCGACCAAGCTTTTCATGGCTCGTCCTATTTGACCAATTTCAGACATCGACTTCCTTGCAAAGTTTGCAAACAGATTGCTTTTGCGAACAAAATATTTAACAAAACTCCAGAGCAGGTGTCAAAGCTAACCTTTGCTCAACGCAAGATTTTACATTGCCAGCAGTGC
>CM044447.1:45048075-45062293 GCA_024363595.1 Xenopus borealis
ATATATTACTAAGTGTTGGGGACCCCATAACAATGAATGGGGACCAAACTCAACATCAATTAGGATTAAGATTTGTAAACAAGGGATAAATGTTATGCAATCTACAGGTAATTTAACAGAACAGAAGGTAAAAGCTACTAACTGGTACAAAAGTGCCCCTTCTGTCTGGTATCTGGATGGGCTCTGCACCTCATGCTGGTTAAGAAATCTGGAAAAAGTGTCAACCAGGCAGCCCCGTGTTTCCAGCCATTAATTGCATTTGGTCCCTTTATGAGTTCTGTGCTCACAGCAATCTATATTTCCATCTGTCTTAAATAACCATAGGAGAGAAGCATACGTGGCATGACACAGGGTGAGATCACATGCAGCCTTATCAGGTTTGCTTACTCTGCCAGGCTTTGTGAATGGAATAAGGTATATTCTGTTGGATTTGGCATGCTGAGATACTTGCAATGGCTCTTCGTCAATGTCTGCAATATGGAAATACTCACCAATTTAACATGCAGATTATCTAGAACTGTGAATTTTGGGTTCAGAAATAGGGATATTTACATGCTCCGATTGCCTGCCAATTTGCTTTTTCATTTCACTAGTCCCTAAAGTGGAAACTGCCTTTCTGCCAAGGCTGATCTTATAGGAGCACATTCACAACACAAATCCTCCAATCCCATTCATCTACTGGCTACTTGTACCTAAAAGTTCTTGTGATGGGCGCCTGGGTGTCATGTATAAGGTCTGTGCAAAAAGCAGGAATCTTGCTGTAAAATATGGCAGCAGGAATCATCTAATTAGTCCAAGTGAGCAAATACAGAGCAAAAACGAACAATGTTCTTTTTTGTGCAAAATAGTTTCCATTAATGCAGAGAAATTTTTCCTTTAATGCAAATTCTGATCTCCGAGAAGATAAAAGGCATTTGGATTGGTGTGTTTGTAAGAGTATGAATGTTCTTGGAGAGCATGGCAGTACAGTATAGCGACGCTCAGTAATTACATGCTTGCCTGCATAATTATAGGAAGCAAAACACATTTCCCCATTAAACTCATTGGCTTTAAATTCACAGCAGATTGAGTTTATACACTACATTATAGACCAAAAGGCAGCATAGGTTATTTCACATGACATTGCTTCTGCACACAAGGATTTGCCTTCCCAGTAGAGGTGGTATATGTGCAGGTTATATTGCTTGCCCTGTGCTCTGTGGTTATTAAATATCAAGAACGAGTCTCCAAGGGTGCCCTGCAAGGTTCCCCTGCGGCTGCAGCCAGATGGGCAAATGGTAGCTAACATATTTGCTGGGCAGCCCCTTGAAGAGCTGTTTCCTGAGCAACAGAGAAAGGAGAGCTGCCAATGTCATTCGGCAGTAAATAACAAGCGCTGGACATGCCAGCAGCCTCTTGCCCCACTTACGGAAGAAAGAAAAAACAAATATATATCTCACCAGAGCTGTAACTTTATCCGACGACCATCCAGTAATATTGTGGTTGTCTTGTAATCGATCCCTGTAACAAATACAGAAATGATGTCAAATACACATTAATCCTTGGTTACACTTGCAGTTATGAATATAGGCTATAATAGCACTCTAGAGCACAGAGAAGGCCAAAACAAGAGTCTGGTGCTAAGGGAACTGAAGTCACTTGGACAGTATCTGGCAGAGAATGCGGAGGCCACAGAATTGGGAACACATCGTACAAAGGCCAAAGTTACAGGATTGGGCACATAATACAAAGGACAATATTAATAGGACAGAGAACAGTATACCAAGGCCACAGAGAAAGAGTCTGGTGAACAGGGTACAGCAAAAGGATTGAGTACAGGGTTGCAAGTGCAGAGGAATAGAATTTGGCACAGGATACAGAACCTGGAGCAAGGGGACTGGGCACAGGATACAGAGGCATGAAGGATATGATTGGGTATGGCATACAGAGGCCAAAGTGAAAGTATTGAACACAGGATACACATGCCAAATCAATAGGATTGTCCGTGTGATACAGAAGCCAAAGCAATGCCATTGGGGACACAGAGGCCAGCTGGAAAGTATCTGGCACAGGATATGGAGGCCACAGAGTTGGATTAACAGGATACAGAGCCATAGAGTTGGGTGCACTGGATACAGAGGCCAAAGTGACAGTATTGGGCACAGAATATAGAGGCCAGAACAAATGAATTGGGCACAGAAGACAAGGGCCACAGGCTGATGCACAAGGTAAAGAGGCCAGAGGAAAAGGATTGAGCATGGCATACAGAGGCCAGAAAAAACAACAGGAGTGGGCACAGGATACAAGTGCCAAAGCAAGGATTGGGCATGGGATACAGAGGCCAAAGAAAATAGTATTGGGCGCAGGATAAAGAGAATGGAGCAATAGGATCAGGCACAGGATACAGAGGTGGGAGCAACAGGATCAGGAACAGGTTATAGAGGCCAAAAAAGGTGGCAACCCTAGATACAAGAGATACAGATTCATGGGCAGCTAGGGTTGCCACCTTTTCTTGAAAAAAATACCGGCCTTCCTATATATTTATCTTTTATTTGGGATCAACCATCAAAAATACCAGCCAGGCCGGTAAAATACCGGCCAGGTGGCAACCCTATGTGCAGCTATAATTATTGTTGAATTAATCTCAGTGCCTTCTATATTATTGTTACATCAGGTCAGGAGCTGTCGCCTCTGCAGTAGTTTTTGTTGGTTCATGAGCGGTTTCCCCACTCGCAATGTGGCTGCTGTTTCAGCGAGATTCTTTTGTAGCCAGAAACATGTTTTCACCTCTCGCTGTGGCTTGTGGGAGGTGCGGAGGTGTGTGCCATCTCATTACTGCAAGGGAACATGCTGTACGCTCACTGCTTTCTACATTGCAGCTAAATTTAAACATTGCAGAAAAGGTTCTGGAGCCGTTTCCGGGCATCCTTAACCCCCCCACCCCATTCCATTTGTGCTCTGCTCTCCCTAATGGCAGAGAAGGGATTGTGTTGTTGTGGAGACAGGCTAAAGTGTGGCTCTTGGGCTACGGGAGAGGTTAGCACAGAGTGCACCATTATGCTTGGTTAAGCTGCACTGCTAAGGGGCTCTATGGGAAATGCAGAAAGTAGCACAAACATTAAAAAATATGTAAATAGTCCTATTTTTGGCTTGTTTACCTTGAGGGGGAAAATGCAGATAGAAGCAGCCTCCGTGTTGCATCTGCTACATTTCTGCTGTGTTGCACAGTCAGATTTATAGTAATGCTACAAGGTTGTAGGTAGCTGTTCCATGTACGGACTACTCTTTACAGCACTGATTCCTCACTTAATGCTGGATCCTGTATCCCCTTTATCTAAACTATTACAGTCCAGATGATGTTACACTATAGATTCCAGGGACAGGGTGTGCTGTTAGTTGTAATGCCGCATTTATATAGATGCAGTTTGCCACATTTACAGATATTTATAAAATAATGTTCACAGTAAGTGGCTCAGGGAGCATTACATTCTCACTGTCAGCGTCTGACCTGATTATTTAAGCTTTGCACAAGGCAAGGAGGGTGACATGTCTTTGAAATCCCTAATGTGGCATATTAAACATGTGGACTTCTCCATAACAAAACTTCCTTTAATACCAGAGCCATTTGCTGGATAAAAAAAAGGAGATTTCTTGTGCGCAAACAAGGGATTATATATATCAACCCAGAAAGAGACAGATCCGTTCCCTTCGGAGCACTGCCATATAAACAGCATCCAGCAGAACCATCAGAGACTCTTTTCTTCCCATAATCTGAAAGACAGAAACCTTCAGAGCCAAGTGAAGCCCCAGAGATTTCTGTGGTTTTGTTCCAGCTATTACATTGTGGATATTTAAAAGTGCGTACCCAAGATTTAGGGTTTAATGCACATTAATCGTGCCTTTTTTTTTTTGTTGCAGCATTTCATGTGATCTGGGACGAATTTACCAAAATCAGGAAATCTGAATATAAAACATACAGTACAGAATTGTACAGAAGTGCCAAATAAGCAACACCATTCCATCAAACCCCACAGGCTCACAGAATTGAACAAAGGCACAAAGAAATACATGTGTTTGTGCAACACTGATAAAAGGATTATATGAACAGACACTAAATAATTATCATAGTGTATAATTCAAGCGTGTGACCGTCGTACTGACCTAACAAGCAGAGCGTTGATGATTGTGGGGCAAACTGGACTGGTCACTAGGGTTGCCACCTGGCCGGTATCTTACTGGCCTAGCCGGTAAAACACCTGCCAAGGCCAGGGCCGGTATTACAAATTTACTGGCAATGTAGCTGTTATTAGGCCAGAATATTTTTGGCCCTTGGTAACACAGAAGTTGGACAGCACTGGATTAGATCAAAAGAAAATCAAAGCCCGCAGTCTAATGAGATTTCCCAGCATTCTTAATGGATATCTGACCAAACTCCAACTAGCTGTTGGTGTTGGAGATTATTTGACCCCATACACAGATCTGCTCATTTGGCAAAGCAGCCATCGAAGTGGATTTCTCCATTATGTGCCCACCTTGAGGTGGGTGATATATGGGCTGATCTAATTGTGGGCCCTAGGGCCCAACGATCAGATCACAACAACAAGAATAAAGGAGGTCGGACCAAGGACCACATCAACAAACTGATGCGGTCCTCGATCCAACAGGATTTTTAAACCTGGCCAATTTTCAGTCAGATTTTGATTGGGGAAAGCTAGTTGAAGGGCCACATACACTGCCCAATAAGCTGTCGACTTAGTCTGTTGGCAGCTCATATCTGCTTGTGTATGGTCAGCTTTAGTCCAAAGTCTCTAAATGGCCAACATATCTAGCCCCGAGAGCAACAGTACTCTTTCGCCTGCAAGTTTAAACAAATTGTGCTTATAGTAAGGCATTCTTAAGGTAGACATATAAGGGCCAATAAAGGTAACCAACACTGCCCCATCATATTGACTTGGCGACTTATTGGCCTGTGTATGTGGACAACCCGATGGTCTAGTCAAATGGTATCTGGTCAAAAATTGACACATTTAAAAATGCCAAGCATTGATGTGGTCCTCTCCCAAGGTGCCTAGATAGCCCTATATTAGGATCTAATCACTGGCTTGTGAGTCAACAGATTACATTAACCTAATTTGGCCCAGCAAGAAATACCTTTTTTCATGGCAGCAGAGCAAAAACACTACCTGAAAATGCTGCATGGAAATCAGCGCAGTATTTATATAATAAGGGAGATGGCAAAAACACTGAGCCTGACCGAAGATTTTCAGACATGCCCGAGTGCAAAGACGTGTCTGCCCTGGCTTCATTTCTGGCTACTCTAGTGTGTGTAAGTCTCTGATCTTCAAGCAGTAGAAGATTCCTGCTGGTCAGTACAAGAGATGAAGGAAAAAAGCCCTGAATTCTACAAGTAGAAGCAAAGAGTAAATACAGAGAGATGAGACTGGCACGTAACAAAGTCACCTTCATCCTGCTCCTCAGACTCTTCTGCCTGTAGGGTTTTGATTGCACTGTTCCTCCAGTACCAGGAGCATCTTGCTGCCTGATGGCTGAGAAACCTAACTGGCTTGTGATTAGTCTTACATAATGTTCTGGTCCTCTCAATCCCTCAAAAACTGCCAAGACAAAAGGAACAACTTCAAATTGCTTGATAACCTGCCGTAGTGGGTATAAAGAACTAGTATGCCTCTTCCACAACAAGAAATTTAATTCACAGTATTTGTTACACAAGGGCACTGGAACCCTCAAATACATAGAATATAAGTACTAGCTGTGGATAGGCTTGATGGTAGTTCCAAGCAGCAAGACCTTGTAGAACCTTCCAAACCTCTGATGTCAGAGAAGTTAAAGTGTTCCACAGGATACCTCAATACTCATCTATTTTCACCTATTGGGGACTACAGTCATGATGCTTTAGGCTCCCAGCAAGAGAATTAGAACTCTTCAAATGCCCTTGCCTTTCGTTGGAATGGGAAAGGTGATGCCTATGGCAGATGGGGCCAGTTGGAAAGCCAGATCACTGCTGTAAGCATTGGAATAAATAGAAAGCAGCAGTGGCCAGTGAAAGCTGCTCTCGTTTGGAGACACTTCCCACCGAAGGAAAGACTTTGGCGGAATCTCTGAGCAAAAGAATGCCTGTTTATTCCTTCTGCGCTTTTAACCCCTAACCCCAAGCAATGATTTCATGCTCCGCAGGCATCAGAGCTCGCCAAATAAATAAATCATCCCGAGCAACACAGCAAACAAAAATGGGACCGCTCCTCGTTCCACCCGCATATGTTACTGATACATATATACAACCCGGTCCAGAAATATATTCAGCTCGGTTTTAACTGGAAACACAGAAAGTTCCAAACAATTAGTGATCCAGAGAAGCCACATTACAGGCTTCCATAAACTGTTAAACAGTATTTTTTATGCATTAAAAAGTATAAGCAGCGCCTCCAAGTGATGTATTTCTGGCACACCCCCTCCCCCCATTTAATAATAGGCAGTAGCAGGTTCTGCCCATGCTTATACTTTTTAATGTATACCAAGTAATAGTCTTAATTGGATACAATCTGGAAGTTGCTGCATTTTTCCTTCCAAATTGGGATTCTATATAATACCATGAATACGCCTGTATAGTGTTTCTATCGTTTTTACCACTGCAGTTGTTTTTGTATAATCGCCCTAGGGAAATCTGCTGTGCCCTAATCCTAACAGGTGCACAACAAGATAAGTTAAGCAGTGCCAGGGCAAACAGAACTACATTTAAAATACAGAAAACGATTCAAACTATCCATCCTGTGGAACAGGAGAAATACAGAGATGTAGCAAAGCTGCAGCAGATCTTAACAAATAGTTAAGGAATGAATATATAACTTGAGTACTCGTGGTAGTTTCCCTAGAAGGAGCGATTTTCTGAAGAATAATTAGCGTAAGTAAATGGAAAAAATCTAATAATTAACAGTCAAGTTAGAATTCTCGAGACATTGAGGAGTGTGGCAACCCACTGCTCTGAATGGCCCATCAATTACAGCTCTATTAGATATTTCTGTGTATTTGCAAAGTCTGTATTTCTATGGCAGTAGGCTTGGATTTTCCTAGCTATAGAGTTGGAACTGGACATTGCTCAGTTATTTGCTATGTGAAGAAATTGTACGGCTGAAACTTATGGACGTCTCTTGTTCTCAATGTCAAGTAATGTGTGACTGGTCAGCTTTGCTTTAAGTCCGACCTCAGGGAAGAGATGCACGGCTCGATACCCCTAGTCTGTCTGCTTCCCAAGGGCTGCACAATTCAGCTACATGTAAGGGGTCAGACATGCCCAGAATAATTCAGCACCCCAAGCTGGGAACACAAACGCCACTGTGTTGTCTCAATAACAAGGAGATGTAGTGTTTGGGAGTCAAAGATACAAAATCTGCCCAAATATCCTGCTAGCATCAGAATAACATTATAGAAGTGGTTTAGAACAGGACTAATACAACGTTTACTTTTAGAGGTGTTGTCCCATTATGATCTACATCCATAATATCACTGTTGGTATTGTGTTCCATTGAAAATATTACTTAAATATATCGATTTATAAGAGAATTTATATTACTGTATTTAAAAAAAAAACCTACCTAAGTAACCTTAACAAAATAAATATCGGAATGAAATGAAACAGAAGGATGGTTTAGTCAAGAACTTTTTCTCTTGAGATCTACTGATCACCAACTAAAGGTCTACTGGTAGATCCCGATCTACCTTTTGGACAACCCTGGTTTAGGATAATAGCACTTGGAAAAAGAAGGGGATTTGTAGCAAATTAAACAGTAACAACTACATAGTAACATAGTAGGTTAGGTTGAAAAACCCACACACCCATTAAATTCAACCTAAAAGGAGAACTAAACCCTAACCTAAAGTAAACAAAATCCCTACCCTATATATAGACCCCCCTCCCTGCTCCCCCCGCATAGGTGCTACCCTGGGTAAAAGCCCCTACGTCTTTACTTATCCCTCGGTGTAGATTCAGGGAACAAAGTTCATAGCAGCCATCTTCCGGGTCTTCGGTAATCAGAGAATGAGAGCAGCTTATTGGCGCATGCACAGTTGGAGCAATTTCCCAGTTTCCAACGGAAATTACAACATTGGCGGAAGAATATACGGAAGACCCAGAAGATGGCTGCTGTGAACTCAGATTCCTGAATCTGCACTGAGGGGGTAAGTAAAGACTTAGAGGCATTTGCCCGGAATAGCAGATAGGCTGGGGGGGGGTCAGGTTGAATTCTCCTTTAAAGGGATACTGTCATGTCAGAATTCAAAATGAAATATAAAAAAATCTGTTTGCTCTTTTTAGAAATGGATATCAGTGCAGAATTCTACTGGAGCTGCACTGTTAACTAATGCATTTTGAAAAAAAAAATTTTCCCATGACAGTAATGACAGTATACCTTTAAGTCTATATAAAACCTGCCTAACTACTAGTTGATCCAGAGGAAGGCAAAAAAACCCTTTTGAAGCCCCTTCAATTAGCCTCTTCGAAAATTCTATAATATAAAATTATTTGATTTCAATGGAGTCGATGGAAGACTTTATGTAATTTGGAACTTTCTGGATAACGGGTTTCCAGATAACGGATCCCATACAAATCCCAGCATGCTATCGACAGTCACAGGCCAAGATCAGGCTCTGGGAATAAAAGACCCCAGGAACCAATCTGCCACATTTCTGTGATTACAAACCTGACACATTTCTGTCCCTTCATGGCTTTTTAATTCATACTATTTTAGAGCTGACATCTCGCTACAAGGGGGCTGCGCGAACAAATAATCGCACGTGTAGGAGGGCGCGTGTGACTTGCCAGTGTGGGGGCGGTGGGAAGTTAAATAACGGCAGTAAGATCTGGCGGGGGGCATCACAGGACATCACAGGCACAGGGGGGATGTGATAAATACAGTGTACGGAAATAGGCACAAGTGTGAAGAGAGAGAGGAGGAAGATCCCAAGTCAGCTTGCAGGGTTCCGGGGTGTCTCATAATGAACAGAGTGTGTGCTGGGCAGCAGGAAACCATTGTGTGTGAATATAAGTCACTGTATCAGATGCGTCTCCTTTACAGGTCACAAAGCATTATATTTATATGGGTGGGAGCTGCCATATTGTTTCCCTTAACCAGAATAGTATGAGGGACCAAGCTGATGCTCATGAAGCATAATAAAGTGATTTATTTAAGAGAAACATCTCAGTGACCTCTTCATAGAGCAAACAATATGAAGAAACATCTCCCAAGTTTATTCCACAGAGAAAGAAGTGGAAATCCCAACTACACGTCTCTCTGGGGATGCCCTGGATTCACATTCATCCGTTATAATATATTCAATTTCAGATCCGCCACAAATTATTTAGAAAGAAAACTTGCAGCTGAGCACAGTCATTCCTATAGGCATGGGGCCACGGGGTACTTTGAACCCAAGCAGACGCATCAGGCTCCATGTGATTGGGCTATAAAGCCAACCACCCCACACACTTGGAAGGATAAAGGTCCCTGGCCGATTAGATGGACTCTCATTTCATCAGATTTAGATTTTTTTGCTTGAAATGAACCAAACTGGCTAATCATAGGTGGCCAGTGTTAGTCAGAAGCCTTGCACCACATCAAGCCGTCACCAAGCTAATGAATGCATGGCTAATCGGTTTAATCTATCCAATAGCAGGTGATTCATTGTGCTGCAGTTAAGATCATTCCGGCACGCGGGAACATTTGATGGCAGCCAGGGTCTTACGGGTCACAATCAGACCATTAATATTATTTCAGCTATAAACGCCATGACCACTGCACGGACGTCTGATTTGCTACAACATCTAGGGAATGCCAGCTATTTTGGCAGATTCCCTCAAGGGACCCACAGACAGCCCAGTTTTGACTCTTTTCTTGGAAATCCCCAGAAAAACAAAGTCCAATATTTAATTCTATTCAATGCATAACGATACCAAAAGCCATTATTTACCCAAATCAGTTAAATGGCCCCTGCAGCCAATTCCCATGGGTGCAGAATGAAATGGCTATTCAGCCAAAGATAAACTCTGTGCTATGGGACCGGCTCTATTTATTATGTACAGGAACCAATACCCTGTTCTACATAATCAGCCTTGACAAGGGGGACGCTGTTATACACCCTCACCAAACAAGCAGATAAATGAAGTCACGCAGCATTCTTCTGAATCACAATAATAATCATCCAACACCTCTGTCCCTTCTGTCACATGTAATTATTAGAAGAGCCCCAAACCCATCTGCTTAGAGACAGGCACAGATTGGGCTCATAGGCTGCAGGCTCGTCTGCATTCTAAATAAACTCTCTCTCTCTCTCTGGCTCTAATTAGCTCCATGCATCTGAATGAGGATGACCAACACTTTCTCTCTCTCTCGCTCTCTATTCGATTCTTAGACAGGCCGCTACGTGTTCTGGTTCAGCAAAAAGCTGATGATGATAGAGACGTCTCTGCAAGCCGGTGATGCGCTTTAGTGGGCCCAGGCTGTGGCCATGTATAGTGCTCAATGCTCAATATCTACATGGTCTTTACAGGAACAGCAACAACAAAATATGAAAGTGTTTTAAAGTAACTATAATGTATTATTGCCCTGGACTGGTAAATGGGGAGTGTTTATATAAATACGCTGCTTTGTAGCCATGGGGGCAGAAGAATAGGTTCTGATTACACAGCAAAAGTATGTATGTATATTTTTATTTGTATAGCGCTCCTTGAGGGCAAAGCACTGTACAACAACAATAATTTAGTAGTAACAAACAAGGGATCACTGCATTAATAAGTAACAATAAGTGCATTATTATAAATACAGTTTGCATAAATATAAAATATAATTACACAGTGTTGAGGAGACAAGATGATGGAGGACCCTACCCCTTGGGGCTTACAGTCTAAATGGGAGGGTAACCTACGGACACAATTTGGAGGGGGAAATAAGCTCTGTTGCGTTCGGCGCTTACACGCGTCTTGTGGGTACAACGCCATTGAAACTGCTGAACGCAGGGGAGCACAGGAAAGAAATATCATACGACAAGTTACTTTTAAGGTGACCTGCTCCATTAATACACAATATTAGTATGAGGACAGGAAGGCTATACAGGTATATGCACATTTGTATTTGTGCCTAAGCACTATTTGTCTGTTCTCATTGCAGCAGCTTTCGAAACTGCTTGTTGTTTCCTAGGAATCGGATTATGGAAAGGGGTATTTCTGCTGCACAGAGAATGTATTTCCTGTTACGCACACGCCTATCTACTTCCTTCCTGTCACTGGATTGTGAGCCGAAGTGATCTATCAGAAAGATAGAATTATTGTTTTATACTGGTTCGGTACAAAAAGGTATATTTTATATAGGGTAGATTTTGTTTATAAAACAATAATTCTATCTTTCTTAGCATTTAGCCTAATTTCAGTACTGTTTAATAACCAACACCCTTTGTATGTAGGGTTGCCACCTTTTCTTTAAAAAATTACCGGCTTTCCTATATATTTGCCTTTTTTTCTTATTAATAACATTGGGCTCAGCCATCAAAAATACCGGTCGGGCCGGTAAAAAACCGGCCAGGTGGCAACTCTATTTGTATGTACAGGGTATATTTAACAGTGTTATATTCTATACATGAGCTGTTACTTCTCTCACTTTTATTGCTAAATTAGCCCAGCAACTCCCCGGGTAACAGTGTAGTAAATGTAAAAGTCTGGGGAGATTGATCCCAGGAGTCAAGGGAAACTAGAATGAGAAAGTCTTTGTATTAATAAAGGATATCTTCCTTTTAGATTAGGGGTTCATGTAGCATAACCTCTACTGGAAGATTTCGTGTTTGCGCTTAGCCTTAGGGTGTAATTAACCTTTTAGCCCTTTATTACACTGTGTTATTGGCTCTGCTTGTCTTGTCTAAAGGTGGCCATAGATGGTACAATTACTATCTTTCTTGGAAAAGATTTTTCCAATTAAGATCATTCGTTACAATACACACATGTAGAGCCAAGTCGTCCGATATACAGGTAGAAACAATAGAATTCTACCTGTATCTGACGATTCAGCACTAACAATGGCTGATGTTAAGTTTGCCTTCAAAGGCACGAGCTGCCAATACTGGTCAGCCCGTTTCCCACCATACACACGTGCGGAAATTAGTTTTTTACCATATTAGCTGTGCACCCTTTACCCATTTCCCCCCCCCCCCCCCCCCCCCCCCCCCCACCCCCACCCCAGTGGTCCCATTTTTTTTTGCCAGACAGTGGCACCTTGGACTCAAAAAGGGATTAAGCTGCATGGCACAGAGGGCACGATTTCTGTAGATCTGGGGGAGTGTCACACAGTTTAATTTCTCCCTTGTTCTAAAATTCAAATGTTGGGAGGTATGATCGTCTAAGTAGCCATGGCCTCACTTGGTGTTGGGACAAAAGCTCCTTTATAACCAAACATAGTACTCCTATTGTGTTATAATCCCATTTCTAGACTCCAAGGAAGTGCAGACTAGCAGTTAAAGCATTAGGTGTTAGGTGCAAGGCCAGGCTGCAAATGTCACTTTCTCCTGTGAAAGAAATCATATAATAATTTCATAGTTATTCCCCTGCACTAAGCAAGATTCAGCAGGAACAGCCCCCCAAGTTTGCTCATAGCCTTTACAGAGATACCATAAAACGATGGCAGCATAGGTATTCCTCTGTACTAAGCACAATTCAGCAGGGACACTCCCCTATGTTTGCTCATAGCCTGTACAGAGATACCATAAAACGATGGCAGCATAGGTATTCCTCTGTACTAAGCACAATTCAGCAGGACCAGTCCCCTAAATGTGCTCATGGCCTGTACAGATTTGTACCATAAAACTATGGCAGCATAGGCATTCATTCCTCTGTACTAAGTACAATTCAGCAGGAACAGCACTTAAGTTTGCTCATAGTCTGTATAGAGAGATACCATAAAACTATGGCAGCATAGGTATTCCTCTGTACTAAGCACAATTCAGCAGGTACAGCCCCTAAGTTTGCTCATAACCTGTACAGAGATATACCATAAAACTATGGCAACATAGGCATTCCCCCTGTACTAAGCACAATTCAGCAGGAGCAGACCCTTACGTATGCTCATAGCCTGCACAGAGAGATCCAATAAAATTAAAGCAGCATAGGTTTTCCCCAGTACTAAGCATAATTAAGCAGAAACAACCCCCTAAGTTTGCTCATTGCCTCTAGAGAAAGAGATACCATAAAACTATGCCAACTTGCATTTGTGCAAGGGAAATGTGAGAGTATAGTCACAGTGGTCCTTTAAATAGTTTGTGTAGCTCAAATTAAAATAGGTATCATTTTCATGTATCCGACAACAGAATGGCTCCCAGGTTGTTCTGTACGATGCTACGGATACATTGTACCATTTTTGGATTCATATGACCCAAAGGCATCACATTCTGGCAATACACTGCAGTTTCCAAAGCCCTTTTATTTTCAGCACCTGGTAAAGCAATCCTGATCTTTGTTATCTGCCACACTACACCCCTTCCTTTCTGGGCCCCGTGCATTTTATAGAGAGGCTTTATCAGCTCTCACATAAACCTGCTCTGGCACTGGTACAGCAGTCCTTTTGGAAAATCAAAGTCATCCAGAAATTAGGAAAATACATTATGAAATAATAAAAATGGGCTCCCTGCCCTGAGCACAATCACTTCTATAATGAATAAGGCAAAGGAGATCCTACAGCAGGGAATCTAACATTCAAAAGAATTACCAATGCAGATGGTGGGGACTGAGGGGAAAATGGACTAAAAAAAACATTAAAAAGAGAGTAGGCTAATAATTAATTAACTTAAATTACCGTCCTAAGCAGACAGTAAAGTTTAGAGGGGCTGTTCACATTTGAATTCACTTTTAGTGTCATGTAGAGAAAGATATTCTGAATCAATTTGCAGTTGGTTTTAATTTTTTATTATTTACGTTTCTTTTTTTAGTTATTTAGAATTTTATTCAGCAGCTCCTCAATTTGCAATGTCAGCAATCTGGTTGCTAGGGTCCAAATTACCCTAGCAATCATACACTTATTTGAATAAGAAGCTGGAATACGAATAGGAGAGGGTACGAGTAGAATAAAATGTAGCAATAACATTATATTTTTTGACAGAGCTACCCCCAGTCATGTGACTTGTGCCTGCATATTAAGATGGAACTACTTTCTGGCAGACTGTTATTTCTCATTCTTAAAGTGATGGGGGGGGGGGG
>CM044447.1:45094512-45117665 GCA_024363595.1 Xenopus borealis
GCCCCTGGTGTCCCAGTCTGACACTGGTGGACTTTGACTCAAAATGGGCCCTGGAATTCCAAGTACACAGAGGCCCAAATAGTCCTCCACCAGCCCAATAAATATTGTCTATGGGACCTTACAGCAGCCCCTCTGGCATTTGCCAGAACCCACAGATTGCCAGTCTGGGCCTTGTCAGTAATGGTGAAGTGGTAGTACCATGGGGGGATGCCACACTTACCCTTGGTGCCAGAGCACCTTGGCCCAGCTCTGTGCCTAATCCCAAAAACAGAAACATTCAACTAAATGTTCAGTTCTGCCATGCTCTGGTTTATGGAAATAAAGTAGAAAAATCAACTAATCAATCTGATTTATGGATTACACTGTGGTAAGTTAGAATAGCAACACAGACAACTGAACAATAGGTAAGACAAAACATGAAAACCAAAGGTTACATTGACTTAATATCCCCTTTAAAATGCCATAGGCTATCTGCAATGCATCCCCACAAGCACCACCTGTGTATATAAAGTATGTGTTGCTGGTATGAAGACAGAGCCGTATAACAAGTGAATTTAGTCTGCAAGTGTCATGTTTGATCACCAGTTGCCTCTGAGCAAATTTCTTTGAAGTCACTTGTTCCAACCTGTTTCCATCACTGCCATTGACACACATATTATATTCAGGCATCTTGCCTTTATGGGATCAAATGATTAGTGGCACCTATTAGCATAAATATTCCAGGTTTCTAAGAGAGTCACAAAATGCATCTGGCGTGGGAAATTAATCATGGTTACATGAAGCATATGTGCATTTATAATGCTGGCCACACATGCATATATTTCATATGGCCTGATTTCCAATCAAAGCAGAGGCAGTTGTTAGTACTGGGGCTGCATTGTGCTGCCTCAGATTCTGGGTAACGAATCTAATATACTCTGTGCTGCACAAAATGCTTCCCTGCTGAAAGGGTGCAGTGCTGAGTTGGATGATCAGAACATATCCTGGAACAATACTCCCTCAAATTGCGAGTACACTATTAGGCATAATTCCATTTAATGATTACTTACCCTTTTCTGAACTGTTCCATTTTTTACAAGCAGATCTAAGAATAGAAGACTAAAGGGCTTTATGGGGAAGGAGGGAACCATCATTATGTTCTTAGCTAAGCTGGCCTGTTCTATGGAACTGATCATAGATCCAAAAAGCAAAATCTGGCAAATGCAGAAAGGAATAATTTGGATTGCTTTATGGCTAGCTAAGGGGACACTCAGTGTGTCATTTATAATGGATTCATCATATATGGGGGACTCAGGTGAGTGTAAGCCAAGCCAGCAAGGGGGAATTCAACTATATGGATACTAACCAGAGAGGGAGCTTTGGAAGTAGTAGTAGTAGTAGTACTATAGTAATAGCGTTGTTCCATAGCCCCATAGGATCCTATTATTGGGCATCTACTTAGGAGCCGGTTACATGCTGGAGCTTACTATACATTCAGTGACACGGACTTGTCTAGCAGGGACCAAAGAAGTGGGGGGTGGCTATACTGTGATACTTGGCAGTACAGCCTCAAGCCCCCTGTCTACCTGAAACAACTTAACTCCATGTCAGGCCCAGACTGGCAATCTGTGGGTTCTGGCAAATGCCAGAGCTGCTGCTATAAGGTGCCATAGAAAGTCAGTATTTAGTGGGCTGGTGGGGGCTGTTTGGGTCTCTGTGTGGGCTGATTGGGTCTCTGTGTACCTGAAACGCCAGGGCCTATTTTGATTCTCAGTCCAGGCCTGCTCCATGTTGTTACCTTATAGCAACTAAAGCTCCCCATAGACGCAACGATCTTTCCCTGCCAAACGACCGATCTTAGGGAAGTCTGACCAATCTGTAAAATTATCGTGCGGTTAGTGGGATACAAACGATCGTTCATCTTACGATTTTTCGTCCGACATTGGTCTGAAGATTGATCGGCCAGGTTAGAAAATCTTTATCGGTCCCCACGAAATCTACCTATAGTTTGCAGGACAAGCAGGCTGTGAT
The DNA here is from genome assembly GCA_024363595.1 of Xenopus borealis. Classification (NCBI taxonomy): domain Eukaryota; kingdom Metazoa; phylum Chordata; class Amphibia; order Anura; family Pipidae; genus Xenopus; species Xenopus borealis. The sequence goes on from CM044447.1 coordinate 45,096,523, forward strand.
CCTTCAGTTTTGCTGCAATATCGCCTGAAATGGTCTTTTTAGTTGATGGACACATCGGACATTATAACGATCGTTTTGAGACAATCGTGGTCTCACGATAATCATAGGATCTTTCAAAAATCTTTACGTCTATGGCCAGCTTTAACTCTTTACTAGTGTTAGCACCATCAAATAGGGTTTGCTGCACAACCTTATTGGCTTTGTTGCCCCCTTTTATTTACAGTTTTAAGAAGAGAATTGGAAGAGTTAAGGAAGTTTAGCTAAAGCAGAACAAACGTCGCCAGTGGACATATTATTAGACATATAACTGGAAGAAAAACAGTGTGATCAGTAAAAGCGATGAAGAGACTCCTTAAAGGGAATGTAAAGGCAGAAAAAATAAAATCCCATTTTTACTTTCTTTTATGAAAAATATACTTCAATTAAAAAATGTTTACCGTTTTTTATTAAACCTGACTGTATCAAACAGCAGGGGAGCCCCCCACCTTACGTACCAGAACTGAAGCAGATTTGTCTGTTTCCCTGTAAAACAGCCAGTGACTGTGTAGAGATTTGTTGTATCCACAGACCCAGTGTAGTCTGTATATTCTGATTATTAATCAGTCTAGCTGCATCTGCTTCTATGGCAGATATTATTTGATTTTGTGGTGCTGTTTCATTTATGATGATCCCTAAGCTTAAAGGGATACTGACACATTCCTATAAAAATCATAGAAACGTGTTAGTATGAAGTAAATTCTGCACAAAATATATTTCCCATCAAAGACCCCTGCTAACCCACCCCCAGCCCCACAAACCCGTAATAACCTGACCCTACGACCCTCCTGAAAGATCTCCTCAACTGTTTCATAAATCTTCTGGATTGCTTCACTGACGCAGGGCTCTGGGCAGCGCATTCCTTCCATAGGCCCCCAGCCCTGCGTCAGTGAAGCAATCCAGAAGATCAGTCAGTCTAGTGACAAGTCAGCTCCAAAAGGTGCGTAGGGCTGGGGGCGGCTTTATGGGGGGCTTTGGGGAAATATTCCCTGCAGCATTTTGTTCATGCTGACTAGTGATGGGCGGATAAATTCGCGAATCGCCAGCGAAAATTCACTGATAAAACATGCCATGACTTGTTTCGCCAGAAATTTGCAAATTTTTTGGCGAAACAGGGTAGATTCGCCCATCACTAATGCTAACACGTTCCTATGATTTTTATAGGAACCTGTCAGAATAGCTTTAACTTCCCAACTGAAGCCCAGACCACACTGAGCATGTGCGTAGTCTTGGTATTGCAGAAATGTCTAACACAGTTACAAGATGACAGCCCCTGCGCTCACTTTGAAAGCACAAATCATTTGTCTTATTAGGTTTCTGGTGCAGTAAGTTCATGTTTATATTTAGTATACAAAATACAGCATTTCTAACATTATTCTATTTTAGACTTTAGTTGCCCTTTAAAAAACAACAAAGATGAATGATTTACAATGAAAGGCAGGACAAAAGCCAGACTCTATATAATACACTTCCCCCAGCCGCCTCTATCTGTTCTGCTTGCTCATTCCAACCTTTCTAAAACCAACCAGCCACCCCTTTTAGCTTATATCTGCAGCCAGCACAGGCATGAGACTTGGACATATAGCCAGAACCAAAGATAAATCAAGACTGTTGAATCATCTGTTGTTTCCTTCCTTATTCAGTATTAGTGCACTTGTGCTGTGGTCAGAACCCACAGTGCTCATCTGAAGCACCAAACCATTGCACAGCTGATGCTGAAACTTTCCCAGGAATAGGAATGTGCTAGGGCACATAAATATTTATTTTTGCAGTATGGTACCGGACCTGCAGGATCCAGCTGGCACAACAGGTGAGAGGGATACAGTGAAATGTATTTTTGGACAGGAGTAAAAGCTGGATGGGGTGGTACCTTTTCTAGATCAGATACCGGGTGGGATGGTAAGGGGCAAATTTACTATTATTCCCCATAATTAGCTTGAGCAAATTCGCAATTCGATAAATATTCGACTATTGAATGCTTATTGAATTGTTTTAGGCTATCATTTTGCGCGATATCCGATTTCTCGATGAATTCGTACGATCAGATACCGATCGTTCGATTTTATGAAAGAAATTTCCTTCGACAGTCCGAAAGATCGAACGCTCCGATCATATGAATGGTATTCGAGCAGGACTTAGTCTATGAAGCCTATGGGGGGCTTCCCATAGGCTTCTATTGCAATTCGGTAGGTTCAATCTGGCTAAGTAGGCAGTCGAATAACTTTAAAATTTTGATTCCTTCGATGATCGAATGATCGAATTATCGAATATACGATCATTTGATATATTCGATGATCGAAGAGGCCAAATTTCACTTTACGATTTCACGAAAAATTTGTATGATCGTTATTCGATCGACTTAGATCGAACTTCGATCATTTCACGTGAAATTCGTTGTCGTTTCACGTGTTGTTGATCTGAGACTGGTTGGATTGATGTTTTGATACAGAACTTGGGTAAGAAAGTCACTAAGAACTAAACCATTGCACAGCTGATGCTGAAACTTTCCTAGGAATAGGAATGTGATAGGGCACATAAATATTTTTGCAGTATGTCACTGGACCTGCAGGATGCAGGATGGCTTTGTATTGTAAAAGTCTTGCATTTGTGATTGGAGTTGTTTTTTTTTCTTACAGTAAATGAAATAGATATGGAAGATTCTATATATAATGTATCGGAAGCGATATCTATCAATACATACCACCCAACTGTCCCTTTTTCGAGGGACAGTCCCTCTTTTGACAGCTCAACCTGCAGTCCCTTGTTTGTATTGGAAAGTCCCTCTTTTCTCTGCACCAAACAGCCAGAAAAAGAAACAACGTTTCTGGCTTAATTGGCTTTTGGAAGAGAGCCCAGAACAGTTAACATGTGCAAATAAGATACTTTGTAAGAATTCTGAGATAAAAAAAAAAAAAAGCAATTGTAACAGTTTAGATAAGGAGAAATATTTTCAAACTTTCATAACTTGCCAAATTTTGTAAAATGAACATGGTAATTAGGAGGTGTGGCCAAGAAATGGGCGTGGCCAAATTGTTTTTGTTCGTCTTTTTACTTCCAAAATGTTGGGAGGTATGGGGTAGATGAAAGGGAATACTTTTTATATAGAGCTTTTCTCCCATAAGACCATAAAGCACAACTGAACTATATAGAATAGAAAAGGTTCCCTGTTTTTACCAGCAACCTGCAATCTTCCAACTGTACAAACCCCAGCATCAGGTCTGGACTGAAATTCAAAATAGGCCATGGCATTTTGGGTACACAGAGGTCCAAACAGCCTCCTGCCAGCCCACTAAAGCAGCCCCTCTGACATTTGCCAGAACCCACAGTCTGGGCCTGCCCAGTAGTGATGTGCAGGCTGGCCTGATACCCACAGGTCGGGCAGGTACTGGGTGACCTCAACACAATTTTCGGGGGTCCCAGGTTCAGGTTAAGCACTTTTGCCTGCTCTCTCCTCCCGCAACCTTACACTGATGGCTTCTGGTTTTATAGGTGCATAGGTTTATACATAGAGGGGAGAAGGAGGGTGCGGGTGGGTTCAGGTTAATTTTGGGCAGGTTTGGGTTAGGTGCGGGTCAAATTTTTCTCAACCAGCACATCAATATTGCCCAGCATCCCTCTAACAAATACCCCTTGCTGTCCTAAAGGAGACCTGCCCCAGGGATCAGATAGGGTAGTGAATGGGAGATGTACACACATAAGATGTGAAAGAAAATAACACAAAACTGTACAAGCTTGGGTCATAGAACATTAACTGGGATTATAAGATAAAGCAGTGACTCTTATTCCTGCCCCAAGGGAGACTGCATTTAACACCCAATGTGGAGATGGACAGTTCAGAGGACAAGGTGACCAAGAGACAGCAGCTGTGACATTCCTCAAGCAGTTTCTGGGTCTATAAAAATGACAGCAAATCCCATACCGGGATATATAGAGGATGCATTTGTTCTGAGTGAGTCTGGGGATTGGAAATTTAGGACGTTAGAGAAGTTCCTCGAGTTGAGACCACCCAACCTGACTGCTGACTGCACTGGTGGATTTAGGGAGAAGTATAGGTTCTGGTGATGCCCCGCAGCAAAATTAGGAACATGAATGCCACAGGGTAAGACAAGAATATTACAGTCAGTACAATATAGGTGAACTACGTGATTGGTGCAGTATATCACTCAGTAGAAGCACCAATGTAGATTTCGGGACCCACATGTCCATGTCAAGACTGGACTGGGATTCAAAATAGGCCATGGCATTCCAAGTACACAGAGGCTCAAACAGCCCCCACTAGCTCACTTAATAGTCACTTTCTATGGCATCTTACAGCAGCCCCTCTGGCATTTGCCAGAACCCACAGATTGTCAGTCCCCATATTAAACGACAGCAATAAAATTAAGGTATTAATAGTTTTTTTGTTCCTCGGAAAAAAAAGGAGTGTGCCAATAGTGTCATTCCTTTGATAGGTTAGCTGTATTTAGAATAAGACATACTCACATTCGGTTAGATTAGAACATTAACACTGTCTGTATTCAGTACCCAGTCAGCATTCCGACTGTAATTACACCTGCCAACAGACACTGCTAAGGTGAAGTACCATAGATACCCCCTTGAATGGCCCTAATACATACCTCCCAACTCTCTGGTTTTAAGAGGGACAGTCCCTCTTTTTTCAACTGAACCCACAGTCCCTTCATTTGAACTGGAATGTCCAGTTTTTCTCTGCTCTGCCAGAAAAAGAAACAAAGTTTCTAAATTAATTGGCTTTTGGCAGAGAGCCCAGAACAGCCACTGCAGGAGATAAGATACTTTTGTAACAATTTACGGGATAAGCAAATAAGTAATTGTAACAATATAAGATAACAGGTCCCTTAGTAAAAGTTAGACTCACAGCTTCATTAGCAAAACTGTAACAACTGATAAAAACCACAGAAATATGTTCAGACTTTCATAACCTGACAAATATTGAAAAGTGAACATGGTAATTATGGTGTGTGGCCACAAAAATGGGTGTGATCCAAAAATGCTGTCCCTCTTTTTTTGTTTTCAAAATATTTGCACATACTGTATGAATTTTACTTACACAATTGTGATTTAGCAGTCACATATACAGAACTGGACTGAGAATCAAAATAGACCCTGGCATTTCAGGTACACAGAGGCCCAATCAGCCCACATAGAGGCCCAAACAGCCCCCACGAGCCTACTAAATATTGACTTTCTATGGCACCTTATAGCAGCCCATCTGGCATTTGCCCTAACCGACAGATTGCCAGTCCGGGCCTGCACATATAGTAGATCTCACTCAGAAAAATGAAGCTTCTCATGTTGATCCCGGGATTTCCTTCTCCGGTTGGTCTCCTCCTTGTTTAATGCAGGCTGTGGTATATCCGGTCTGTAAACAGGGATGTCCCTGAAGAAGTATACACATATACGAAACGTGTGGCTTTTTTAAGTGACAATAAAGATTGTGAAAATGTATTAAGTGGTAAGGAGTCCCATTTATCTACGATCTGTGCGAATCCACATCTGCTCTCACAAAATGATCGATAGACAAGTTTTGCTGAGTTCGGAGGCCGCTTAGTAGAATCGCTTACAGACCGTTGACACCGCAGACCAGAGGTCCACTTAGGGTTGCCACCTGGCCAGTATTTTACTGGCCTGACTGGTAAAAATTATGATTAACCCCAATGTTATTAACAAGGAAAAAATCTAAATATATAGGAAAGCTGGCATTTTTTTCCAAAAAAGGTGGCAACCCTAGGTCCATGAGGAGAAGACCAAATTGGTGAAGGAAATCCTGCAACCAAGGATCAACATGAGAAGCTTTGTTTCTTTGAGACTGGCTAAAAGGAGCATCCCCGTGATCTAAGATACAGACCGTTAAATGACAATTGTGTAAGTGCGGGCCATTCAAGGGAGTATCTACGTTACTTCACCTTAGTAGTTTCTGTCGGCAGGTATAATTACAATCGGGACTCTGACTGGGTACTGCATACAAATGTTAATGTTCTAACTGAAAGTGAGTATGTCTTATTCTAAATACAGCTAACCTATCAAAGGGATGACACTATTGGCACACTCCTTTTTTTCCCAGAAACAAAAAAACTATTACAAATCCACCTCAATTTTATTGCTGTCTTTTAATATGGGAACTGAGTGGGTACTGCATACTGTTACCGTTCTAACTAAATGTGAGTAGATCTGATTCTAAATACAGCTGACCTATCAAAGGGATAACACACTCCTTTTTTTTTCCCAGGAACAAAAAAACTCTTAGATGCACACCTCAACTTTTATAACTGGCAAGAATATTGTCTGTACAGAGCATTTGGGATAAAACCAGTCACTCATTATCTTTAATAATCTATAAAACTGGAATTGTGAGTTGGTATCTCCTTTCAACTCACAGCTACACACCTGTCATGAGTCACATTTGGTTAGAGAACCGTCAGTTTTAAACAATAAACAGTTTTAAATATGCTGGAGACTCATTTGCAGCCACATAATAATAGGGGGCAGGGGGTACACAGGGCAAACTGGCTTTAGGTGTTCCAATAGCTGTCATCTTGCACCAGGGCCTCCATTAGAAATCACAGGGCAACACACAACAAAATTTTCAGGGCCCCCTGGGCCTGACACCCAAGCCCCACCCCTGGTGGTCACGGCTCCCTTATAAGTTAAAAAAAAAAACATTGTCACCAGGGCCCCCCATAAAAGTTTTTTTTTTTTTTAAAAAGTATTGGTGCCAGGCCCCCCCTTACAAATTAAAAAAAATTGGGGCCCCAAAAAATATTTTTCAAAAAAACATTGGCGCCAGGGCCCCCCCTAACAAGTTAAAAAAAACTGGGGCCCCAAAGAATATTTTTTTTTAAAAATCATTGGCGCCAGGCCCCCCCTTACAAGTTAAAAAATTGCGGCCCCAAAAAATATTTTTTAAAAAAATATTGGCGCAAGGCCCCCCCTTACAGGTTAAAAAAAAATGGGTCCCCAAAAAATATTTTTAAAAAAAATATTGGTGCAGGGGCCTATAGAGTATTAAAATAAAACATTGGTGGCCAGGGGATTTAAAAAAAAAATCCACATTGGTGTCAGTAGAATTGAACTCGTGGTTACAGGCTTCGAATCTTTTCGCCACTTCAGTACTTCAATGTGGCACCTTTTGTGACATTGGGTATTTTCGCAGCTTCAGGACTTGAGTGTCGGCTCTTTTCGTGATTTCGGGTCTTTTCGCCGCTTCAGGACTTCAATGTTGGCTCCTTTTGTGACATCGGGCATTTTCGCCACTTCAGGACTTGAGTGTCTGCTTTTTGCGTGACTTCGGGTCTTTCTGCTGCTTCAGGACTGTTCAGCACTTCCACATTAATCGCACTCGGCAGCAGGGCTTCGGCGCTTGCGAGGGGGCTCTTTGAAAAGTGCAGCACTGCCGGGCCCCCTTCAGCCCCGGGCCCGGGACACTTGTCCCCCATTCCCCCCCTCGTTGGCGGGCCCTGTCTTGCCCTATTGTCTCCATCTTGCCCCACTATATATGCTGCACTAAGCAACATTCAGACACAGTAAGGCTGGGGACAGACAGAGATTCGGGAAGATTCTGTCACCTGATGTTTAATAGCAGGCGGCAATCTCCCCGAACGGCCTTCAAAGCGCCAGCGCTATGCACACGCGGCACGGCGATTTCCGGAATCGCCCGAAGTTACTTCGTGAGGAAACTTCGGGCGATTCCGGAAATCGCCTCACCACGTGTGCACAGCGCTGTCGCTTTGTCATTTAAACTAGCGACGGACAGGGAGAAGGACGTTCGGGGAGATTGTCGCCTGCTATTAAACGCCAGGCGACAGAATCTCCCCGAATCTCCCTGTCTGTCCCCAGCCTAATAGCAGCCATAATGTTAATGATTTAAGGAGATGTCAACCTATAATGAGGTAAATGCCATAACCCCCTCCCCCTGTAAGCTGACCCTCCCCCAGCCTACTTCCCACTCAGGCAAATGCCCCTAAGTTGATACTTAGTTTGCAGGTAGGGTTGCCACCTTTCCTTGAAAAAAAAAACGGTCTTCCTATATATTTTTCTTGTTTTTCTATTAATAACATTGAGATCAAGCATCAAAAATACAGGACAGGCCGGTAAAATACCGGCCAGGTGGCAACCCTATTTGTAGGCGCCATCTTCTCCCCAGCCGTCTTCTTCCAGTATCCATCAGCGTTTGGCTGCGCAGTAGGAGCATTTGCCCGTTCAGCTCTACTGCGAATGCGCCGAAAGTCACAAAGTTTTCCGACTGAAACTTTATGACTTTCGACACATTCGCTGTAGAACTGAACCAGCAAATGCCCCTATTCCGTATGTGCCGCCAAGCGATGAAGAATCCAGGAATAAGACGGCTGGGGAGAAGATGGCGCCTGCAAACTCCACGGTCAGGACCTGTGCTGAGGGGATAAGTAGCAACTTAGGGGCATTTGCCCAGGGGTAAGTAGGCTGTGGGGAGGGGGCTTACGGGGAGAGGGGGCATGGCGTTTACCCCATTATAGGTTGACTTCTCCTTTAAGGACAGAATATATTGGGTTTGAGTTTCTCATCTCCATTTACCAGCACCTCCACATGGACACCAACAGAATTAGACTAACTGGGCTTGTTGAGGGAAGAGTGTATATATCTCCATCTACTGGTCACATAGCTAACTCCAAGTAGGTGCAGAAAATCTGTTATAGCTGTTTAGGAGCAAGATGAGATGAGATAAAAATACTGTAGTTGCATTGTGTTCCTTAAATCATCTAATATATTTTTATGTGATTTTCCATTAATAACATTGACATCTTTTTACTGACCTAGCGGGTAAAATATCAGCCAGGTGCATGGGCGTCCACAGATAGCGGCAAGGGGGGGGTCTTGTACTTCATAATAAAGGATATTCCCTTGCCATTTGTATATTATTGTTTTGTTCTCTTTTATATGAAAACATTCCTTAAAAATACAATTGACAATCTGCAATAAGCGTATGAAAGACATATCGTTTCAGGTCAAGATATTCCAATTATACTGCTCTCAGATTCAGAAGCAGGCTGGATTTAGCTCCTCCCCTTCCCTCTGTCAGATGCTTCCTGCTCCTCTGTGTGAGGAAAAGAGAATCAACTTCCGATGAAGCAACACCTTTCCCAGGACAGATGAGTGTGAATTTGTCAGGCAGGGTTGGACTGGGGGGCCCGGGGCCCACCAGGACTCCTGTCCAGGGCCCCCGTCCCCCTACCCTTCAGCACTTCAGGGTGTAGGGTTGCCACCTTTTCTTAAAAAAATACCGGCCTTCCAATATATTTGGCTTTTTTTCCTATTAATAACATTGGGATCTGCCATCAAAAATACCAGTCAAGCCGGTAAAAACACGGCCAGGTGGCAACCCTATCAGGGTGGGGGGACGTGGCCACTGGACAGGAGTCCCGGTGGGACCCTGCCTGACAGATTCACACTCATCTGAGGTAACGGCGCCACACCGAAATTTTTTTAGATGAATCAGGAGAGGGGGGCCTAGCCCATGAGGGTCAGGGCCCAACGGGTTTTTTCACTGTGTCCTGCCGGGCCAGTCTGACCCTGCTCTCAGCTTAGAGTGTCAATGCCAGCGTGTGTGTGCGTCTGTGTACGTGTTTGTGTGTGTCTGTGTGTAAAATGAACTGTGTTAACGTGTGTAAGGGCTACTGTGTGAGAGAAGGTCTGACAGACTGTGTGTGTGTAATAGAGACTATAATGAACCTGTGTATAGCTGTGTAACTACATTCATTATTGAATCTTATAGGTATAGGTTACATATGGGTTCTGCCTACAAACATTCTCTCAGTGTATTTGCCACAAATCACATTAAACCCTACAGTTCCTTGTATTGCTACTCCAATGAATTCCCCACCTATCCATGGCCTCACTCTTTTCAGAGATAGGACATATTGTAGGCTAGTACCCTATCAGAGCTATGAGTGTTGGCTAAGACTGTAGAGCTATGACTCCCATAAGGTCAAAGTTGGGCCTTATTTGCTATATATTATTTTGTATAGGGTGGTAGATGGTGCCTGTACCAATACATTTTGTATCTGTAAACCCACCAATGGACCAATTTGGGGAAGTAACTTTAGGTCCATTGTCCTGCCTGCCCAACCAATATCTGAACATTGGCCAGCTATCTATTGGGTGTGATCAAACCAGCCAGAAGGGCTGCTGTAAGATGCCCAATAAATATTGACCTGGTTATGTTAGAAAATATAATTTGTAAGGGAAACTCACCGGCACACAGGTTGTAAAGCAGCAGGGCAAACCCTTGCAATTTTATTACTGCAGTGCTATGTGCAACATTTCGGGGCCACGCCCCTTTCTGAAGCATCATGAGACAGTGACACCCGCAGGCCATTTGTATAAACACCACAGCCTGGGTGGCCAAACTGGGCCACAGTCTGTCCATTTGGCAACATCACCAAATAAGCAGATCTCACAATAGAATAACAGGGAAACTACACTTTTATTGCCAATTATTTTCTTTTTTATTTGATGGCTTGATTCATTAATTTGACTAGTTATGTTCCATTCAGTCTCTCAGCAATAGCATGGTATGTTCAGTACCAGACTAGAAAACAAAAAGTTCAATAATTAAAGTACAGTAATAAAATGCAGGTCAACTGCACATTGTATGAGAACTCCACTGTTTCTGTCATGCCACTAGTTTTTTTTTTCATCGGAACCTCTCCTTTAATGAAAAATAAGTGGAAGTTTTGTGTGTGAATCAGAGGTATATATTTTTATTGGGATCCTTAGTAGGTGCAAGCCTGTCCTACTGATCGTCATTTAGTGGCCCATCAGGCGAAGAGAGTTCATTCAGTATTTGCTCCTCCTTTAATGACGCAGCTTGATCAGAAATGGACGCAAAGTTCAGTTGATCATGTTCTATGATGTTTAGTTTGTCTCCTTCTTTCACTTTCTTCCTGAAAAATATTTTTCGGAATTTCTTCAGGCCTTGCAGCTCACAGAAAGTCTCCAGAACCACAAGCATCACAATTAGGCCGAAGATCAAGTAACCTGGCAAAGAGCAAATGGATAGTTAGTGTTGTACTGGCAAAACTCAAATGCAAAATCGGATCTTCCATGCGCCGTACAGAATAAGCTATACAGAGAAGGAATGTTCTGGGCACACAGTAAGCTATACCCACATACTGTACTGTCTAAGAGAAACAATATGGCACATGCTTGCTACCCATATGTATAAATTCAAGTATACAGAGAATTAATGTTGGAGGCACACAATTAGGGTTGGACTGGCCTGGCGGAATACTGGGAAAAAACCCTGGGCCCCTGCCGGGGCAGACCCCCTCTTCTGATCCAAGAAAAATTTTTTTGCGGTGTCCTGCATCGGCGTGCAAGCCGTGGGACACAGTGCGGCTCACAGTGCTGCTCAGAGCTTACATGTGGGACACAGTGCGGCTCAGAACATGCATGTGCATAGGGCACAGTGCGTGCAGGAGGGGGTCCAGAGGTGGGGGCCCTGGACATAGGGTCTGGAGGTGGGCCCTGGAAAGCGGGCCCCCCAGTCCGACCCTGCAAACAATAAGCTATACCCTCATACTGTACTGTCTAAGGAAAACAATAGGACACCTTCTACCCATATGTATAAATACAAGTATACAGAGAAGTAATGTTTGGGATACACAATAAGCTATACCCTTATACTGTACTGTACCACCCAGGGCTCCTGAAACTACAACTGAAGCACTTTTGAAACTTATCACTGTGTGCTACTGGATTTTTCTGCATTGCTTAGTTCAGGTAACTGACAGCAGACCAGAACTTGGGCTGTGCATTTCTAAGAAAGAATATGGGGAGCTACAGGAGGGCTATTTCAGGGGCATAGATCTGTCCTGCTAAAGAGCTGTAGGTGCCATGGGAAGGTAGAGAAGCCCAAAACAGCAGCATTTCTTGCCTGGTTTTTATATGGGAAGGAGGGGCCATATTGTTTCCCATACAATACAATATGGGGGTATTGCTTATTATGGTCTGACCACTTTGTGGGAAATTGATCTTCTGGACCAGCTCTTCACTTCCATGTGTCCAGTTACCTCAAGTTCAGCATCTATAGAATATAAATGTTACAATAATTTATGAGCAAATTTTTTCACCAGCCATGAATTGGCAGCAAAATTCTGTGAAACTGTGGTAAAGATTTGCTGCGGAAAAATTTGCTGTGACAAAAAAGTCACCATAAGAAAAAACACCCACTGACTTTAATGCATTTGGACAAAAAAGTCACCATAAGAAAAAAGCCCATTGACTTTAATGCATTTGGACAGAAAATTTGCTGTGACAAAAAAAGTTGCCACAAGAAAAAGACGCCCATTGATTTTAATAATTTTGAGAGAGAAAAACTGCATAAAAAAATTGTCGAGTGTGAACATATTAACACCCATTGACTTCAATGCGTTTCGTTAATTTATCGGGACAGATTCGCTCATCACTAGCTGCCAGGGGCGTAAATACAGATGAAGCAGACCTTGCGGCTGCAGGGGGGCCCAGGAGGTATAGGGGCCCCACAAGGTCCCAATTCATGTATAATTTTCAATTTATATTGGTCTAATCTAGACATTTGGGGACCGGAAAAATATCTTTCTTCGGGGCCCAGTATTATCTAGTTACACCACTGCTAGTTACAATACAAGGCTGATTAGTAATTCATTTGGATTCCCATTTCATGGCAGTTTAGCAGCCAGTGCATTTTGCATCACAATTAAAAAAATCAGCCTTAGGGCTCTTACTCACGAGCACAGGGGAGCGCAGGAATAGACGCAAGCAATTCTTTTCAATGGGGCTATACTCACACAAGCGCATGTAGGCGCCCGAACACAGGTTGAGACGCAACATGCTGCATTTTTCCTGAGTACAGCCCCATTGAAAAGAATTGCTTGCGTCTATTTTTGCGCTCCCCTGCGTCTGAACGCAGCAAAACAGAATGCAGGGGAGTGCAGTGAAAAGCGCTTGTGAGTAAGAGCCTAAGGGCCCTTACACACAGGCCTTTTTGACCTGCGCTCCCCTGCGTTGCGTTTGCCTGCGTTCAGCCGCAGGGGAGCGCAGGTCTAGATGCACCTCATTCTTTTCAATGAGGTTGTACCCACGAGACCTGTGTAAGCGCCGAACGCAGATTCAGACGCAACATGCTGCATCTGAATCTGCGTTCGGTGCTTACACGCATATCGTGGATACTAATGAGGTGCATCTAGACCTGCGCTCCTCTGCGGCTGAACGCAGCCAAACGCAACGCAGGGGAGCGCAGGTCAAAAACGCCCATGTGTAAGGGCCCTTAAAGCATTAGCTTCTATGACAGGTGAACCTCATTTATGTTTTCTTCTCTCATAAAGAGAGAGTGAATAAAAGAAAGAGAACAATTATATAAATGTATGTATAATTGAGAAAGGTATGTAGTTTGCCTGATACTTACAAGAAATGGCAAACTTGTACAGCTGGCGATATCTCTGGTTCTGCCCCTCTGCAGGGACATAGTCTCCCAGGCCAATGGTGCTCAAGGAAATGAAGCAGAAGTAAAATGACTCTAAGAAATTCCAATCTTCCTCGAGAGCTGAGAAAACAGCAGCTGGTATAAGGAAAAAGCACAAAATAGCCACAAACCCTATGATCAGTGCATGAACGATGGCAACAGTCTGCTTGTTATACCCCCAGCGGAGGTGGAAGTAGGAAATGGGTCTGTGGGTCACATGCACCATGATCCGCTGCACCAGCGCCGTGAATAGGAGGAGAGTCAGAGGGATCCCAATTATGGAGTAAATGATACAGAAGGTCTTCCCTCCATTAGAGAGCGGAACTGTGTGCCCGTAGCCTGGAAATGGAGAGCAAATCTAATGAACAGAGAACAAATTAGTGACACTAACAAACAGCACCATCTTTTTGTATCAAGACATAGCAATGAGAGCTACCATGTTGCTTTCTCAATGTGTAAATAGCCAAGCAGCCAGTATGGTAACGCTCACCCACAGAATTAAATATAAATAAGCAGATAATAAGCTCTGGCTGTAAGCAGGGCTGCCATTAGAAATCACAGGGCCTCGTACCATAAAATTGTTGGGGCCCCCTGGGACCTGCCCACCCAGGCCCCACCCCAGATACCACCCACTCCACACCACAGTTAAAGACCACACAGACATCAGTGCTAAAAAATGTAACCCACACACACAAAAAACTGTGGTGCCAGGGCCCCCCCATAAAAGTTTTTTTTTTAATTGGTGGTCAGGGCCCCGCTACAATTTGTATAAACACCACACAAGTTAAAAAAAAATAATTGGTGACCAGGTTTTTTTTTTTTTACAAAAACATTGGTGCCAGGGCCCCCATTACAATTTAAAAAATTTGGAGCCCCAAAGGATATTTTTTTACAAAAAAACCTTACAAGTTAAAAAAAACTGGGGCAGCAGAAAATATTTTTTTTTTAAAAAACTTTGTCGCCAAGGCCCCCCCCCCCTTACAAGTTAATAGAAAATTGGGGCCCCAAAAAATATTTTGAAAAACAAAATTGGTGCAGGGGCCTACCAATAAAACATTGGTGGCCAGGGGATTTGAAAAACAAAAAACCCACATTGGTGTCAGTAGAAGTCAGGACTTCAGTTATAGCTGTTTTCGTGACTTCGGGTCTTCAATGTCGGCACTTTCGTGACATCAGGTATTTTCAGCGCTTCAGGACTTCAATGTCGGCTCTTTTCGTGACTTCGGGTCTTTCCGGCGCCTCAGGACTTCACGTCCGTTCGGCACTTCCGCATTCAGGACATCAGCATTCGGCTGCACGGCTTTGGCGCTAGCAAGGGTGGCCTGGCTCTTCAAAAAGTGCAGCACAGCCAGGCCCTCCTTCAGCCCCAGGCCCGGGAAACTTGTCCCCCCTGTACCCCCTGAAGGCGGTCCTGGCTGTAAGTCAGAGATTAACCCTATAAAGAATATGTACAGTTCCCAATGAAGTTTCAGAAGATTTCTGAGAAACCAGGTTATTTGCCTGATGGATCTGAGCAAGCATTTGACCTCTGGAGAATCTATGGGCGTGGTTGCCTCATGAGAGCACACAAAAAGGCACACAACTTGGTGGAGATGTGTGGTGGTTGCCTAGAGACCTAAAAATCTTTTCATGATCTGGCCACACCACACATGCACTGGACCAAGTTGTGCCAATCAGATTGTTTGGTCTACAGGACAACAGTAAGAATATTATATATGTGGAGACCCAGTGGGATAGATATCTGGCCAAACATTAGTTGGGCAGGCCATTGGAAGGGCAACATACACCGGCCAATAAATGTGGCCATACATGGGCAAATCCACTTGTTTGAAGAGGTTGACAAATGAGCGGATTTTGCATTTATAAGTCTGCCTTGATTGGGTGATATTGTGTTTGATCCAATCATGGGCCATAGGTCAAGGCCAGGAATTCCTATGGGATTTTAAGCCTGTACGATTGACATCTCCCTGATTTTCAGCCAGATATTGGTTGGGGAAGTCTGTCGTGGGCACCATACACTGGTCAAAAAGCTGCCAACTTTGTTTGCCGGCAGCTTGTATACGCCTGTGTATGGCCATCTTAAACTAGAACCAAACCATTTATTTTAAAATCCGCTACCCTACATAGACCCCCCTCCCTGCTCCCCCCCCCAGCCTAGGTGTTATCCTCACTAAATGCCCCTAACTTTTTACTTACCCTTTGTTGCAGATGCAGATCGGAGTTCACGGGCGCCATCTTCTTCTCTTCAGTAATCTTTGCCAAGTGAGTGGTGTATCGGCACATGCGCAG
Source organism: Xenopus borealis (assembly GCA_024363595.1). Taxonomy (NCBI): domain Eukaryota; kingdom Metazoa; phylum Chordata; class Amphibia; order Anura; family Pipidae; genus Xenopus; species Xenopus borealis. The sequence continues at coordinate 45,112,343 of CM044447.1, forward strand.
TTGGAGCATTCTTCCGGATTTTGACAACTGTACCTGCGCCAAAAGTGACGGAATTTGCCAAAGTGCCAGAAGAAGACACGGAGATTACCGAAGAGAATAAGATGATGCCAGGGAACTCCAGTACACTGAATCTGCAACGAGGGGTAAGTAAAGAGTTAGGGACATTTACCGAGGGTTACACCTCAGCTGGGGATGAGCAGGGAGAGGGGGTCTATGTAGGGTAGTTGGATAGGGGATTTCAATACAAAGGGTTTGGTAATCCTTTAAGATGACCCTCGTATCAACATAACCACCAATTTTTTAGAGGTTCCAGTTACCTGTTGTGGAGAGCACTGTGCTAACAAAGAAAAGGGCAGAGGTGAAGTCCCAGTTGGGGTTCCCAGAGACATTGTTCAACATTGACACCCCATAATTGCTGGCCTCTAGTACTCTACTTAGGAACCTCTCTAGCCTCTCCTCAGTCAGACACTCATTCTCCTGCAGGTAGCGATGCTTTAAATCCAACAACTCCTCCCGGAGAAGGTGCTCGTGTGGCAGCTCCACTGCTGAAAATATCGCTGCTCCTATCAGGAGGTAAAGCAAGTAGCCCAACATCAAGAGGGAAAAGCACCAGCATGTTTGGTTCCGTTCAATCAGCCGCACACAGGGGTTGGTTGCCAGGGCTTGGAGCATCATTTCCTGATTATGTTTTGGAAAAGTCACGGCTCTGGGAAGCGAGCATTATGTCTCATTGGAAACAGAGAGCTGATGTGGCAGCGTCTCCTGTACATTGTGACGTCAATTTCCTCCCTTCTCAGGTAGCAAAGGTCACAACAAGCAATGACTGACGGTCCCTGCAAAGAAAGGACCACTTGTGTTAGCTGTGAGAACTGCTGGTGTGCTCAGCAAGGTGCGGTGTACTCCTGCCCCCTGCCCTTACAGTCTTTATCAGCCTCCTCACTCCACCAAAGGTAACTGAATCCAATATAAGAAAGAATGCAAGTCCACTACCAACCTGCAGCACCACCCCCTCTGTCAGCAAAGCCAGTCTTACTGGTTAGCCCACATTTTCCATGTATATGACTCATTAATGGGAGGACATGCCTCGCTGTTAGCAACCCACATACAATATTCATGGCAGGATTATATTGCAGATTCTGGAAGAGACCTACTTTTGTTTAAAAGGGAAAGACCCAATTGTTACTGCTTCAAGTTGTTTTCTGTTTATTTTATATGGGAGGGCACTGCCATATTCTTTCCCCTAGATAGTACAGTTTGATTGTAGAGCTTATTGTGTGCCCAGAACATTCCTTCTCTGTATATTTGTACTTATACATATAGGGAGGAGTAGACAATACAGTATAAGGGTATAGTTTATTGTGCAGGGTAAAAACCCTCTCCACATAGCCAATAGTACTGAAAAAAAAGGATTCTTCGACACGCATTGCGCATGCACACCCAGCGCAAGTCACGGTTAGGGAGTGGGCAGCATTTGCAGGTGGGCCCCGGGGCTCCCAGTCCGACCTGGTTATTGTGTGTCCAGAACATATCTTCTCTGTATATTTGTATTTATACCTATAGGAAGGAGCTGCCATATCTTTTCTCTTAGACCAGGGGTCCCCAACCTTTTTTACCCATGAGCCACATTCAAATTACAAAGAGGTGGGGAACAACACAAGCATGAAAAAGTCCCTTGGGGTGCCAAATAAGGGCTGTGATTGGTTATTTGTTAGCCTCTATGTGGACCGACAGCCTACAAGAGGCTCAACTTGGCACTATACTCAGTTTTATGCAATTAAAACTTGCTTCCAAGCCTGGAATTCAAAAATAAGCCCCTGTCTAGAGGACACTGGGAGCAACATCCAAGGGATTGGAGAGCAACATGTTGCTCACGAGCCACTGGTTGGGGATCACTGCCTTAGACAGTACAGTATAAGGGTATAACTATGTTCCCAGAACATTCCATCTCTGAATATAAACTAGAAGAACGATAGCAGAGGCCACGAAGGTTACGTTTTTGAAATAATGACAACAAAAAGCAGCATCAACATTAGTTGATGGGCCAGTTATACCTACAGTATATAGCTATATCATACACAAAAGCCATGAATATCTTGTAAATTATATCCTTATAAACAGTGACCGGATTTGTGTCACATGACTAAAGCGTGTGTATTATAATAAACAAAGTACCCCCTTTTGCAAAATATGAAATAATTAGAAGTTACCTCGGAGTTCCATGACCTATTTAAAAACACTCTGCCTTTGCTACTCCTCGGTAACTTATAATATCCTTCTAATTCACTATTTAATCCAATGATGGTAGATATGGGATAATAAGTTCATCACAGGAAGGACCTGTGTCCAGACAGAGCAACCAGTAAGGTGGGTTAAAAGGAACACAAACAAATTGTATTTCCTCTGCTCTTTGTACCCTGGCAAGTGGGTTGGACAGTGACATTAGGACTCATCCTTTTGCACTTTTGTTTTCATGGTACAACTCCCTGCACCCTGTGATATCTGAAAGCTGTGGAAGTGTGCTAGAAGCTGTACTTGTGTTCAAAGGGGTTTAGGTTGGCTAAAGCTGTAGTTCAGCAATGGCTGGAATTACACAGGAACACAATGGACCAATGCTCATTCGTGCAGCTCATTCATGGGTTTTGCCTCAGGTCCTCAGGTGCCGGGATAGATATTTCTCTTTGTATTTATTATTCCTCTTGTCTAAAGAGGCCGACAGCTAAGTGCATGCCCACAGGGCACTAAATGTGCACAAGTATTAGTCCCTCCTGTGAGCACACATAACAATTCAATGATAGTCTGCGAGTTAGTGTTGCTCAGCAGTTGCCTCCGAGCAAATCTCTTGCCAATGACTTGTTTTAACCTCTCCCCCACTATAAGGCTAAGGCCAGACGGGGAGATTCGGGGGCATTTTATCGCCTGGCGACTTCTCGCCGCGACTTGTAGCCCCCGAACCTCCCCGAATAGCCACTTCACTAAGCGCACCGGCGTTGCTTGAAAACACCGGCGCGTATCCACACGGATCGGCGCGCTTTTTAAAATTGCTCCAAATTGCCTGGCGAGGCAATTTGGAGCAATTTTAAAAAGCGCGCCGCTCCGTGTGGATACGTGCCGGCGTTCTGTAGTGTGTACTATGAGCAACAGCATTTATCTGAATAGATACAGAACATTTCTGGTGGAGTTGTAGGGTTAGTTAGACACACAAAGGACCATGGGGGACCAAAGAAGCTCCTCTACCAAACAGGACAAGCATAAACTACAGGGCTGAACCCTTTAGTATTTATAAGGGTACAAAGGAACAGCCCTGAGCTATGAATCATACTTAAATGCAAAATATGTTATGTAAAGTCTGGGCTGGGCTATTTATTTAATAGGGAGTGAGTAAGCATGCTCTAAGTATAGCAACTGTTTCATATCTATATGCCTTTTGTGTTCCTGTCGGTTGCTGTGCACAGAAAACATTCTATCTCTTTATATTTGGGTTTTGGGGCTACCATTTTGGCTTAGGTGAAAATTTCTTACCAGACACTGTAAGGGAGACTCACCCTGGTTGTCTAGTGGTGCAACGGGGACGCCTGCAGTGTCTATCTTCATCCTGTGTTCGCGTTGCTTCCTCTTCTGGCTCCTAAGTGCGTGCGCGGTGCGCACTTCCGGGATTTAAAGGCACAGGCGCACTGACGTGATGACATCAGTGCGAAATGGCGTAAAATTTTAATGTTTAAAAGGCCGGTCGGTCTGTTTGTTGCAAACTGCCCGTTATAGGTTTATCTCCTTGTGAGTTCCTGGTGCCTTTGCAATTTGAGCCTTGTATCCTGTTTCCTGATTCTCGTTGTGACCTCTGCCTGCTTGTGACTATCCGGACTTCTGAAATCCTGACCCGGCCTGTTATTCGACTCTTCTGTATCCGTATCCCCTCTGATTGATCCCTGGTTTTGATCCTTTGCCTGCCTGACTATGCTTACTATCTGTCTGCCTCGACCCGGCCTGTTTTGACCAGGATTTCATCTCACGCCTCTATACCACGACCTTCTGCCCAAAGACTTTACTTACAGTCGTGCCTCTTTGCCTGCTCAGAACCTCTCGTCTTGCACCTCTTGTTTTAAGACCTGGTTAGCTGACGGCTCCTCCCTAGGTGAAAAGTGGTTGCTATAGGCAGAAGCATGAGCCAAGATCAGGGTGCTTGACATTGGTTCTGAGTTTAGGGTGCCGACAGTTACAGACACCATCTATATCTACCCCCTAGAGCAGTGCTTGTCTACATGGCTGAGGGCCAAAAATGGTAGCCAGTGTTGACCACTCCCTGTTTACTAACCACACACACTTTAAACCACACCCATGTTACCAGTGTTCCACATTAACAGTGGAAGTACACCAAAAAGCCAAATGGTTAGTGCTCACTGCAGGAATATCACTTTTGCAAAATTTAAAGGGATTGTGTCATGATTTTTATGGTGTAGTTTTTATTTCTAAATTACACTTACACTGCAGATGACTAAATCTCCCAGAATTTGCCTGTGTGTCACAAGCCTAATGTGAACTTTTAGTGTGTTATAGAATGGCCAACTCTAATTGAAGCTTTTCATTTGGTTTTCACTTTTTGTTTGTTATAATTTTTTAATTATTTGCCTTTTTCCTCAGACTCTTTCCAGTTTTCAGATGGGGGTCACACAGTCACACTCTGTAAAGCTACATATTTATTTTTATTGCTACTTTTTATTACTCAGATTTCTATTCAGGTCTCTCCTATTTATATTCCAGTCTCTTATTCATATTAGTGCATAGTTGCTAGGCTAATGTGGACCCTAGCAACCAGATGGATGAAATTGCAAACTGGAGAGCTGCTGAATAAAATCTAAATAATTCAAAATCCACAAATAATAAAAAATGAAAACCAACAGCAAGTTGTCTCTGATTATCACTCTCTACATCATATCAAACGTTAAATCAAAGGTGAAAAACACCTTTAAAAACCTTTAAACCCGGCCAGGTGGCAACCCTAGTTAGGGAGCTGTTATCCGGTTACCTTCCCATTGTTCTGCTGTTGGGCTGCTGGGGGGGAAAAAGGAAGGGGGTGATATCACTCCAACTTGCAGTACAGCAGTAACGAGTGACTGACGTTTATCAGAGTACAAGTCACATGACTTGGGGCAGCTGGGAAATTGACAATATGTCGAGCCGCATGTCAGAGCTGTCTGCTGGAGCAGCACTATTAACTGATGCATTTAAAAGAAAAAAACATTTTTTTCCCCAGTAAGCTGGCCAATTACATCAGTCATCCCCGGTATGGCCAGTCCTACTCTCAAATTGCATCTGATTCATTAAGAAT
>CM044447.1:45205791-45216604 GCA_024363595.1 Xenopus borealis
TCGACTGTTTTAGGTAAAGCTGGTTACATTATTATGTATGACATTTTAAAGCTAAATGTTTTAGATTTTCATGTCTGGTGGCTCTAAAATTGTGATAACAATGATTACATGGAATTAATGGTTTATACAGAAACTCAGAATTCAAGGTACGTGTGTGTATATTTTAACATAGTAGTGGTTTAGTAAATATGTTCATGGTTAAAGAAGGTGATTGTATGTGTCTAGGTAAATGGCACTCAAGCTGTTTGGCCTGCAACATCTTTTCATTCGTAATCTCCTGCCATTGGAAGAATCACATAAACACCGAGCAAATTCCTGTTTGCGTTTGGGGTTTCAAATAAATACCAGACCTTGTTGCAGAATTTGGATTCAGCCTGAATCCAAAGTGTCCAGACCCTGTACGGCATCTTGTTTCCACTATCGGAGCCAATCTGTACTGTCTTGCAACTGCAAAAATTTGACTTTTTCCCCAGAGCAGTGTACAGCTTTTAGATTTTAATGCTCTCATTAAAAGTTGTAATACAAGGAGTCCTCAAGTTACATACACGCGACTTACATACAACTCATACTTACATACAGAGGTGATTACAGTAGAATACTGTGGTTTGCTTGGCCTTTATTAGCACTTAGCTTGAATAAACCACCTGCCCCAATCCCCTCTAGCGTGTGTTGTCTACTGCAGATCACAGAAAGGGAAAAATAAATATGCACAAAGGGAAAAATAAATACTATCTTAAGACAAACATCTGTCTTGTTGCATTTAATAAGCAAATGTATATGCTTCTACTGACATACAAATACAACTTAAGAACAGACCTATAGACCCTATCTTGTACGTAACCCTGGTACTGCCTGTATAAATTTCTCCCTGCCGAGGAACAGGTTTGAAGCAAGTCTTTGAAGTGTTGGTTTTGGGTTTAGGAAAATGTTCTGCAAATTTGCATGCCAGCTAAGAGTCAGTAAGGTATAACTGGCTTCTGCTTCTGGGTTTTCTTTTTGCTGAATTCCATGGTATCATCCTTAAATTATGCTATTATCCATTAGGTGGCAATTAGCCCTACACATTATACTTAATTCACATACATTATTAGGTGGGGAGATTCATGCGGGTAGGGTATAGGTCAGTGTATCTGTAGGTCGCTGTTTTGCGTGAATTAATACTAATGCAAACAAGAAGGGGGCTTATTCGATTTACATTCTCAGTTTCCAGGAGACCAATAATGCTTGGCACGGGGGATGCCTGGCTTTGGCTGAACTTGGAAGGCGAGGACTGCTGCTTCCTTCCAGGCTTCCAGATGGTAAGTACTTTCTCTATTTTTTAAGGCAGGATAAGTCTTTATCAGCAGGCCACGTTCTTAACTTCCCACTGTTGTGTGTGTAGTAGGTCTATTTAAGGAGGATTCAGTGGGACAGCAATAAGGCCACAGCTTGTCAGCAAGGTGGACCCCAGCAAGCATAGCTAAAGGTTACCTGTTCTCAGAAGAATAGCAGATTCCATCACACGGAACCTTGCCCATTTTTGCCTCTTGTAGACGGGTTTTGCAACGTCCATATCTATTGTGAGACACACAAACACATTCTTTCTATGGTTGCGTTGCCTGCAGCCATCCGTAGCTCTGCATTCAGTTTGCCTTGCCTTAGGGCAAGCTCATACACCTGAGCCTTGTGTGGGTAAGACAGAACGACACTTGTCGTGTCAGCTGTCAACTCCCGGTGCCCATTGTCCTCTAAATCGACTCCACGCCCTTTGTCTGTGCGTTCCCCTGAATAATACTAACAGGTTCCACCTGAGACACTTTTCCTTCTTATCCCATTTAATTTTTCATGTCAATAGACAAGAAAGAAAAACATTTTTGACCCCTCCCCACTATTTGGTCTGTGGTTTTGGATCCTCAAATAAACTCTCAAGGTGCGGCCCATTATTGGCTAAGTAAACACAGACTTGTCCATAACACGCAGTTCAACTGCCTGTTGAAGCACTAAGCAACCGCTTTCTATTGTCAATCTGTCAATAGCTTATGTCGTCTATTGTTATCTCAGAATCTGTGCCAGGCATATGGGACGTTATATAAATGGTTCTAAACTCTAAACTTTAGAACTCTGTTATAAAGATAGCTGGACAGGACTGCTGCTTACAATGGGGATCAGATAGGATCTGTGTCACTGTGACAAAATACTCTGTTAGAAAGATAACTAGAATATCAGCCACAAAGCAGGACAGAACTGCTGCTTACAATGGGTATCAGAAAGTATCTGTGCTACTGTGACAGAATGCTCGGTAATGCAGATAGCTAGAATCTCAGCCATAAAGCAGGACGGGACTGCTGCTTACAATGGGGGTCAGATAGAATCTGTCACTGTGACAGAATGCTCTGTTATAAAGATAGCTAGAATCTCAGCCATAAAGCAAGGCAGGACTGCTGCTTACAGTAGATATCCGATGGGTCGTTAAAGAACTGCAACTCTCAGAAACCAGGAGAAGTGACTATTTCTGGGAGTTAGTGTTCTGTAGCAGTTGCTGAAATAAATCTTCAGTGTAATTTTTGTTATAATAATTGCAATAGCTGTACTTAAATATGTTTGTGCAAATGGAAATAATGAATTCAAATATAATGTACATAAGAAACAAAAACATTTTATGAAATATATTTATTGTTTATTATGAGAGGTTCAAATAGACATGTAAAGGCAAAGAGTCATACTTCCCAGTTATATTAAAGAAACACATTCGATTTATCTGCTCTTTCCCCCTCGTTTTCTATATACAGGTTTAGTGCTAGCAGTGCTTTCATGTCTATAAAAATAAATTACATTATATAGATAAATATTTCACAAAAAAGCACAGTGTAGCCTCTGAGGAAAACAATGTAGCTTTCACATTTAAAAAAATGCACAGTTATACATATATATACAGCAATTACTTATAAAATAGTATTGGATAATAAAAAGCATAATTCCTTCAGATTTGAGGTACGTACTTTGTAGCTAGCACAACATTTTAGATTTTTTTTAAACTTTTTTTCCATTCTCTTTTCAAAATAGACTATGCTGCTAAATATTAGCTTTTTAGACCTTTTTGTCTTCTGGAATTCATTTTGATATATATTACCCCTTATATAGTAGAGGTATAAGGAAGACCATGTTTGCAAAACTATACAGGAATACAAACTTCAAATACCATTTACATTTTAAAAAACTGTACAATGTACAAAACCTGAGGACCCTCAAAATAAGTGAAAATTTAGTTTATGCCAATTTTACATAGTATTTAGAATTTTTACGTTTTCTTATCTTTAATACTGTTCAAACTGTCAGTTTATTTCTTAGAACTAAAGTTTTTCATTATTTCTAACCCCAATAAAGTTAAATATATATATTTTAGGGGTCCATAGAGGTCTTAATTCTATTCCTTATCGACAGCTTTATGATTTTCATTATTTCTAACCCAGAGAAAATGTCTCTTAACATATATTTTAGGGGTCCATAATGCTATTCCAAACTATGATACCCTGGGTCTTTTTCGAAGGGTAAACATTCTTCCAGAATCTGCAGCTTTATGTTTTTTATTTGAGCTTTGAGATTTCCCAGGTTCTTTAGAGTTTGTTCTTTTCTGTCCCCTTGCACCAATATCAGTCTCTGTTTCTTTGGCTGTTTGAGATCTTGGTTGAACCTGGTCGGTGACTACTGTCTTCTTCTCTGGGAATTCATCCTCTGTTCCTCTTGGTGCTACACCAGGACTGGACGTGGCTAGCTGACAAAGGGCAACTGCTGCTGATTGTTTTTGCTCGTCACAGTTCTCCATGATTCCTAAAGAGTGTATTCCTGAAGTAGTGGGAGACAGTTTGTCTGTGGTATGAATTACCTGATGAATTGGGGGACTTGTGCTTTGTCTTGGTAATGATAGTTTTTCATCTGCACATAGTGTATCGTGGTTGCTGCCAGAATCTTTCACCGAAAGGTTTAAAGGCAAGTCTTGCATCTCCATGAATCCTACACACTCATTGGTCGAGTCGCTGTTGTGTAGTGTATTGACAATATCCCTAGACTCAACCTCAGATTTCTTGGAAAGGTTAAGAGGTGCATTTGTGTTGTCATAAGGCACAGCATCATCGAGGATGGTGATATCCTCTGAGTGGGACTGGACTTCATCATACCCAAAGCTGAAAGAAAAGTAGAAAGGGTTATTCAGTGCTTAGATTAAGCAGACTCCAGAAAACATACCACCTCCCAACAGCACCAGGACTAAACTGCAAGTGTTTGTCTAAAGAATTGAAATACAGGGGCTCATTTATAAACAATGGGCAAAAATGCACCTGGGCAGTAACCTATAGCAACCAATCAGTGATGCGATGTTTTTCAACCAAATATGTGATTGGTTCCCATGGCTAAATACCCATGTTCAAATATGTCCAGTGTTTATAAATGAGCCCCACAATGCTAAAATTGGATGTAAATATAAGCTAATTATAATTACCTTGGAGAGTTTTCTCTGCTGATAATTGTCTGGGAATCTGTGCTTTTCCTCATAGCTTTGCCACTTGTCAAGTCTTGTCCTATCTTATCAGATGATGAGATGAACTTGGTGGAGAGGTCAAAGATGCCTCCATTGCCCTGGCTGTTCTGGGTAAAGTTGGTTGGGCTGGGTCTTTCAGGAGATCCAGTTGCTGCACTCCCTGCTCTTGGACTCATTTTCACACTTTCAGAATCACTTTTTGAGTCAATGTTCTTGGCCAGAACTGGTGATGTTTCCTTTTGAAATTCAAACAACTTTTGGAAACTTTCCAGAGGATACAATCTAGATGGATGTGAAGATGGGTAGATAAAGGTTGGGCTGTCCATTGATTGAGAGCTGTGCTCTTTGGAGAGACCAGGCACAGGTGGTACCTTCAAGCCATAAGAAAAATATGGGTGTTCTGTTGGTCTGTAAAATCCATAATGCAGTTGGGGATTCTGCTGGAACTGATGTAGAAGTCTGTAATGCTCAAACGGGGCATTGATAGATTTTGGCAAGGGTAATACTGAAGTTTGCAGAGGATGTGGAAGGAATGATCTTTGGTCTGGTGTTGAGTAGACTGAAAGCATTGGATTTTCACACTCTGCCTGTTGAAACAAGTATGGGGAAAAAACTGCTGGTAGTCCTGCTTCCGAATAAAATTGTGGAGGGTATTCTGAGATCATTGGGCGGATGTAACGCGGTATTGAGGATTTTTGGCTAAAGTCAGGAGAAACAAGTCCAGATTTCCATGGAGTTGGCAGACTGTGGAATGCAGATTTAATACTGTGCACCCCTTTGGCTGGTTCAGCCGATATTGAAGTCAGTTCAGGAATTGTAAGATTCTCTGCTCCCTTTTTCACTCTGTGTTCCCCAACTGGAATAAAGGCTGATGGCCTCATAACACCATCCAAACTTGGCGGCTTGTTGATTCGACTGATGGCTAGTGCTGGAGACAGAGTGAATTCTTTGGAAACTGCTGTCTTTTCAACATGAGGCTTGGGTTCATTTTTAAGGTCTAGATTCTCCTTTGCTTCTTCCCTAGCTACACTGTGTTGTGTTTTGGAGTCCAGACTGGTAAGTCCATTTATAGCAGGAACTGAAGATTTTGCAAAGATTTCGTTGCTTGTCTGGTTCTGGTCCATAGAGTTGATTTTTGGGTTTTTAGTGATCCGATCCTGGTCAGTGACTACCGTGATGGAATTTTTGCAGAGGCCGTACTTCATGTGATTAAAAAGATGAGATTTCTCATTGCAGGTGAATGGACACTGAAAGCACTTGTACTTGAATGGCTTTCCTGGAGGCCGGGGAATGTAATGAGGCTTTTTGGGTTTACGTTCTTTCATAAGAGACATTTTTCTTGTCTTTTCAGCTGGTGCTGTCTAGCAAGCTGTCTTTTCCTCAGCTTCTTAATGACTATTCCAGTTTTTCAAGTTCTTCCAAACGCCTGATGAGGAACAGGTTCTGTCAGAGACTCTTCTGTCCCCCCTCCAAAAGCTCCTTCAGGTTGAGCAGGAACTTACTAATGACAGAAAAGAAGAAAAAAAATATAAATTAGGGATTCAATTAAAAGAACAGTATTCATTGTCATGCTTAGTTGGGGCCTAGAAAGAAATTATTCCAACATCCGTTTTCTTCTACACTGGTTAGTAAACATGAACTCAGCTGTTCATCTAATGCAATTTTAAACAGAAAATTAAAGTCTTTTATATATCTCAATCTCTGAGATACAATATTTTAAGTTGCTGGAAGGTTAAAGGGGAGGTTAGCGAAATTAATATAAGAATTAGGTGAGATTTTTCCGGGCGGTGTGTGTGTGTGTGTGGGGGGGTGGTTTGGGGATTTTGGTAGAGTCACCAATAGGTGGCAGTATCAAAATAACTGTAACTGTATGTTAATTTGACAAAATAGCAGAACAAACACATTTATGTTTCCATGTTATAGTAAAAAATTTTAACATTCTAATTAGATTTGGAAAAGCATCTCACCTTTGCTTTTTTACTGATTAAATGTATGAAAATAATTTTCTTTGGGGGGGGTTAGGGGGTGCTCACTCACAGTCTTGTTGTCCTGTTCTGAAGTCAGCTACATTTTAAGTAGTTTTATAGATAGGCTAACTGAGCTTGAACATTGATTTATTATCCAATCCTCCCTGTTTCCTAACAGAACTCATATCTGTCAGCAGTGCTTGTGTCGGCTTGCCCTTTTTTTCTCACCGATACCCAAAGCGTGAGAATATCTTGGAGTGGAGTTCTCATGATTGTGCACATTAGGATCTGTTATGGCTTGGATTAAATAAAAATAAAAAAAGTGATTTCATCACTCGCTCTGAGCAACCCATTCCTGATGGTTAGAAACTATCACCTGAAAACATTTTAGACTAATTGTACTTGTGCCGCAGGGCCCGTTTTTTTTTTTTTTTCATTCTAGAAATTTGTTTCATTTATTTTAAGTGGTGTGAACGTATGAACATATTAGTGTTACCTGATGATGGATAGGTAGTTTTTTTTCTATTTAAAATGCAAAGTTGTAATTAAAAAAGAAAAATCAAATTGTTACTTTTATTGAGAAATAATATATATATAGTTTTTTATTTTGAAACTAAATTAAAATATTAAAAGGGCATCTTTTCCATTTTTTAAAATGCAGAGGGAAAAATATATATAAAATAAATAAATAAATATATAGCATATGATGTTATCACAATTTTATTTTAATATTAGAAATATTAATCAAACTATTAATAGAACAGTTTACTTTTTTTTATTGTATTAAGGAGAAAATTATTTTAATCTAATAGAATAATATTTTAAAAGTATATTTTTAAAACTACAGATTCTAAAAAATGTAATCTTTTTTTATTGTTTTCTGCTGTAAAATGGAAATAAACCCATTTTACCCAATAACTTGTAATCTGCCTGACCATTATCATGTAAGCAAAGGCACAACTGAGCTATTGTGGATAAGCCATGGCCGGAGTAGTTTCTACTTGCATCCCTCTGTGTATTCCCGAAAGTACCGGTGGTAATTATCTTTGAAGGTTACTGTTGTCAAAACAAACGTAAAAACCAAATTCACTAAGTTCTTCTGTTGACAACAACAATGTCCATTTTGCATTTCCATGCCAACTGGAACAAAGCAGGTTCGATTGCAAGCCAATCTCATTGTTGGCAAGAACATTTGAGTTTCTACTCAGTTTCTGTTTCTTTTTTTTTTTTTTTTTTTTTTAGGGAAGTTGTAAAATAAAGGAGAAATTGAAGAGAAAAAAATTATTGAAATCTATTTTGTATGTATGGGGAATTTAGCCCAAAAATAAGCAGACGAATAAAGTTATTTTTCTGTACAACTCACACCAATGCTACACTTCTGAAACTTAGGGAACAACATAAAAACATAATATTCCTGAATATGATATAATATTATTTGGGAGACATGTTTTTCAGTGAACTGAAAGACAGTTCTGCACCAAATCCTTCAACAATTCTCTACCAAATCCTTCAACAATTCTCTAGAATTCTCTACAACTGATTTGTGGTTTGGGCTATTTGATCAAGACTTTTTTCCAGCATTGTCTCATTTTACACCTTGTTGTATCCCTGTGTATAAACACTGATAATGCCATTAAAGCCCAAGAGACCATACCCACTTTTACCCTGTAGGCTGCATATTGTTCAATTAAATTTGAGGTGGTTAGAGAAAAAGCTACAGATAATTTCTACGGCACAAGATTCTTTCATTTGCTATCCAATTAACCAACCCTTATTTATTTAGGAACAGCTTATTAGTGAGGAGTGACATAGGTAGGTAGGATTTTAAAGGGCATGTTCAAATAAAAAATGTGATGTGGCAATTATTGCATAACCTGTGGCTGTAGTACCTGCCAGTCCTGCTGTGTTTTAAGAATATGGAGTTCCTATTCATAAAGTTACGGTGCTTAGCATGTAATATCCATAACTTCTAAATATCCATAACTACATAAATGTAAATTTTAAACTACTGGAAAAGTTAATAATAATATTATAATAATAATTTAATAATAAATATAATAATAATAATATAATCATTATAATAATAACAAATAAACCTGGCAGAACCATTCCCCCCCCCAAAATTCTCATCTAAGGGGGAAATCGTAAACCTACTCAAACAGGGAAGTCATAGCCAGTAAGTCTGGCTATTTGGCCTGCTCTTATCTCACAATGTACTTATAGCCTATCCAAGCCTTTTCAGCAGGGTTTGTATTTGGCTTTATCTAAAAGCCTAGCTAAACCTGATTCAAACTCTATATACAGGAAAATATTTATGTGTGTGTATATATATATATTTATTTATATGTATATTTTTTTATATAATACCGCAAATATCCACTACCATTCCTGTATTAAAAACAGGACAGTTAAGAAGAAAACAAAACGATAGTGGAATTAATTTGTAATAGTAAAATACAAATAGAATTGTAATAATACAGAATTTTGAATAATCAAAATAACTTTTTTTTAATTTTTAAAATGATTCCGATTTTATTCAAAATTATTATAAAAGTGCCTGAGCATTTTGGTTTTCAGGATTTGCATTTCCTTTGTGACTTATTGTCATTCTCTTTCTGTCCATCACTCACATCTAAAACATATTCCGTAGGTAAGTTCACACAAATGTGCATACTGGAAGTAGTAAAACTAGGTATCCATCTATGTTTGGAACAGTCCCGGACAGGTGGTTTAAAACAAACAAAAAAAAAAAATCAATAAAATTGCAAACAGGGAAAAAAGAGAAAACTACACATTTTCTAAGGCTACTCTTTTCAATTGAAATATCTCCTTTAATAAAGGTTCATAAAAACACAAAAAATAACCCAAAATGACATTATTGTAAATGATAAGTCAATAAGGCAGATTAAAGATACATCCTAAATCAGAGATTAAAGGGATTTGAGAATTTGAGGAATACGTCCGGGCAAAGCACCTGCTGTAGTTAGTAGACAAGTTGCTGATGCTTCATGTGTATGAGGGGCTGAAGCTCACACTTGGCCCAGGAGAGGTGGAATAAAGCTGCCATAGAGCAGCTGCAGAAGGGGAGTCAAAGGGTGAAAAAATAGTTTGTTATGAAAGAAAGTGCCAGGTGGAACTTACCAGCTGTTGCTGAGCTGTGTCTTGGGCTGTCAGAGAGCAAGGTACCTGTTGCCTGTCTTTGCTAGGTGCAAATGAAACCTGCACTCCCAGTGGGAGGGGATTTAAAGCACACGAGTTCAGCCCTGGGGCTGTGAAGATGCACCTGATATTATTCATGCCCCAAGCAACGATTCATGTGTTTGCCTCTATCCACCTCGGCACACACACAGCCTACACTGCACCCTGCTGCTGCTTAGGGAATGGATTTTGTGCCGCACAATTTGCCGCAGTTCGTAGAACCAACTGCTTGATCCAATGGGTCACTCCATGCTGCTCTGCTCTCTGAAACTAACATCTAGGCTGCTTTTTGGCACAGAAAACATATTACAATAAATATATATAGAGAAAGAGAGGACAGCACCCTTTCTCCAATGTAGAGCTACCTTGTAGCTGCCCCTGTGCCTGGTTGACATTACTCATAGATCTGGAACAAAAAAACAGCACCAGGGGTCTTAAAGTGAAAATTGTTTTTCTGTATTAGAACATATTGTGTAAAACCGACATTTCTGTCCCCGAAACCGAACGTCTGTTTTACACAATATGTTCTAATACAGAAAACATTTTTTCACTTTAAGACCCCTAGTGCTGTTTTTTTTTGTTCTAGATATATAAGTAAATTACTCTCTATAAAAGTGTAAACTGCCAATAAATGTAGAAATGAGACATTGTGATAGGTAGAAAGGAAATTAGGAGTTGTATATGTGCTACTGCTGATTTGCTAGGAGAGGACACAGGGGATGCTGGGAGATGTAGTTTGTGGGTATGCCAGTTCAGAAAATCGGTTGTGTACTTGTGCCCTCTAACTGAGGTGAATATGGGCTTGCTAACAAAAGTACACAGTGCACTCACGGAACTGCAGGGGTGGCACTTTGATCAGTGGGTAATGTTAAGCAAACAGGTGTAACCTGTACATGCCCTGCTTTTAACTGCACACTGCTGTGCTAGTCTCAAATTAGGTCACTCTTCCTTAAATGGCTTTATTGGTATTATTAAATCTTCTTTATAAAGTGCCAGCATGTTCTGTGGTGCTGTACAACAGAAGGGTGTATACATCCAACATCCAGATTACATATGTTACATACAGTACTGATCCATACAGGCAGGGCCGGAACTAGGGGTAGACAGAGTAGGCGGCCGCCTAGGGCGCAGTCAT
>CM044447.1:45229195-45243840 GCA_024363595.1 Xenopus borealis
TATAACTATAGTATGGCACCCACACACGTATTGCACATATTAATGGATGCCCATTCTCTACCTGTATATATTTCTTTATATCTTTCATGTTATTGTATCTGTCAAAACCGGAAAGGTATTCTGTGAATGCAATAAGGTAGAGGGAGTTCTCAACCTACATACAACTTACATACACCCGACTTACATACAACTTACATACAATTTACATACAACTTACATACAACTTGCATACAACCAATACTTACTTCCAGGGACTATTACAGTAATATACTCTGGACTTAGGGTTGCCACCTGGCCGGTAAAATTGTGGGTTGATCCCAATGTTATTAATAGGGAAAAAAGATAAATATATAGGAAGGCTGGTTAGGAACCCTAACTTGTGGTTTACTTGGCCTATACTATTATTTAGCTTTAATAAACTAAAAGGTAAAAATAAATACTATGTTAAGAAAAACATCTAAGTTGTATTTAATAAGTAAATGTATATGTTGCAAATTACATGCAAATTCAGTTTAAGAACAAACCTGCAGACCCTATCTCATATGTAACCCAAGGATTACCTTTGTCTGTTGTTCGCCTATGAGTTAACTTTTAGTATGATGTACACAGTGACAATTTGCAATTGGTTTTTAATTTTTGTTTGTATTTTTTTTGTGACTTTTTAGTCAGCAACTCTCTAGTTTGCAGTCTGGTTGCTAGGGTCAAAATTGCCCTAGCAACCATACATTGATTTGAATAAGAGACTGTAATATGAATAAAAAAGGACCTGACTAGAAAAGGTGACAAATAAAAGTTGGCAATAACAATAAATGTATAGCCTCACAGCAATTGTTTTTGAGAGGGGGTCATTGACCCCCCTTTGAAAGTTGGAAAGAGTCAGCAGTAAAAGGCAAATAATAAAAAAGCTATAACAAATCAACACCAATTGAAAAGTTGCTTAAACTAAAATGTAATTAAAGGTGAACTACCCCTTTGTGTACTGTCTAAGGAAAACAATATGGCAACTCCCAAACATATGTATAGACTTATAGAAAAGGTGTGGTCTCTATATTCAGTAATGAGTATCCTTATAAATCTAGATTATGTCTACCTATATATCTATAATAGAGCATTCTGTCACAGTCACACAGTTCCTATCTGATCCCCATTGTAAGCAGCAGTCCTGTCCTGCTTTATGGCTGAGATTCTAGCTATCTTTGTAACAGTATTCTATCTTAGTCGCACAGATCCTATCTGATCCCCATTGTAAGCGGCAGTCCTGTCCTGCTTTATGGTTGAGATTCTAGCTATCTTTATAACAAAGCATTCTGTCACAGTGGTCAGAAATTTCATATAATCACTGGAGGATTTGGAACCTGTGATTATTTATCAGATTAAATTATACAGTAATACTTAGCAAAGCAGAAGGAGGTATGTTTGTGACAGTTTAACTATGAATATATTTAGTTCCAGGCCTGTCAGTGCCAATTAATTACGCATATTCTCAGTACCCATGGCCTGTCACTACCATCTTCTGTCCTTACCACAAAAACTCTTCTGGCACTTCTAACCTCCCTTTTACCCATGGTTTGCATGAGAATACTGACTGCCATAGATTGTGCCCTGTGAATTGGAATTTCAGTTGGTATTTTCTGTTGTAGCCAGGGGCTATGAATTACTGCGGGCCATGAAAGGCTATAAAATGGCTTGCTAGCTGTTGGGAGAATCTTGGGTAGGTTACATTTATACAGGTGAGCCTGCCAACAGGAAGTCCTGAGGGACAGAGAACTGACAAATGTTTGCATTGTGCGCTCATCAGGTGCCTCCTGTTCTGTGGGAGTAAAGGGGAAGTTAGACCAAGGCACCAAGCTAATATAGTACTGCTGCAGTCTTTTTATTCTGCTGGGGCTCTTTCTGTCTCTTGAATAAGCTTTCTGTCAGGGATATCATGCAAATATGTAAACGGTGCAACAATCCTCAAGATCAATTATAAGGATATCATTGACCATATAATGGCACAAAGCTGCAGGCTTAGCTATTCAGGGAACTCTGAGTATCACACATGTATTATAAGGGATAATGTACCCCCTACTGTAAATTATAAGTATATTAGAAGTCACTGAGTTTTGTAACCATATGAAGGCACAAGGCTGCAGGCTGAGTTATACAGGGAAACATGAGTGTCACCCATGCATAATAATTAATAATTTACCCTACATTAACTCTCTCCACTCTGTCTCATTTCCAGTTGTTCCCCTGATTCTAAAGGCCCTGGTGTACGATGAGAAGCGGGGAGCATGCAGCGTTGGTTCCAATGTCAGGGATGCCGCCTGTTATGTATGCTGGGCATTTGCACGGGCTTATGAACCACAAGAGATGAAGCCCTTTGTGAATCAAATAGCAAGGTAAGTCTGCAGGTTAGGGTTACAACTCAACTGATCATTTTATGTTGTTTAGGCCAACTGTTGCCAAAACAGAATAATTTACTAGCCCATAGGTTACTGTGATCTCCCATAAAACAAGTGTAGGTGTCATCTGTGAGCTTGTGCCATGCTTTGGCTTATGTATTATTCCTTTCTGTACACATTAACTATTATATGCATCAATCCTTGGCCATCCTGCTGTTTTTTGACTACTCCCAGCACCCTTTGAATGGAAATTGAAGGTGCTGTAGTCCAACCTCAGCCAGAAGTGCCATAGCTTGGCAGCATTATTAGTGTGATTATGGACAAGATCTCAATCCCATATGAATCACCCCGCTGAATTGATCAGGGCTTATGTTAATATTCTGGGCGTGGGCACCCTATGCAAACACTGTAATTTACCTGTGCCTTTTAGTAATGCCAAGAGCTCTAAGCTTTCGGAGAGAGGTGGGGCCCCCTGTCTCATTGTCACCCCTCCCAGCGTAGACTCTCTGGAGGATTATGTCATGTGCACTGTAAGCACAAAAGCACTCCCTAAATGGGGCAGCCTTCCATCGCTTCATTTACATGCCCCAGTAATCGTAGTTGAAAAAAACACATTGCCTTTATAAAGAGGTGTTTTTGTGTCTCGCATTATTTTAACCACAGAAATCCTACACTATTTTCTCCCTCCAGAGAGTTGGAAATGCCATGTTCATTAATAGGGCCATTTGCAAAAACAAACCACCGGAAACAATTTTCCATGTTTAGCCGGTTGCATTATGTTCAACAGGTTCTGGTGCAAATTCTGCCTTGCCCTAAGTATGTCCAAACAACAATCCCACACGTAGGCAAGTAGGAAAACATGGCAACATGTATAATTATAGTATATATACATCAACCCACAACTAGGGTTGCCACTTGGCCGGTATTTTTTATGGTTGATCCCAATGCTATTAATAGGAAAAAAAGATAAATATATAGGAAGGCCGGTATTTTTTTCAAGAAAAGGTGGCAACCCTAACCACAACCTATGGAAAAGCCTAGCTAGTCCTTGGTCGGCAGTGCCTTTACTTGGGGTACATAAGAGCAGCAGGCAAGTGGGGAGTGAATGGCTGTCACTCTATGTAGTGTATAGTGGCCAACTGAAATATGTATAGTGAATAAAATACCCCATCTTGTAAAATATAAGGATATTATAAGTGTTTTTATACAGGTCATGGAACTCCGAGGTAACTTCTAATATCCTCATATTTTGCAACTGGGGGTACTTTATTTATTATAATACACAAGTTTCAGTGAGTCATGTGACAGAAATGACATCAGAACTCACCGTTTATAACTGATGACATCAGAACTCACCGTTTATAAGGATATAATTTGCAAGATATTTACGGCTTTTGTGTATTATATGTATATATATATATATGTATATATCATTATATGTATATATAACACACATTCTGCATAATTTGTATATACTCTATCTGCCGGTACAACTATATAAAATTCACTTCTCCCAGACACTTCTGTTGTTTTGCTTTTCTGAACATGCTAAATATCATGTGGTTGTTTTTCCCAAGGTGCACAACCGCAAATCAAACTCCCTTGCTGGTTTATAGCTCTGGCTCAGTTACTTCAAGAGGCACGAACAGATCTCCATCACATAATATCACAAGCTTTTCCTGTATCACAAACTATCACAATATCACAAGCTTTTACTATGCCGCCATTCACACAGATCATTTGCCATCACCCTGCAAACAATTGCTGCGTAAGCTTTATCTAGGGTTGCCACCTTTTCTATTATTTTATACGGGCCTGCGGGGGGCGGGACCAAAAAGGGGTGGGCATATGACGTTTTGGGGGCGGGCATATGACGTTTTGGGGCAGGCCTATGATGTTTTGGGGCCGTGTCCACGATGCTGCGCGTTCAACAAGGGGAGGAAAGGTAAGTATACAGGGGATTGGGGGCTGGCCGATGGGTCATTTTAAGTGTATTACAAATTTACCGGCAGCTACATTGCCGGTAAATTTGTAATACCGGCCCCGGCCTTGGCGGGTGTTTTACCGGCTAGGCGGGTAAAATACCGGCTGGGTGGCAACCCTAGCTTTATCTCTAATGAATAGGCCCCAAGACATGTCGGACAACGTAGGCCGTAGTTGAAACGATGCGTGCAGCGTGGGTGTGCAATGGAGCTTGCCTGGGGTGCTGTTTGTGGTGAGGTGGAACAGGGCTGGGCCCTTTGCTTAATCTCTAAGATAACTGGCTGTGGGGGTTACACTCTCCTGCACACTGGAGCTTCCACACATATACACACACACAAGTAGATTGTCATTGGATAAAACCACAGTTGTGTTTTCTTGTTGTCAACTCTTCTCATCTCAACTCTTTTCCAGGCAGCAGTGCTGCTTTCGTGTTTATTGTGGCGTAGGGTACCTAAATCATTTTGTTTTTATGGGCTCAATTCCAAATCTTTACTTACCCTTTGCCACACTATGCTCCAATGAACCATAAATGTAATCAAATGTTCATGAAAATCCCCCAAACTCCCCTGTCAGCTCTTTTTACAACTGCTCTTTTGTGTTGGTACTTTCCAGTATTTATTTTTGTGTCACAAGTTAACCATGGACAGTGCTATGTGACAAGTATGACCAGGAAGCATCCTGCTGGAGTTTGCTTGCTGCTCCAATTCCCTGTTTTGCGTTGCGGTTTCTAACGTCCCAGTGCAGTGTGCCTGTGCTCACTGTCATGTAACTAGCATGTGTGTGCCATGAATAAGCCATCTTTATATGTCATACAGATTATTCCGTCTCTGTATATTTGTATTTATATAAATAGAGGTGAAATATTGTTTTCCTTAGACAGTACAATATGAGGATGCAGCTTATTGTGTGCCCAGAACATTCCTTCTTTCTATATTTGTATTTATACATTTGTGTTAGAGGTGAACTATTGTTTCCCTTAGACAGTACAGTATGAGTGTATAGCTTATTGTGTGCCCAGAACATTCCTTCTTTGTATATTTGTATTTATATATATATATATGGGTAGGAGGTGCCATATTGTTTTCCTTAGACAGTACATTTTGAGGGTATAGCTTATTGTGTGCCCAGAACATCCCTTCTCTGTATATTTGTATTTATACATATGGGATGGAGGTGCCATATTGTTTCCTTTAGATAGTACAGTATGAGGGTATAGCTTATTGTGTGCCCAGAACATTCCTTCTCTGTATATTTGTATGGATGTGAGCTGCCATATGGAAGTATGAAGTTGAAGTTACAGTTGTTTGCTGTAGCTCAATTAAGACTGCAATGGAAAGTCCTACAGTTAACCCGTGCATTGCCAACGATACACTTCTCAATGTAGCATAATTTTTACAAGTACAGGTATGGGATCTATTATCCAGGATGCTCGGGACCTGGGGGTTTCCAGATAAGGGTTCTTTCTGTAATTTGGGGCGCCATTGCTAATTGATTCTTGCTGCACAAATATGGCATATATATAATAGATGTCTACACAGGGTAGGGGGGTAGGGTTTTTTTTAAAGTACTGGGTTGAATTCTCCTTTAAGTCTGGGGTGTCCAAAAGGTAGATCGGGATCTACTAGTAGACCTTTAGTTGGTGATCAGTAGATCTCAAGAGACTGTCAGCAAACAGCTTGACTAAACTATCCTTCTGTTTTATTCTTTTCATTCAGATATTTATTCTGTTAATGGTACTTAAGAAGTAGTTGTTTTTTAAATAAAGTAATATAAATTTGCTGATAAATCAATATAAAATGTAAGTAATATTTTCCATGAAACGAAATGCCAACAGTGATATTATGGATGTAGATCATAATGGGACAACACCACTAAAAGTAAGACCTCACATTAGTAAATTATGAGCACTCCTACCTTAAGTCTTCTAAAAAATAATTTAAACAGGATTTAAACTATTGTTTTGCCTCCATTGAGGATTAATTCTATCTTACTTGTGGTCAAGTACAAGGTACTGTTTTATTATTACCAAAATTCAATACAATTTTTGGATAACAGATTTCCGGATAACTGATCCCATAATTATTTTACAGTGCACATATCATTTGCACTGGGGTTTGTGGAAGGAGAAGTGAGAGTATAACAGCAGGTGTACACTATCCCAGCGCAGCAAACGGGCCTGTATAGGAATGCAGTCAGCCCTAGCTCCCAGGAAACCCATAAGGGTTGTTACAATAAAAAGGTGCAGACACATTGGAGTGGCCATTATGTTGCTAAAATACTTTTCCTTTCTCTTGTCGCCATGCTTGGTGTATTTGCCTGATCTGATCTATCTGCCAGTGAGCTGTGGGGAAAGGCAAGCAGGCCTGGGCATGTTGTGCAGAGATTTCCCACGTTGTATGAAACCAACTGTTCTCTCCTGTTAGGAAATCCTTGTAAAGTAGTATCACAGAAACTACAGCAACAATAGCCTAGATCTGCAGGTTCAAACGGCTGGATCCTGTTTGGATTTGCTGATAATCAAGCAGGGCACCCTGGGCTGTGCCAGCACTGAAACAGGCAATCGGACGCCCTTGTGTTGAACCCAACCCACATCTGGCTGCACAGGAGCTTGCCGTTCACTGTGACCTGTTGGGTTAATATATAATTAGTTATAACCAAAATGTAAACCATGGATAAATTGTAATGTATATCCTCACCCTGTATGAAACCACTCTGTCTGAAGCCTTTGTATAGTCACAGAACCCCTCCGTGATTTTTAATATCCTTATAATTTACAGTAGGGGGTACATTACCCCTTATAATACACGAGTGATACTCAGAGTTCCCTGTATAACTCAGCCTGCAGCCTTGTACCTTTATATGGTCACAGAACAACACCTCAGTGATGTCTAATACCCTTATAATACACAAGTATTATGTATTTAAAGGTTAAACTTGATGGACATGTGCCTTTTTTCAACCTAACTTACTATGTTACGAGTGATACACAGAGTTCCCTGTATAACTCCACCTGCAGCTTTGTGCCTTGAAATGGTCACAGAACCTCTCAGTGACTTCTAATATCCTTATAATTTATAGTAGGGGGTTCATTATCCCTTATAACACAAGAGTGGTGTTGTTTAATAGTTTAATGATAGATAGTGAATCACAGACATACAAATCCCTTTCTGTTCTTGATTTATCTTGATATTGTGCTGGTGCAGGGATTCCAG
The DNA here is from genome assembly GCA_024363595.1 of Xenopus borealis. Classification (NCBI taxonomy): domain Eukaryota; kingdom Metazoa; phylum Chordata; class Amphibia; order Anura; family Pipidae; genus Xenopus; species Xenopus borealis. The sequence goes on from CM044447.1 coordinate 45,236,778, forward strand.
CAGAGTGCCATCAGAGAGCCTGGGTGTTGCAGAGTCCCTTTGTGCACAAAGCACGTTCTTGTACAATAAAGAATAGTAGCTGCGCTTGTGGTTAGAACATAATATAATGGATCTGTTGAAGTCCGATATGTTTTGCCTTGGCTCTTGTGCAAAGCAGCAAACACTGCCTTAGGCTAAAACAGGTGAATGAAGCTTCTCACCTGTTACTCTTCTTACTAAGGTGAGCAGAGACAGCAGTCTCCATATTAAAGGGGTAGTTAACGTGCTTTGTTAATAGTGCATTGCAGTTGGAATTAATGTAAGCAGCTTTACAGTTGGCCCCTTTTTTTTTAAATTCTAGCAGCCTCAAATTCTGGACGTTGTAGATCCGCAATGGTAGGAGAGCCACAGGCTACAGTGCTGGGTTATACTGGCAGCCCCCACCAAAAGGAAAGTCCTGTATGTGGGGCAAAAGCCTTTTAACTCTCTAGCTCCATATAGCCATTTAACCTTCAGAGTTCTGCTGTTTTTGCTTCTAGTTCAGGTGTTTATAGGGAAAATATAGTTTAAATTCCCCTTTATTTTCCTAGGAATGCTTAGTAGAATGGAATGACACAGAGGAGCAGTTCACAGGGAGCTTTATTTGTGTTTAGTTATATCCATGGGGCACTGCCATGAGGTCCGAGTAGGGTTGCTAACTTTGCTTGAAAAAAATACCCGCCTTCCTATATATTTATCTGTTTTTCCTATTAATAACTGTGGGATCAACCATCAAAAATACCGGCCAGGCCGGTAAAATATAGTCCAGGTGGCAACCCTAGGTCCGAGTAAGCAGATAAGTGTATTTAAATAATAGAAATGAACTCTAATCTGTTTATTGTAGGGATGCACCGAATCCAGGATTCGGTTTGGGATTCGGCCAGAATTTCGGCCTTTTTCAGCAGGATTCAGACAAATCCTTCTGCCTGGCTGAACCGAATCCAAATCCTATTTTGCATATTTTTTGCACAAAACAAGAAAATAAAAAATGCATATGCAAATTAGGTTTCGGATTCGGTTCGGTATTCGGCCGAATCTTTCGGGAACGATCCAAAATGTGGTTTCGGTGCATCCCTAGTTTATTCAGATTTACAGTTGACAGTTATATGATCCACAGAGGTAAAGCCACCTTTTCCTTTATTCATCAATTTAAAGGTCAAGTAGGCATTGAATGACTGTGCTACCTCACCATGGCCCTTCAACTGATTTATACAATGCCCTCCCCCCCCCTGTTCGATATCCATTTACCTTTCTGGTCCAGACCCGACAAACGACTACTGCGCTACTGCTAAAACTCCCCAAAATGCCTTATTATGCTGTTTGAGTGTCCATATTGCTCTAGTGCTAGATCAGTGCTGGAAGGCGTCCTGGCACAGTGCCATTAGTTGCTGGTAGAGTATGGTAGCTAAACCATTTGGCACTTGTTTTGGGCAAGTTCATCCACGCCATGGGCGGGGGTGGGGTGCAAAGGCAAGCTGTTTGGAAGGGAGTATTTCCTTATTCTTACATATATCACTCCAGGTAGCCATCCCCAAGCAAACTTGTAATTAAATGCTTAGTAATGCAAACCCCTTTCTCTGAAGCCTTCGGTTGCTATAACATGGAGCAGAGCTTGTAAACAGACTGCCAGAGAAGTGCCCTGGGGGCAACACAATCAATAAGCTTCAGTGTGGTTTGATCACAGTACCACCAGGCTGTTCCATTCCTTGTGTGCTTGGGTATAATTAGGTTTTGCCTGTCACAAGATAGAAACCTTCTTCAATGTGGTCCAAACTTACTCCCCACAGGCTAACTACTCCAACCCACATATGCCCAGTTATTATTGGGCCAATTTAACAGATGCCTAGGTGGTAACTGAATCATTAGAGAAAGACCTTCAATCTGGTACCAGAAGGTACAACTGAACTTTGCATGCTTATGTCTGAGAGACTAAGCAATAAGCAGCACCCTGGGTACTGTACCCCCCCGGTTAACTGTTTAATCCCCTGTGCACCTAGGTCTTCATTAACACTTGGCTATGGGTGGGAGTAGGTTAACAGAGCCACTATATTGCACCCTTTTTTGCTGCTCTTCAACCCTAACAACCTGTGGCAAATACAGTTAGTGCCCAGTGTTGTCCATTCCCGCAGGGGTTGAAACCTCTTTACTTCCCAAATCCCAACCAGCTCAAACCTCTCCGCTTTTTTCAGAAACCTGTAAATGTCACAGTATTTCCATTTGTCGTACCTCTTAAAAACAGAGGCACACTGAATTCATATCCTTCATGGCTTAATATCAACTCATTTACATGCACAGTGCATGTCTGCAAAGAAACCACTGCAGCGTGCAGCATACATCTAAATAGCTTATTAGCAATGCAGATTATGGATTCAGGATGTGCCCAGGTTTCATCTGAGCTGCATGGATTGGGACTTCTTGAACTTGCAGGTGGGACATTGGGTTGCTAATTAGCTTGACAATATGGGGGGCCTCTTGTTCAGTAGCAAGTAGTGTCCCATTCATAGTTGACTGCATTGTAGAAGCTGCTGTGCCATGAGGCAAGTCTGGTCTTGTTCCTCGGCATATAGAACAGGTATCTGTGAGGCTCACTGTGTCAGCCAGGCCCCAACCAGCATCTCTTTAGCTGGGCCCCAAACTGAAACTCCCAGGCAACTGAACTCCAAATCACAATGCATTTAGTTTCTATTGTACCCTAAATGTAATAATCTCCCACTTGGAACCCCACAACCATAATCTCTGTAGAATCTCAATTGCCCCAGTCTGGAACACCAAACATGTATCTATTTAGCCTGCTGTACCCCAAAGCATGGAGCACCGCTAACATTAATTAACATAATTAGCCTCCACTCTCCCCAATGGTGCTGATTCTCCCAATTTCTCATTGGCCTCAACGGCATGGAGCCCCTTGTGCCTCTTTACCTTCTGCTGTACAGTAATGGGACATATTATCCAGAATGCTTGGGACCTGGGGCTTTCTGGATAATGGATATTTCCATAATTTGGAACTTCATACATTGTCCACTAGAAAATCATATAAACATTAAATAAACCCAATAGGCTGGTTTTGCTTCCAGTAAGGATTAATTATATCTTCATTTGGATCAAGCACAAGCTACTGTTTTATGACTACAGAGAAAAGGGAAATCCATTTTTAAAAATGTGTATTATTTGGATAAAAATGGGTCTATGGGAGACAAGCTTTCTTTAATTCTGATCTTTCTGGATACCAGGTTTCTGGGTAATGGGTCCCATAGCTGTACTGCAAGGCTTTGAGCCTTTCTTTAGAGTTTGATTGCCCTAATCTATCATTATAAACACACATATAAATATACAGTTGACAGAAACTGACTGAATTCTTATTTTCCAGTGCACTGGTCATTGCCGCAGTGTTCGACCGGGATGTGAATTGCAGGAGAGCAGCCTCAGTAAGTTACAGCCCTACTTCATTTTTATTTTGCATTTGGCACTGCTATTTGCCAGGATAGATAACTATTAGCTAATTCATTGTGTCATTTATGTTATACCTGGTTTAATTCATTGTACATCTCACTACAAAGCTTAGAGGTACCCTTATTTAGGGTTGGACTGGGCTAGCGGCTAGGTTTGCCACCTTTTCTGGAACAAAATACTGGCCTTCCTATATTTTTATCTTTTTTTCCTATTAATAACATTGGGATCAACCATTATTTTCACTGGCCAGGTGGCAACCCTACTGGCGGAACACTGGGAAAAAACCTAGTGGGCCCCAGTCTTCATGGGCTCTACTGACCCAGACCAGCTCCTTGCACCATGACCCTCCTTCTGACCTCATTACTTGACCATGCCATGGCTGCAATAAGAAAAAGGTATGCATAGGAGGGAGGGGTACCCGGGGGGTTGCGGCCTGGAAAGGGCGCTAGAGGGGGCCCTTGTGGCAATTAAGGGGGCTTGGGGAGCCATAAGGTAGCTTCCTTGCCCCCCCCCCCAGTCACAAGATACATCCTCCACCATACAACTATTTTATCTTCTTGGTTCCACAGTGTGCCCCCCCCCATTGCACATTGTCCAGTCAGCTGTAGGCCTGCCACACACCATCCAGAAAATTCATGATTTAAACTGTCTCAAGGAATTAAGGGAGCCAGTTAACTCCAAGCATTTCACACACAGTCCAGAGAATATAGGATTTTAACTTGCTTCGGGCTATTGAGGCAGGTGATTTTTTACGGTTTATTTATAATAATAACATTGGGTTATGACACTGAGGGTTGGAGAGGCTGCAGGTTGGAGCACAGTAACAAGCTCTATAGTTCATGTTAAACTGCTGTTCTAAGCAAGTGTTGTAATGTGCATTTGCCTTTAAATCTATCCTGTGTGTTTTGTATTGGCCTGTGTCAGTAAATTTTGTACGTGTTGTAATCATAGCTCCAGGCTAACATTACAGGCTCTGCTACTTCTGGGTTGCACCCTTACTATCCTCCTTCGGGTTCTTGGTGGCAATAATCAGTGTGCAGCCTGTTCTTGTCTGTTCTAGGAAAACCTTATTTATATGCTGTGAATCTCTCATATTCATTTTGGATGGACCTGGCTGATCCGACCTTCTGCCTCTACACTAACAATGGGATCACAGTAGAAGCCTATAAAGAGCAGTATGTTACATGGCTTTATAATGCCGACTGCTCCAGGATGGCTACTATCTCATGACTGTATGAATGCTGACTGTCCCGGACTGGCAATCTGTGGATTCTGGCAAATGTCTGCCAAAGGGGCTGCTATAAGTTGCCATAGGAAGTCACTGTTTATTGGGCTGGTTTTGGGCTATTTGGGAATAATCACAGCAGTTTTCCAGCACACTTGTACATTTACCACCATTTGTAATAAAATTCTCTAAGTTTGCCAAGGAGCAGTAACCCATAGCAACCAATAAGATGCTTGCTAAATAGGTGACCAGTAACTGCTGCCTGCTGATTGGATGCTACAGGTTACTGCTACTGAGCAGTCTTTGTGCCTTTTATTACATTACCCCTTAAAGTCTTATCTTCACAGGGTACATGCCAAGTAGTACGTTCACCTCCACATACCTCCACTTCATGTATACAAGAATTGTGGCAGTACAATTCTGTGTTAAAATTTTATGCTATATTTTATATATATAGCATAGCAACGTTTTGGCTAGCTTGAAAAAAAGACCATCTTGGTCTGAAACGTTACAATACTATATGTAAGATAAAGTAGAGTTTTAACACACAATTGCACTGCTGCAATTCTTGTATACCTTAAGGGGGCTAATTGGGCTTCTGTGTACCTGAAATACCAGGGTCTGTTGGATTCTCAATCCAAACCTGCCTGCAGATGACTTTCAAGGAACAGTTCATTGTAAAAATTATAACTGGGTTTCCCATGTGGCTCACCCTCAAGTCACTGATTGGTTACTGCCTGGTAACCAATCAGTGGAAACCAAGAGAGCTGCAAAGTAGGAAGTAGTGTTCTGGCTATTATGTTAGACATCCAGTCACTCCAGCCTTTATACATTACATTACACAAACTGTATTAGAAACATTTTTTATTTTGCACAGCCTATCTATTTACCCCATTTTTATTTTTACACTGAACAGTTTATTCAATGCCCAGTGTGCTTTGGCCTGATTGTTGGCAGAGTTTTCTCATCAGGGTTATGTCTCCTTGCCAGTTGCAGTATGTATTTATGTGTCCAATAATAAAGGCTGTGGACAGAAGCATTAATTCTGCAGTGACTTCCCCATAGAAGTCCAACCTTCATTGTGTTTGGGCAGCCACCTTCATGCTGTCCCACCACACCTTTCTCTAGCACACCACCGGCCTGGAAGGATATAGCACGGGCAGAGACAATAAAAACCCTCAGGGCCTGGTTCCACAAACAATACACACTTTATTTCAGAATGTAAAGCCATGGGTCATTTCTACTGCAGCCTGTTTGTTTGCAATGCATCTGCTGGTATTTGGTTATATTCAGGAATCTTATTTTCCATTGTTTGCTCTCTCTCTCCTTCAGGCAGCCTTCCAGGAGAATGTGGGGAGACAGGTACAGTAACATTTAGCGTACTTAACCGCCTCGTGTCAGTCCAACAACTTCTGCTCCTTTCTATAGAAATGCTGGGTATTTCTGCCAGTAATCATATTTTCACCTACAAAAAAAATCATACAGCTTATGGTTTAGAAAGAGATCTGGGGTAATTACAAGTTGGAACACTACTGCAAGTGATCCTCTTTTATAAATACACAACAAATACAGCTCCGAGAGTAATGAAACATCTATAAATATTTCTTGCGCTGTGACAATAGCCCCAGGATCTTTTTCATTTAATTTCATTTTACCAACAAATGCTAGTTATTCTGTTTGAACTCCAGGCAAGCTGTTTCACAATCACATAGAAACCTATGCAGAAGCAAGGGGTTCTGGGTAGACCCCTTCCTTCTGTTATAGAGACCACTGACCAATCCTCTGTCTGTCTGTTTTGCTGTATGTATGGCCTGATACAAATTGTCATTGTTTTGTCATTATCATAGGGCACTTTCCCCCATGGCATCGAAATATTAACCACGGCAGATTATTTTGCAGTTGGGAACCTCGCAAACTGTTACCTAAATATAAGGTATTCCATAGTATTGCTTCTTTTATATGTTGTCACTGCTCCATGTGTGGCCAGTAAGCTTTTTTGATAATGATTATAGGACTTATGGAAGTACGGCACTGATGTTAGATTACATCTTATAGGTAATATATTTGCCATTTCAGAGTACTTAAGTTTGATGGGGTAGCTGGCAGTTTAGCTGCTGGGGATCCCGGAAGTAACAAAGTTGTCCTATCTGTGATCTCATTCCTCTTTTTAAACTTTGAACCCCTCTTTATATGTATTTTCCCACTGCAGCGTTTTTGTGGCTGGCTTTCCTGAATACACCGAGCCAATGATCGATCATTTAGTGGAAATGAAGATTAATCACTGGGATGGGTAAGTACCCAGTGTATTGGACTGGAGACGGCATGATCATATATTATATATGATTCCTTGGAATATATATATATATATAT
>CM044447.1:45243975-45254960 GCA_024363595.1 Xenopus borealis
TAACGTTCTCAAACAAATTGTTCTCTAAATGAGCAGGCTTGTGTACACACAGACATAAGCAGTGTCCTAGACTAGAGGTGTAGGGGACATATCTGTAGCAGTGTGCTGTCACATAAACACTATGTTGTTTGTACACATGGCCTGTTTACTGAATCCTATTTTTTTGTCTCCGGGGTGCATGTTTTCAAATAACCACCAGAAACCAAGCTTGCATGTGTTTGGCTACACCTGGGAAGTTTGTGTTTGTGTCAACAGTCTACTGGGCAGCTTCAAAGCATGGTCTAAGAATGGGATCCCTGCCCCAGCAGAAACCCATGGCTGTTCCTCTTACCCCAAACACACCTATCTGCCTCACCTCACTGCCTTGCACCAAGCTTTGTTTACACTGCAGACAAATAAAGGAACTTGCTGCAACCAGGAAGCAAGGCCTCAGACAAGAAGGAAGACAGCATAAATATTTTTTCATTTTCCAGTATCTGTTAAGCTTCAAATACTCTGTAAGACCTGCTTGTTTGCAGGTGTTGACGAACAGGCTGATTTAGCCACCAACGTGCTGGGTTAATTGGAATGATCCCCAGAGAGACCCGTTGGGAAAGAACTACATCAAAGAGTCAATGCTATCTGAGTCCAATGAGATTCTTTATCCTGCCTGATAGATATCTGGGCAAGGTTTAGCCATATGTCACTTGGCAGGCCAATCGGCCAGTAAGCTGTTAACTTAGCCTTATATGATATGGCCTTCTGAAAAATGTAAAATGGACATTCTACTGTACTTCTTTAGCAGGCACAACAATGCGAATGCAAATAAAAGGGTCATCATTAAAGTGTCTCCTTAAGTTCCTCCTTTTTACACCATTCCTGCATCTCACCGCAGCGTTAATGCAGTGATATATCAGTATTTTATTTGTCTTTAACTTTGTGGCAGAAGCTCATATTGATATCCTAGTGTATTAATATAACAGCATTGTGGCCCCTGCATATAAACACCTTTTTGCCCTTCAGTGTAAACGAACAAGTCCTATTTATAGGAAAACCTGTCAATATAACGTCTGTGCTGGGATAATAACACGCTAAACTAGAAGCTTGGAAGGCTTGGATCAACTGTTAACCAATGAGCAGTGCACTAATATGAGCGCTACAGGAACCCTGCCTTTGTTGGAATATTTTGTACAGCAGATAAAACTTTGAGCGCTGCAGTTCAGCAGTCGTTCAGAGGGTGCAGTACCTGAATAAAACCTGTGTCTGCTTGCTAATTAAGAGTATTGGCTGCCTTTGCTGCACAAACCCAGTCTGAATCCTTTGCCACTGTACTATGGGTGGGGCTGAGAAGTAGGGTTGCACCTAATCCACTATTTGGGATTCGGCCGAATCCTTTGTGAAACATTTGGCCAAACACCAAACCAAATCCTAATTTGCATATTAAAATTATGGGTGGGAAAGGAAAAACTTGTTTTTCACTTGTTTTGTCCTTCCCTGCCCCTAATTTACATATGCAAATTAGGATTCAGATTTGATACTGATTTCGGCCGAGTCCCGAATTCAACCAAGTACTGAATCTTCCACAAAAATGCATTCCAAAGCCCAATTTGTTCAGATTTGAGAAATAGGAGAGTGCTTTGCTAAGGTCAGTGATTAATTAGAATGATATGGTACATACCAGTTTCTTCCTGTCCCTAATCTGCATTGCTATAATTCTTTGATGAAGTGCATCATGTGACTCATTCTCTTTACAGGGTTGTACGAGAGCTGTCCACTAAGGGCTTACACAACCTCACTCCCACTGCCCCAGAGTATATGACAAAGGCAGGTGAGTACCCAGGGGGAAGCACTCAGACTGAAGGAGTCTGGGAGAATAATGCCCTGATCATTACCATGAAATAACAATGGCCGTGCCGCTCTCTGACTGAGATATTCACTTAGCAAGTAAAGAACCAGACCCAGAACCAAACAAATGACTTAAGCTTTTGTATCTCCTAGTTTTGCCACGTCTGCTCCCTCTGGCCATCGGAAAGGACTTACACACTCGCCATGGGGCAATCTTAGCTTGTGCGGAAATCACCCATGCCTTGTACAAACTGTCGGCTCAGTGCAACAGGTAAACTTTTGGAAGATTATGTCTGCATAGCACTTAACTTTTTTTTTGATTGATTGTAAATGCTTGCTGGAAGTCCATCCTTGTTATGACTCCAAGCATCTCTTCAAATAGATTTGTACCCCGCAGATATGCTGTGCTTTGGAGAATCCTTACAGGCACCGTCCTTTACTTGAATATCCCACAAGCCCCTCTTTCATCCGACATGAAATCAGGAGTTACGATCACTCTGACACACTTTCTAAGATTAAATCTGTGTTTTGAGAAAACATAAGGCTTGCTGTATCTGTATTTACACACCAAGCAGCCCTTTTTTTTGAGGGGAGGGGGGAGTTTATAAACATTATTTATATACATATATAAAGATAAAGGCACAAGGCACTGGGTCTCTTTAATGATCTCTAATCACTGTTTGATTGTATTTACAGGCCACTTTCTGATTATCTGAACAATGAAACGCTGGCAGGACTTACAGCAATTCACCCGAAAGTGAGTAAATATTGACACCTTTGCATATCAATCAGTGGGCAGCAGCCAGCAGCGACCCAAGAATTTATTTAGGCATATAAAGTGCTCCTGATTTGCATCATCTCCCCAAGCAATAAAACCCACAGGGATCATATTGGCCTTTCGTAAATGGGATGTTCACCACACTTCTCAGATTTTTATTTTTTAATTTTTGTTGGTCTGCCGTTCTTTAGCTTTATTTTTAACCTTTTCCCTGTCCATGCCTTCTTGTGCCACATTTAGTCTGTAAATATGCAACATAAATCAGTTGAATTGGAAATGTAAATTATACAATGCCAGCACTAACGTTTCTGACAGCCTCTGCATCTCCCATCTACCCATACTAAATATACGTATCAGCCTCTGCATCTCTACTCTGCCCCTACTAAATACATCAGCCTCAGCATTTAAGATGCCGTAGACAGTCACTAAATAGTGACTGTTTATGGCATCTTACAGCAGCCCCACTGGCATTTTCCAGAACCTACAGGTCCCAATTGTGTGAAGGACCCGTGGGTACCTATCTGGGAGATTGCAGCCAGCGTTAAAACCTAAATAAAACTCCCTGGTGCCCAAGGAGGTTCAGTCCTGAAATACTGACTCCACTTCAAGGAGTGGGGTTCAGCAAGGGACTCCTCGGGGCAGGCTTGGTAGGGATAGATATCAGAGGCAATGCGGGTGTGCTGATCTCGGTCAGGAGGGGGTCTGTAAAAAAAGACCTGCGCAGGACTCTACCAGGGATGTTTTCATTGTTTGTTGATATCTTCATGTTGGGGGAGCACAGTGCTCACCTGCACTTCTCCAGATAAGGATTTGCAAGCATGCAGTATACTTTTCACTGGTATGCAGCACACTGAAAGATCATTTGCAGTCAAACTTCCCCTTTTATGGTGGACCAATAGATGCTAATCCCTACCATAAACAGGACGCATTTACTTAGAGACTTTCCCATAACACTGTTAAACAGAATGGTAACCGTGAAATGCTTGTCTATAAGACCTTACTGAAAAATGCCCTGACTGAACACACATCCTTTCTTTGGTTTATTTTCAGCTCCAGGAGCGCCAGCTATACAGGTGAGACTTGCCGGCAGTCGTTTGTGTAGGGAGGAGATAATGTTTTCTGCTTGCCATGGTCTGCTGGGTATTCCTCTTCACCCGTTACATTGACCTGTCTGTCAAGGCTGGGAAATATCCTGTGAATATTGTGAATTGTATAGTCTTTCCTGATGCTAGGTTAAAAGAGAGAGTAACGTTTACACATGTGAATCGACACGGTTTTATCACCTGTTGAAATAAACTTTTGCCTATAGAGTATTCCAGATAGTTGGAGGAAGGAACAATGCTAATTCATAAAAAAGTGGCACCACTAAAATTACCCTCTGTCTTGACCAGGCCCGGACTGGCAATCTGTGGGTTGGGGCAAATGCCTGGTGAGCCTCTTGCTTTAAAATGTAAATGGAATGCTCACCTAAAAATGCAAATTAGGTTTGTCTTTAATATGTAATTGAGCCAATCACTTTAGAAATGTCAATGAGCTGTCCATAATAGCCAGCCACAGCTAAGCCAATGCCTGCATTTGTTAGTGCTCATGCCAGTACTGACATATGGATGGAATCAGGAATTCTGACCAACTTCAGTTAGTAATATTAGAGTTGCTTGCTATAGACCCAATCCCTTATGATTATGATAAGTATGTTGGCAACAGGAGGGTCTGTGCTCAGAACAATCACTTCAGCCTGTATATGGAACACTGTGATATGTAGCATTAATTACATGAGACAGCCTAGTCTATTCAAGTATGCCACACTTTGGCCCTGTGATACACATGGTATTTAAAATCCTCTTATCTGCCAGGGTACATGGTCTATCTGGGACACACAAAGGATAATTTAGAATATAATGTAAGTATAGGGTCACTAATCCAACTGATAGAATAGTTGGGATAGAAACTAGGGGGAGATATTTGTTGCAAGGGCCAGTTCCAGCACATAGGGTGTATAATATTGCTGGGGATTATATGGTAATGGACTATCTATTAATTAACACTAGTTCTAGTTAACCTTGGGGTTGGAAATATACATATAAAGCTTTTCATGCGCGTGAATATGTGGGCTGGTTCAATACTTTTGCAAGGGCTGCTTTCTTCTCCCAGTCCGGCCCTGGTCTGGACAGATACTCATTCTGTATGTACCATTCACATTGCCCTCATTCAAAGCAGTGTACATCAATGGCTGTTCATTTGTGTATACCAGGGGTGTCCAAACGTGGCCCTCCAGCTGTTAAGGAACTACAAGTCCCACAATACATTTGCCTGACTGTGGCTGTCAGACTCCTTCATTGAATTGTGGGACTTGTAGTTCCTTAACATCTGGAGGGCCAAGTTTGGACACCCCTGGTGTATACCATTCACCTTGCTCTCCTTGGCAGAGTACATCTCTGGTTATCCATTCTGTATGTACCCTTTAACTTACCCTCTGGGCAGGGTACATCTTTTGTTCCTAATTCTGTATATACCACTCACCTTCCCCTCTGATTTGTTCCCGTCATGCTGATATTCTCTGTACTAAAGTTGGCCATAGACGTAAAGATTTTTGAAAGATCCAATTGTTATCGTGAGACCACGATTGTCTCAAAACGATCGTTTAAATGCCTGATGTGTCCATCAACTAAAAAGACCATTTCAGGCGATATTGCCAGCAAAACTGAAGGATCGCAGCCTGCTTGACCCTGCAAACATAGGTAGATTACATGGGGACCGATAAAGATTTTCTAACCTGGCCAATCAATCATCAGACCAATGTTGGACGAAAAATCGTAAGATGAGCGATCGTTTGTATCTCGCTAACCGCACAATAATTTGACAGAATGGTCGGACTTCCCTAAGATCGGTCGTTCGGCAGGGAAAGATAGTTGCGTCTATGGGGAGCTCAAGGGTTATACATTATACGTTATCCTCCTTATTTCTGGTGGCAGACATGTGCCTTAAACTGTCACCAATATACGTACCATTTTCATGACCAGGAAACATGACAATGTTGGTATTTGGACCTTTCAGTCTGAAAGACTATAGCAAGTAATTTTGGGCTGAAAAGTACTTGTGCATTCACACGTCTCTTGTTCGTGGGAGTTGTTAGTGGTTGTCCCGTGTGCCCATGTCCCAAAGGAAACCTGAGTTTACTAGTCGCATGCCCTTATCATAAAGTAATGACAAATATGAGCATATCTGCATGCTGCGCTATGTTGGAAATGCTTGGTATGAAGAATTTCTGCTTTATATACCTGTAGGGTGGTGAAAAAATCTCTGGGAGTGGACTTCTTTGCTTAAAATATCCAGACAGATATTTGCTGGTAAACACTGCAGGACTGTATGGCAGTTGGCTCACTGCAGGGTGTGTTTTGGTATTATGCCTGCATTGCTCAAATGCCCTCATAATAAAATATTTTATGGATATTTTAAAACTTCCCCATATAACATGACCAATTTTGCAGAAAACAACCAAATATGTTGAGTCTGCATATAAGGGCCGCCTTTCTGGCTTGCCGATGTTTCTTTACCTCACATCTCTTCTGTTTAATGCCTGTAATCCCATAGACCAGGGGTCTCCAAACTTTATTCTAACCGTGAACCACATTCCAATGTAAAAAAAAGCTGGCGAGCAAGCAGTTCCCGGGGATGAGAGTTATGGGCTGTGATTGAGTATTGGTAGTGCCCATGTGGACTTGTAGCCTACAGGAGGTTCTTTTTGGCAATAGACCTGGTTTTTATACAACTAAAATTTGTTTCCAAGCCTGGAATTCCAAACTAAATACCTGCTTTGTGGCTACTGGAAGCAACATCCAAGCGGTTAGTGAGCAACATGGTTTCTCACAAGCCACTGGTTGGGTATCACTGCCATAGAGAAGCCTGAATTTGCAAGTGGCATATTAGTTTCAGTAATGGTGCCACAATCATATTGGCACAGCCATAGCACAACATAGACTTCACAGCGAGATTGGCATACACATCCTCCGTGCAGATTGCCTCCATAGCTTCCTAAGGTCTGAATCTGACTTGAAGCAGCCTGTGGCAGTAGTAAGCAGTAAAGAGAGCCCTAACTGCTGTTTATAGACAGGCTACTATATAGTATAATGTACCACACCGTTCAAAGGATAGAAATCAATATAGACGTGCAAATGCATTGCTACTGCACTTATCCATGGAGAGATATAAAACAATGGCATCATAGGTATTCCTCTGTACTAATCACAATTCAGCAGGAATAGCCCCCTAAATTTGCTCATACTCTGTATAGACTCTGTATAGACTCTGTATAGACTCTGTATAGACTCTGTATAGAGAGACACCATAAAACAATGGCAGTATAGATATTCATCTGTACTAAGCACAATTCAGCGAACAGACCAGGCCCGGACTGGTTTTGGCAAATGCCAGATGGGCTGCTGTAAGTTGCCATAGAAAGTGACTATTAAGTTAGCTGGTGGGGGCTGTTTGGGCCTCTTTGTAGCAGGAATGGAAGGGCCTATTTTTAATCCCAGACCAGTCCTGGAACAGACGCTTGGGTTTGCTCCATGGCATGTACAGAGAGAGACCATTATTCTGTGTCAGTGTCCCTTTAGGGCTAGGCCAGACGGGGAGATTCGGGGGCATTTTGTCTCCTGGCGACTTCTCGCCGCGACTTGTAGCCCCCGAACCTCCCCGAATAGCCACATACCCAAGCGCACCGGCGTTGCTTGAAAACGCCGGCGCGTATCCACACGGAGCGGCGCGCTTTTTGAAATCGCTCCAAATTGCCTCGCCAAATCTCCCCGTCTGGCCTTAGCCTTAGTCTCCTGTATAGTTATTTCTAGCCAGTGACTGCTTTTAGGGCATGTTGTTTGGCAGCGATTATCAGCAGCACAGACCCAGTAGGACCAGTTCTGTCAGACTGCCAGTCATCCGAGGGGATGTCCTTAAAACTGCCAGGAAATTTCATGCAAATTGATTTGGAAAGGAAATAAGAGCCCCATGTAAATTCTCTTCATTCCAGTCATACACATAACATAGTTTCTGTTGATAGAGAATGCAGATTTACCTATTATATCCCTCAAGCTGTAGCTGAACTCCCAGCATCCTCAGCAGCATTTGAATTATGTCCTGTCAGGTACATCTAGATACGGGTACTACTGATTGTGCAGACTCAGTTCATGGGACTGTTGGAGATGTTTATCCTACATTAGTATTTTGGGGTAAAATTTTTGTGCACACTATAGAGAGCTACCCAGAGCCACTGCGGGTAGATACCAAGCTCATGCATTACCGCTGGGGACTAATGGGCGAGAGAAGCTGTGCTGTTCCAGTACTAGCGGCTGCTGAAGGTTTGGGGAAAATTGAAACATACTGTTATTAGAATAGTTGATATTTGTAGTTCAGTAACAGCTGGAGAAGGACTGGTTGCAGTCACTGTTGGTGGCACAATGGCAGCAAATCCTCCACTTGAATGAATCAATTCTTCTCCTGTGAGCAAAACACGTACTTCCCAATCTGGCAGCATCGGACAAATTTAGGCTTGCATAGGCAAATAGTAAGCAGTAAAAACCTGACGTTTATACAAAATAATCCCTGTTTTGCATACACTATAGGCCAAATCCAGGCATGTGACCACATGCAGATACCACAGCTCATGCTGGGGAGGAGATTTGGGCAGCTTTGGGCACTGGACATCATTGGACACTATATGCTAATTATTCTACCCTCAGTGTATGGGCCCAGTCTCAACATCTGGGCTGTCTTTAATAGGACCATGGGCACTTGCTCATTTCTGGATGATGATCCTTTTAAAACTATTTGAACCCAAAGGTTTAGGAGGGAGTCCTTAGAAGGTTGGCCATTGTGTATTGGGAAGGGATGGGAGTTGCAGCATACCTCCCAACATTTTGGTGGTAAAAAGAGGGACAATTTTTTTCTGCAAGTAGTGCGGCTAATTTTTTGACCACACCCATTTTTGTGACCACGCCCCCTAATTATCATGTTTATTTTACAAAATTTGGCAGATTGTGAAAGTTTGAAAATATTTCTCCTGTTAAAATTACTTATTTTCTTATCTCAAAAGTGTTATAAAGTATCTTATTTGCAACTGTTAGCTTTTCTGGGCTCTCTGCCAAAAGCCATTTAAGTTAGAAACTTTGTTTCTTTTTCTGGCTGTTCAGTGAAGAGAAAAGAGGGACTTTCCAGTACAAATGAGGGACTGCGGGTTGAGCTCTCAAAAGAGGGACTGTCCCTCCAAAAAAGGGACAGTTGGGAGGTATGGTTGCAGTACAAGTGAAGTTGCATATACATTGTCCCCTAGCTAGTTAACTGACATGGAAAATTGTTTAGATTTATGTGACAGACCCAAAATAATCCACATTTCTTATTTCCCCCCCCAGGGGCCTGGGTGGAGAGTTAATGAGACCTGCAGGTAAGTCCATGCATCAGTTTAAATCTCCGCAGACATGACTGGAACGCATGACTTGCCATATATTTATTGGCTCAAAGCTGCCATCTCTTATTCGGGCCCAGGGGCCCACACCTATTTAATAACCCCTAGACATCCCAAATGGACCTGCAAGATAAAGGGTGGGCAGATCCCTATCTAATTAATCTCACCTGCCTTAAAAATAGGATTTGGTCCCATCCCGATGCCCAGTCTGTGCGGTATAAATGACGAGACTGCAGAGTGGGATTACTGCTTGTATTCAAGGAGAGGGAATTAAAGAGATTTAGCAGAAAGCCAGGGGATTTTCCTTAAGTTTTAAATCGAACTGTCCTACAGGTGAATGTGCTTGTCTCAGTGTCTGTATCAGCCTCTCCTAATTCTCTGTTTCTCTTGCAGTCTGCTGCTTAGTGGAGAAACTTTCACTCTCCAAATTCCCTCATCCTGGAGAAGATATTATTGGTAAGTCAAAGTGTGGTTCTGTCTCATGCTAATGGTTGCCACCTGGCCGCTATTTGGCCAGTATTTTACTGGCCTAGCTGGATAAAAATTATTCTTGCTGCCAATGTTATTATGATATTTGCCACCTTTTCTTTTCCAGAAAAGGTGGCAAATTTAGCTAAGGGCTTTTGCAGATGATTTTCAGCTAGCTTGTAGGTTGTCAACTATTAAAGGAACAGTTCAGTGTAAAAATAAAAACGGGTTAAATAGATGGGCTGTGCAAAATAAAAACTGTTTCTAATATAGTTAGTTAGCCAAAAATGTAATGTATAAAGGCTGGAGTGACTGGATGTCTAACATAATAGCCAGAATCCAACTTCCTGCTTTTCAGTTCTCTAACTGAGTTAGTCAGCGGGGGGCCGCATGGGACATAAATATTCAGTAAATTTGTAATTAATCCTTAGCATGCAGGTCAGATTATTTTTTATATGGAAATGTTCCTTTAACTGTTTTCATTCTGCCCTATCCCAGGGCCGGAACTAGGGGTAGGCAGAGTAGGCGGCCTCCTAGGGTGCAGTCATAGGGGGGAGCGCACTTTAGAAGGGAAATAATGTTTTTTTATTTCCTTAAGTTTTAACTTCGGCCCTGTCTCCAGCAGCAGCGTTCTGCTCTACTTCAATCCTCACCTCCCTCTTACTTGCCCTTTTCCTGGCACAGATCTCGGGCAATATTTTGCTGCTGCTCTGGCAAAGGCTGGTGGCACAGGTACAAACTTGGGGGGCAATGGCTGGTACAGACTTGTGGCACAGGTACAGACTTAGGGGGCCAGCTGGTGGCACAAGTACATACTTAGGGGGCAATGGTTGGTGGCACAGGTACAGACTTGGGGGTCATGGTTGGTGGCACAGGTACAGATTTGGGACAATATTTTGGCTTGCTGGCACAGGTACAGATTGGAAGCAATATTTTGGGTGCTGCTGGCACAGGCACAGATTGGGGACAATATTTGGGCTGCAGGCTGACACAGATACAGATTGGGAGCAGTTTTTTTGGGTGCTGCTGGCTGGCAAACGTATAGTTTGATTAATTAATGTGTTATAAGGTTTCTTAATTTGAGTAAAAAAGTGAATAGGTGGGGGTGGGGCGCTGATTGAACCCCTTGCCTAGGCTGCCAAACTACCTTGGCATGGCCCTGCCCTATCCTCATGGAAGCATACATATCTGCAGTTATGGGTACAGGCCCCACAGAAAATTCATGCAATGGTATGGATGTTGTGTTAACACCTTTGATTCAAAGAAAGTTTCCCCAGCCCTTTAACTAAAGCCTAAAAAATAATATGGAAGCCAGAACACTATGGTAGTAGTCATCCATGCCTTCAATTTTATCCATAGGAGCTTTTTGTTAGATGTCTTTGTGTGTCAGTGGCACTGATATATATATACCTCCCTCGAAGAGTCGGCACTCACGACACTTTGTGTAAATTTGCCTGG
>CM044447.1:45257113-45284533 GCA_024363595.1 Xenopus borealis
ATTGCCTGAAAGAAAGGAGTGCTATATAGTGTATTACGCTTGGTATGCCAATAGTTGTCAGTGTAAGTTCTACTCACATGTGCATCTCTTGATAGAAGGCATATAACGATTTTCCATACGAGATGTGTCCAAGCTATCTTTTGACATTTAAACATTTATAGTGGACTTGTGGGTCTACATTTTATAGTGAAGCTGCATCCCTGAAGAAATTTTCCTGCAGTGCTGAGCTTAACCTTTCTCCTACTTTTATACAATGATATAAGTGCTGTGTTAATGAAAGGGATAATGAACCCAAAATAAATCCACACCCCTTTAACTATCATTCCTGATCGTTGCCGTGTTGAGTTGTGTAGTAACATAATCACTTGAAAGACAATTGAGTGTAGGGGATAATGACAGTGCAATCTCTCATCCCTCGACCATATGATATAGTTAAAATCCCCAAATATCAAATATTATCGACCTTACCCAGCGACAGTACCTTTAGTCATATGTGCTTTTTTTGCAGGTGGGTGGCTGTGGCTGATCAATGACAGTTTAAAGAGTCTTCACCTGTTTACCAGCACTGCTAGGCAGAAGATTAAGGTACTGTTCTTGCATTAAATCTCTGGGGATTGGCATTTGTGAACAGGGTTTATTCCCCATAAGGCAAAGTAACATGCTGTTGCAATACCCAAGGGAAAATAACAGTGCAGGAGTTCACTCCCAAACTGTATTCAAACATTAATGGGCAAAAATAATCTCAATTTCTCCAAAGGCAAATTGGAAATGATTGGTTATATAACGCAGCAGAACTGAATAGCCATGACGTTTAAAGGATAACTCCACCCAAAAGTTTTTTTGTTTAATAAAAAAAAAAAAAAATACAGAAAAATACAGAAAGGTTAATGATTTACCCCTGTTGTAAAATATAGGGTTATTATATGTAACCAAAGAGTTCCATGACCACATAAAAGCAGGAGGCCCAATGTCATGTATATTAGGGATGCACCGAATCCAGCTTTCAGTTCGGTATTCAGCCAGGATTAGGCCATTTTCAGCAGGATTCAGATTCGGCCGAATCCTTGTGCCTGGCTGAACGGAATCTGAATCCAAAAAATCATGTGACTTTTCATCACAAAACAAGGAAGTAAAATTTTTTTTGCCACCTACTTTGTGCGCTGCACTCTTTTACCCTCCCCCTCGCTAATTTGCATATGCAAATTAGGGTTCAGTGTTCTGCTGAATCCGCCGCAATGGATTCGGGGGTTCTGCCGAATCCAAAATAGTGGATTCTGTGCATCCCTAATATATATTGCAAAAAATGAAGATAAATATACAAAATGCAGACACTGCTTAGAGTACTTTTGCAGCTTTCTAACTATTCATTTAAAGCAGGCATGGACTGGAAATATGTGAATTCTGGCAAATGCTGCTGTAAGATGTCAGACAAAGTCACTGTTTAGTAGGCAGGTGGGGGATGTTTGGACTTTGTGTCACAGGTCCCAGATTGTAACTGAAGTGTCCCGACTTTCTCATTGATCTCTTGCACTAAACAGCCAGGAAATGTTTCTGAAATGTAATTCATCTTAGCAGAGAGCCCAGAAAACTCAGCGCCTGCCCAATTTATAACAATTTAAGGTAAACTAAGAATTGTAACTATTTAGGATAAGCAGGTCTCTTAGGAAAACTGTGAAGCTTAAATGGCAATTTCACTTTCATTAGCAAAACTGTAATAACACATGAAACCTAACCCTAAAATCCCCAGAAATGTGTTCACACTTTCCATAAACTGCCAAATTTTGTAAAATTGATGTTGTATTTAGGGGGTGTGGCCATAAAATGGATTTGGTCAAAAATATCTGCCTTGCTACATGCAGCAGGTCTTTTTGTCCCTGTTTCTGTTTTTATGATGTTGGGAGGAATGCTCTGTGTGCTTTAAATGCCAGGTCCTATTTGGACTCCCCTCCAATCCTGATTTTAAGTCTTTCTCTTTAAAAAGAGTCAGTGGTGCTGAGATTTGACATGGTTAAACATGTTTGTGATTGGATCTTTAGGGACTGGCCTATCAAGCTCCTATTATTCCTCTTAATATTGTGTTAATCCTCATGTTTTGATTGGATGGCAGGAATCTGCTGTGTCAGCCCTCTCTACCCTGTGCCAGGAGTATTACCAGGGACAAGCTACGGCAGCCCATACAAATGGTAAGTCATTTACTCTTTTATCCTTAAAGCACCAGGCACCTAAGTGCTTAAAATAGCACTTTCCCAAAGGGCAGCACCCATATAGCACCCCTGCCCATCCCTTATACCCCTCCCAGGTGCAGCTGAATAGATTCTGTCATATGTCATAAAACATCCACAGATGGCTTTTTACCAGGTCATAACATATGAGCGAGAAAACAGTGGCCTGTGAGGGATGGAAGCAATGACCTGCCCTTGTGGAATTCAAGGTGTTCCCTGCCTAGATTGAGCAATGCTTATTAAAGCACTATCCGAGGTCTGCAATGGCTTGTGCCTTGGGGATAATACAATGTGACAATAAGATAAGCACCTGTAGGTGCTCAGCTGATCCCTCATATAGTCACTTTCAGTCTATCAATTGCTACAATCCTTGCCATAAAGCAGGGATCCCCAACCTTTATCACCCGTGAGCAAAATTCAGATGTAAAAAGAGTTGGGGAGCAACACAAGCATGAAAACATTTCCTGGTGGTGCCAAATAAGTGTTGTATTTGGTTATTGGTAGCCTCTATGTGGACTGGCAGCCTACAGGAGGTTCTGTTTGGCAGTACATCTTTTTTATGCAACAAAAATTTGCCTCCAAGCCTGGAATTAAAAAATAAGCACCTGTTTATTGGCAACTGAGAGCAACATCCAAAGGTTTGGGGAGCAACATGTTGCTCGCGAGATACTGGTTG
This sequence comes from Xenopus borealis, assembly GCA_024363595.1. Classification (NCBI taxonomy): domain Eukaryota; kingdom Metazoa; phylum Chordata; class Amphibia; order Anura; family Pipidae; genus Xenopus; species Xenopus borealis. The sequence continues at coordinate 45,260,012 of CM044447.1, forward strand.
GGGATCACTGCCATAAAGCAAGACCAGAAAAGGACATAGAGGCAGCCACATGAGCAGGATCGGACCCCAGAATGCACTAGAGAAATCATTAATTGAAACATTTCTATCTATTCTGCCTGCACCTTCCTTTGGGCTAGGCAAGTCATTACAAGCTGTCTTGATCTGTGGCAGTATATATACCCCTCATGCAGGGAAGAAGTTGTTTTATGGGTAAACAAGTCTACATTTGTATATAATTTTATAATGATAAGTGTCACTTTACTTTAAATTGACCTTAATTCGCCTTACAATGAATATACATGACCATGAGAGGGCAGCAGAGCTCTCGAGAGCCTGATAATTATTTCTATCGTTTTCATTTAAAGGAACAGCAAAACCAGAAAGCTGCACTGGCCCAGAGTTATACGAGTCAGCACCATGGAGCGATCTACTTCCTTTTTCTTCTGTCTTAGATTTCCCTGGACTAATGCATGCGCAGTTTACAAAAAAAGCTGACTTTTTAGTTAAAGTTCGGCTTTTAATTCTACTGTGCATGCATTGCTATGCAAAGACAGAAGAAGATGGAAGTAGAGCTTTCTGTGGCGCTCACTCGTATAACCCTGGGCTGGTGCAGATCTCTGCTAATGGGAGCACCAGCCCAGGGTTTCAGGTAGGTAGATACAATCACTTGGGGGTGCCTAACGTTTGGCACCCCAAGTGCCTCCAGCCTTTCCTTTAAGGTGGGCATACACTTTAAGATCTGTTGTTTTCGATGAATGCATCTTTACCTGATTTGCCCACCAATGCTGTGGTTGAAATCAGTATTATCATATTGTTTGGGCCCTGGACCAGCAATTGGATCATAACTGAAGATTTGCTTGTTAACCCTCGTTGCCCTCCTTTTATCCCCTGCATCTCACAAATCCGGGGGTGCCACATATATTATATTGTAATGTTGGTAGAGGAAGACGTTTGTATAAACCAGTGTCAGTTTGTTCTCGTGTTATCAAGGAGTAATGTATGAAGACTTAGATTGTAAGCTCTTTAGGACAGGGACCTCATTCCAACTGTGTAGTGAAAATTCAGCATTTTTTCTAACTTTAATGTACAGTAACTGTCCCCCTGTTAGTTTCTTGCATTATAACTAACTGCCCCTTGTTCTCTATGTGTGAGCTGTAGACGACCTAGTGAAGCAATTCACCTCAGAGCTGCAGAGCAATGAAGAGATGGTTCGCTGCGGTTTCTCTCTGGCCCTGGGGGGCCTTCCACAGTTTCTTCTGAAAGGCAAGCTCCAGCAGGTAGGTTGGGCTAGGGAGTGGGAAAGTAGTCTAGGAATAGGGCTTGCACCCACAAGCAAACTCCGTCTGATCATGATTCCATGGGCTGACAGCTGACATGATGAAACACTTGCTCATCTGCTGAACAGAAACTGGGTTGTACACTTGCTGTGAACACCAGGGCTGTGGTATAGGATATATATATATATTTCCTGGGGGCATGACTGAAAGCTATGTCTCCTAGAAAGCAAATAGTTTGCCAATGAGGCCAAGGCCCTATCTGACTCGGAATTATGGGAGCTGTAGAGTAGTGATGGCTGGTAGTTTGCCTGTAGTCTTCACCCTGGCTGCATGTGAACTGCCACACTCACTACCATTCTCCCATCTACCCAATCTACAATTCTGGCCTCTACCTGTTGCTGTAAAAAAAGAGTACCATCTATGATGTGTGTGTCACTGCTCCTTGTGGAATAGGAGTCTCTGATGATAACTCTGCAGGAAAAATTGACTGACCCCAGGTATTCCATCTACCCTCATTTAAGAATTTGCAGCTGAGCTTAAATGGAAGTAAAGGGATACTGCAGTCACACTAGGGATGCACCTAATCCAGGATTAGGTTTGGGATTCAGCCAAGATTCAGCCTTTTCAAGCAGGGTTTGGCCGAATCCAAGTGCCTGGCTGAACCAAATTCAAAAAGTTACGTGACTTTTCGCCATACAAAAACGGAAATCCAAATTGCTGTGCGTAGTATGCAAATTAGGTTTTGGGGTATTTGACTGAATCTTCCACAAAGGATTTGGCTGAATCCTAACATAGAGGATTTGGTGCATCCCTCATTCACAGAAGATGTGAAAAAAATCCCCCCCCCAGGCAAATGCGCCTAATTTTTTACTTACCCCTCCTGCAGATTCAGGCCACGGGAGTTCAAGGCAGCCATCTTCTTTCTTCTGTCTTTTTCGGAAGTTTTGGAAAATCTGGAAATTTTTGTCACTTTCGACACATCTCTTCCAATGGCGTGTGCCGAAAACGCTGGTCTGCTTCTGCAAAAGGCTGGGGGGAGGAGGTCTTGGGGGTCTACACCAGGCCCAGACTGGGAATCTGTAGGTTCTGGGAAATGCCAGAGGGGCTGCTATAAGGTGCCATAGAAAGTCAGTATTTAGTGGGCTGCTGGGGGCTGTTTGGGCCTGTGTGTACCTGAAATGCCAGGGCCTATTTTAATTCTCAGTCCGGACCTGGTCTACACAGGGGAGAGGGGGAGAGTTTTTTTTCACTAAAGGTTGGATTTTCCTTTAAAGGTCTTCACTTATTGACAAAGAGTTCCCAGGCACTAGTGCATCAGCGTAACTGATCCTGTTCTATGCTTTATGGGACTGAACAATTCTCAATTTTCTTCTAGAATCCTTGCCATAAAGCAAACAGGGCTGCTGCTTTATAACCAGACAGTTACATGAGTATCACTTAAGCAGTGACTTGCCTCACAGACTACTGACCAAGTCAAGTGACCCCTTTATTTATTGCACTAAAATGTGCACAAAACATTGAACCCTGTGCAAGTCCTATCTGCATTACATGTATGTAGCAGTGTGTGTCATTACACTGATACTTTACATTTAAGGTACTGGTTGGTCTAAGGAAAGTCACCTGCATTTCTGGAAAAGATGTTGGCTTTGCGGAGTCCAGAAGGGATGCCCTGAGGGCCATTGCTCAGTAAGTTCTTCTTCTTTGTTTCCAGAATATATTTTGTGTATGTAAACTTTAATCTGGGAAGATGGTATACACCTCATATACAGACCAGTTTCCTGGTGCCATATTTCTATGTGTATAGCTTGTCACTGTCTCCACTCTGATTGTGGGTTCATGTCCTGACTCCAGTCAGCATGGAGGCCTTTTTGCAAGAGCAAGAGTAATCACAGAAATCATGTGTATTTCAGGTTTTTGGTCCCAACCAATTATCTGTCAAGAACAGTTCCACAAAACTTCATATAGCAGCTTCTACTGCATGCCTGGCCTTGAAACTGTCTCGCCTGTCTGCCCAGACACCCCTCACTTAATAATGTTCTTGGCCGGCCAAGTTCCACTTTCGAATTATACCTAGGGTTGCCACCTTTTCTGGAAAAAATACCGGCCTTCCTATATATTTATCTTTTTTCCCTGTTAATAACTTTGGGATCAAACATCATTTTTACTGGCCAGGCAACCCTAACTATACCCCGTGTTCATCATTAGACAATCTCCTTGTCTTTCCATGGGGTTCATTATCTGGTAGGACCATGGTGAATGGCACAATGCCAAAATTCTTTGGTGCTGTTGTGTGCCCCACAATTCCCAACCTGACTACAGAGCTTTAGGTGTAAGCAAAGGCAGTTTACTAGTATGTGTTTTTATATGCTCTGATAAAAAACTAATTTTACTGTTGATGCTGTGAGATTTCTATGTGCCTTATAAAAGTCTGCAACAATTAATTGGCTGTGCCCAACTGACCCGTTCTGCGGGTTCACTCTTTATGATTTGCATAGAGGTCACAACACAGAGATATTTTGGGGGTCGGGACTTAATTTTTTCTTTCTTCCACACACAAGAATAAATAAGTGCCATGCATACATGCAATTGTATCCGTGAGGTGCATTTCAAGTTTATACCCCAAGCCCTAAATCAATTTTTAATAATAGTATGTTTGGCTTCTCCCTTCTGGTCAGTCCTCTATTCAATATGTTCCCTTAATCAGATCGAGTAGCACATGCCAAGTTTTCATACATTGTGGCTAGTTACCAATTCATTTTTTTGCAAGTTACACTGGTTTTCTAATTGTACGTACCCATGCAGGATTTGTTTCTTACATTGGTAACCTTTTTATTGGGGATATTACAGTCCTGGCCAGCCTGTGTTTTCTGGTGACAGCCACAGACCAAGGGCCACAGTGTTCCTTTTACTTTTCCACCGACTGAAAATGTCATCACATCTTCCTGCTTATAATATCACGTCTCTCTTTATCCAGGGTTTGCCAGACGGTTGGAGTTAAGGGGGATGGACGTGCAGAGGAAGCCGTGTGCAGGGAGAATATCAGCCTGGTTTATAACACCCTACTGAACTGCATGAATGACTACACTACTGACAGCCGAGGGGACGTCGGAGCCTGGTAATGTGCACAGTGCTGAAACCAACATGGAATACTCTTGCTAGATGTAATGGAAGTAGTGAACATTATTTGATGCTATTCTACCAATGAAAGTGATAGGATGTAGGCTTACAATGTAAAATCTCAGGTATTTCAGCTCCATCAGACATTAACTAGTCCTTTTCCTTTATGCTACCTGGTAAATAACTGCATATAGCCGGCTCATGGGCTATTCCATTGGATAGGATACTGGACTACAACAATGCATGGGCAGCTTTGCCATATAATTGGCTAGAACATAAAACAACAATTCCTAAAGACAGTTGATTCAAAAACTTAACATCTAAAGCAATATGGATAGATTATTTACCTCCCTGGATATTAGATCAGATGTATGGCCCTTCTTATACTAACAATAAATGGTTTAAACCCATTCTGTTCTGTCCATGTAGAAGGATGTTTTCTGTGGCATATTCTAGGCACAATTCTCCTTGCTTTATCCAACCTCATAAGCTCCTTAGCCAAACAGCCATACTATATTTCCTACTCTGTTCCTCATGGACCCATTGGCTTGCCAGCCTAATGGGCTTCTTTTACATGAAATATATCCCTTCAGATATAGGCACATACTCTTCATATAAAGCCTTTACCAAGCTGTAGCTGAACTAAAACTCACTCAGAATGTAGAGTGTTCAGTAGCAATTGGACCCAAAAATCCACTTAAACATAATGTTTAAAGGACCAGTAACATCAAAAAATGAAATTGTTTTAAAGTAATAAAAATATAATGCAGTATTGCCCTGCACTGGTAAAACTGCAGTGTTTGCTTCAGAAACACTACTATTGTTTAAATCAGCTGTTTATAACATAATAACATAATGTTATCTCTTATCCATTACTTATCCTGTGCCATATAGCCGTTTTTCAATTTCCGCCATTGCTACTTAGCAGCTTGTTATGTGAACTATAGTAGTAAACGGTAGCAAACAGATCCATTTAACAGCGCAGGGCAAAGTTACATAATATTTTCTTTACTTTAAAAAACACTTACATTTTTTTGGTGTTACTGTTCCTTTAACGGAGTCTTATAGCCGTCTGTCCAAGGGGCCGGGATCATTTTCTCTTTTCTCTCTTGCATTGAACTGTGGTTTTACCACTCTGACGTGAGAGACACATTGTATGAAATGTACCAGCTGTACCCTAAAGGTGTTTGTGGTGAACTTGCTCGGGAAATAGAAAGAATTACACTGACATCATCAGTTGTGGTAAAAGTGATTTGCCTGCGTCTTGGTACAGTGAATCCGACCAACTGATTTATTGCACTTGTGGTATGAAATGGCTTGGGGCGGGGGGTGTGAGATAGAGATGGGAGTTCAAGTGCAAAACTGCATTCATGTGCCTGGAATTGGATTCTAGCTTAGCAATGACCCTCAACTGCTTTATTCTTTGTAACCATGGTAGGTTTATGCAGTGGCCTAACTAATCAAGGGTGGACCCAGGTGTAGAATGCATTACAGAATTGCATGCCAGAGAATTGCCTTCTGCCCTGCCCCCCAAAATATGGCTTATTGTGGACCCAGGTGCACCGCACCATTGGTAGTTAGACCACTGGAATTACAGCTCTCTGCCTCTTATTGAGGGGCTCTGGGTAAGTAGAAAACCCAGGGGTATTTCATATCTCCACCCATGCACAATAACCACACAGTAAATTTTTTTTTTTTAATAAAAATTGTTTTCCTCCATCTACTAACTGCATGTATTTTATAGATTAGGCACCAGGGGGCAGTCATAGGCTAGTAAAACACCATTCATGCTAAAAAAAGACGTATAGAATATTAATATATAATTTTATCACTGTAGCAAACCATTTTAGACACTGATTTGCTTTTTCATATATTAATTTATATTAATTTAAATTTATGGTCTGCTGAATTGTACTTAGTACAGGGAATACCTATGTGGCCATAGTTTTATGGTATCTCTCTGTACAGAATATGAGCAAACTTAGGGGTCTGTTCCTGCTGAATTGTACTTAGTACAGGGGAATATCTATGCAGTATAGTTTTATGGTATCTCTCTGTACAGGTTATGAGCAAACTTTAGGGGGGCTGTTCCTGCTAAATTGTGCTTAATAAAAATAGTATGATAAGAATAGTGCTTATAAGCTCAGCCCCAGATACTGGGCATCACAGTGGCTCAGACATAGGGGTAAGGTTATCAGGCACGGAGTATAAGTGCAAATGAATTCCAGGCTTCTCCATTACACCTTATCCTTCCATTAAATCAGTACCAGTGGTATCTCGTGTCCCTGCTCAGCCATGTGTGTATGTGCCCTCGCCTCCCCCTTACCGCCTGGCTTGTAATTCAATGCCCAATAAGCCTTCCCATCTCAGGGAAAGAGATTCCGCAGCTTATCTACCTGTGCCTCGTGCCCTCCATTCATTCCATTTACAGAAATACAAATTGCTCTCTTGTCATTATGTGCAGCCGATTGTCTTCTTACTTCATCATTGGGATTAAAAGGACGTACTTTTGCTGTGCACACTGTACCGTGCTAAGGAAAAGCCTACGAGGCCCTTTAGGGTTTCACTGCCTGCTGCCAGCCAAGCTTCTGCTTCAGAGCATCACACAATGATAAAGACTCTGTACTGGGACTCATGCGAGCATTCAGGGTGTTTCAAAACTTCTCATTCTCCTCCTGCACTGTACATTGTGTGGCCACATTCCACAGCAAGGATGGACAGACAGCACAGCACATAAAGCTTTGTCACTTCAGGTGTTCTCCTGTAAGCTGGCGTCCTTATTGCACCATTTTCTGTATATTCTTTTTTATCCACATGCCTGTTTTATCCACATTGTTTCTCTTAGTCTAAGGGCACACTAATCACTTACTCTTCCAGTAATGACACAGACCCCAGCAGCCACCAAAAGCCGAGGCTCAGACTGAGTTTAGGGTTAATAAAACAATACTCAGAGGGGAAAAAATGCAGTTATCCCAGATTTGTGCTCTTGGGTTTCATAAGGAGCTCTAAGGCAAACCAACCAGTGTCTCAGCTACAGACATTCATATCCTCATAATCCCCAGGAATGATAATACCAAACACAGCAGCTTCCTCTTATTAAAGGGGAATAAATGAACTATTGACATCAGTCTGAGACTTACAGGTGCCCACTCCCCTCCCCCTGCTGCTGAAATATTCCCGCACTGCCTTTTACTTTTGTTGGTTTAGGTTTATCCTTATCTTCAGCTGCCATGTTGTTCTAACCACACTTTAAGGGAAACCCCTTGGAGTGGTTCTTGTTTAAAGGCAAGACAGGGATAAGTCAGTATATGAAGCACAAATCAGTACTACGGATACATGCTTAAAAGCACCATTGTGGTTGAATGGTCAGATATTGTATGACTTGTGTGTGTCGTCACATTCCTCTTATTGACCCATGTGCCTATAGAATGTGGAAGACAATATCTGCCCTCTGCCAACAGAAATTTAAAGGAACAGATCTCTGATATGGCTCCTGCCACCAACAGACCTGCTGAATAGAACTTATTGACTGACTGGATATTCTGCTTAGAGGCATAGCATGACTTCAAATAGGATTGTGAGGTGGCCTATACATATAATGTGGGTTAACCATTTTTAGATCCAGTTTTGACTGTCAATCTGGGCTAGAGTCCTGCACCGGGTCGGGTACCCACGGAATTACAGGTTTCAGGCAAAAAGTTGCCAATTCCCTGGCCGTGCAGGCAGTTTGCAACGGACTTGAGCCCTCCCATCCTCCCCTATAGTTGTAATAGGTTTTTCTATTTCTTTGTGGATCATAGAGACAAATGTTGTAATGGGCAGTTTGCCATCTACCTTGAATATCAAGGCTGGAGGTTCTACAGGCCCTTAGTGATACACATAGCATGGAATGAGTGCAGTAAGGAGTAAAGACCACTATCGTCAGCTTAATCTGCCTGTGTATGGCCACCTTAACATGGATAAAGTATGGCACATTACTCTCATTTAACAAGACCATATTAAAGGAGGAAATTGGAGGAACGTGCAAAGCAGAACAAGTGGAGTGGATCCAGATGCTTCAGTCTGATACAGGAGAGGTTTCCAGTTCAGTAGGTAGATATCAGTTGCATCTTCATGAGAAACCAGGCACCTCCCAGTTTGGATAGACTATATCCTATCTCTTCTGTGTTGCTGGGGCATGCCCACTATGTCTGCAGGATAAACAAACCTCTGTCTGCTCAGAAATATATATATATATATATATAGATATATATATCGGCATAAACTTGAGTATAGGGTTTCATATGTATTTGTGTTGGAGAAACATCAGCATGGATAGAGGCTGGTCAATATTTGTCACATCATCAACTCTCTCATGCACCACAAAAGTAACACATCCAGCTGCCTGTAATATAATGCCTGATAATTGATTTGATTGGCATATAAACTGGCTGTGGGGGGGAAAGCTCACACCCTAATGTGCTATTAAGTATATATAGAGCGTTAAGTTTCCCCTACTGTAAAATAGAAGGATAAATCAAATGAGGAGCTCCATGACCAAATCCATGCCTCTAATGCACTTCTCATGGGGTTCTGTGACCATATAAAGGCACAAGGCTGCAGGCTGAGTTATACAGGGAACTCTGAGTATCACTCATGTATTATAAGGAGTAATGTACCCCCTACTGTAAATTATAAGGATATTAGAAGTCGCTGAGGGGTTCTGTGACCATATAAAAGCACAGATTCAGTGATTCAGCTTGTTTATTATTCCATGCCTGAAATCCTTTATGTGATAAAGAAAACCCTGTAAGCCGGAACCCTGTGACTTATTTATGTCCCATGTTTATGTCCCAGGGTGCGGGAGGCAGCGATGGCCAGTCTTCAGGATGTGACATTACTGGTTACCCGGAGTGAGACAGCTCTCCTAGAACCTGACTTGTAAGTGGATGTATCACATGGTACAGATAATATGCGGGAGGGTCAGAAAGCTGGTAAATGACTGAGTTGTGATTTTCTTGCAGCGTCCAGCGGATGATGTGTGCCCTCTCTCAGCAATCTGCCGAGAAAATTGACCGGTACCGAGCCTTTGCTGGATCTGTCTTTCTTAATCTCCTTTACTTTGACAACCCCTCCGTCCCACATATCCCACATCGGGAAGAACTGGAGAGGATATTTCCCAGGTAACACCTAGAATCCATGGAATTGACAATATTAAAAGATGTTGGATGTGGCCCACTCCCCTCATACAGTTTCATACAAGATGCATGTTCTTTAAATTGGGTTTGGGAACTAGATATGAATTTGGCTTTGATGCTCTTCATTTGGATCTTTTTAGTCTAATGCATTGGATCACGGTAATGATGTAGGGCCCTGTTGTATTTATACGTAGGCTTTAAATGAGAGGGTTAGCAGTGTCTGTATATACTAAGCAATATTTTGTCTGCACAGAACACAAGCAGAATCCTTGAACTGGAATGCACCATCACAAGCTTTTCCCCGGATCACCCAGTTACTGGGATTATCCACATATCGTTACTATGTACTGATGGGCCTGACGGTGTCTGTGGGTGGACTTACTGAGTCTACGGTAAGAACCCCTAGGCCTGGGGAGGGGACCTGTTGTGAGAAACTACATTTCCATCAGAATACAATAAAACACGTATATAAAGCTCCAAAAAAACAACAAACAGTATCATACTAGAGGTAAAGAAGTCTCTGCACACAGAAGCTTACAATCTAAAAGACTTGATTGTTGATTACCTGAGTTCAAGCTGATTATTATGAAATATCCATACAAACAGATACTCATTCCACTGGATGTTATAAGGAACTGATGAGCTTTGGGTTCTAGTCAGAGGCTTTGTTGCCCAGGTTTAAGAAAGTGAAATGGGTATTACGCAAAGGAATACTGTCACGGCAAAACATGTTGTTGTTTTTTAAACGCTTAATAGTGCTGCTCCAGCAGACTTCTGCACTGATAAACTTCAGTCACTTTTTACTGCTGTACTGCAAGTTAGAGTGATATCACCCCCAGCAGCCTAACAACTAGGGTTGCCACCTTTTCTGGAATAAAATACCGGCCTTCCTATAGATTTATCTTTTTTTCCCTAATAATAGTATTGGGATCAACAATGATTTTTACCAGCCAGGTGGCAACCCTACTAACAACAGAACAATGGGAAGGTAACCAGATTGCAGCTCAGTGAGACAAGATAACAACTGCCTGGTAGATCTCAGAACAGCACTCAATAGTAAAATCCAGGTCCCACTGAGACACATTCAGTTACATTGAGCAGGAGAAACAACAGCCTGCAAGAAAGCAGTTCCATCCTAAATTGCTGGCTCTTTCTGAAAGAACATGACCAGGCAAAATGACCCGAGATGGTGCCTACACACCAATATTACAACTAAAAAACTACACTTGCTGGTTCAGGAATTCAATTTTATATTGTAGAGAGAATTATTTGCAGTTTTCTTAGAAATAAAAACTACACCATAAAAATCATTACAGAATTGTGGCAATTATCCTCGCTGCATGTCTCACAGGCTCCAGTTCTGCAGAGCGCGCAGTTGGGTTAAATTCTCACTAGCAGCTGTATGTTGGGTGTTTTAGTTCATAGGGTATGGATATTATGGCCTGGTTATATTGGTACTGTAGCAGTTCTCCAGATGATGTGGATATATAGCTGATAGCGCTGCTGGAATTCTGCCAGTTGTACCTTGACTTTCTCAGGGCCATTAGTTGCCCACAATACTGCTGTACATGGTGTCCAAGGCACAGGAGATTTAGGCATTTGGCCAATACCCAGGATTTTTCCTGACTCAACCAACATTCTCTGCAAGCAGGTTTTTTAAGAAATTAGAGGTTATTTAAGCATGAGTCTCCATGAACCCATCTTGTGAGGAAGCATTTATGGACCCCTAGGTGCTGTACCCCAACCCCCCCTCATATTCTTATGCACCTCCCATCCAGCCACTGCAGGACCAGACTTAGGCTACGGCTACACGAGTTGGATCTGCTCCTCTGCCTGGAGTCAGGACAACACTGTTGATTTTGCCGCGAATTGCAAAGGCTTCGAAATCCACCATGTCTGCCTGCACCCGAGAAGAAGTTATGTTTACGGGTGCAGGCTCAGTGGGCAGAAGCAGTGGTTGAGCATATTCAAAGCAGAGACCTGACTCATATTGTAGGACAAATGCCAAACACTCTCACTAAGCTTTTCAGCAGAAGGAATACACATTTGATTAACTAATTCATAAAGGGTATAGTTCAACTCCAGGTTTTACTGCCCCTTGTTCCTGGGGAGCTCAGCTCTGTATCTCTTACATACTTCACAGTTTGTTTTGTGTTTCCTGAGCCATTTAGCATGTGACTAATGTTAAAGACATGGCGGCTTGCTTATAGAAAGCTACAGATTGCCTTTATATCAGTCATTCCTAATTATACTTTGTTAAACGTCCCTTTCCTTTGCAAGAGCATCAGGCTCAAAACTGCTTTATAAAACCTGGAAGTATTTATCCGGGGGCTGAAAGTAGGATTAATGGAGGGCAATGTCACATCCATTTATTCCATGTCAGAATCCAGGCAGCAGCAGCAGCTTTTTAAATATATCAACAAAAATAGAAGTTAAACATGTGCATTATCCGTCTCCTCTCCTAGAATAGCCTAAAAGGAACTGGCCTGCTGAGTGTAGGAAATGACGAAGACATTATTATGCATTTTCCCTATTAATAATCAAGCTGAATTTTTACCGGCCAGGCCAGTAAAATACCGGGCGGTTGGCAACCCTCTATGTAGTTAACTAAGAATATGTGTGCACATATAATCAGAGCTGGAATAAGTAGCCAAGTGCCTATTCACTATACAATGTTAAAAACAAAATGGGGAGCAAGCTCAGCATTATTAGAAAAATAGAGGCAAGTCTTGCAGTTCGACTACTGATATACTGCCCCCAAGAGATTGGGATCTGCACTTCAGGGATGTTTGTCCAAGTAATTGAGCTGAATCCATATTCTTTTATACACCTTACTACCGGCATACTTTCCTGGGACATTAAGGGCAGAGACACAGGAGCAGTTTTGGGGAGATAAGTCACCTGGTGACGGTCATCCCCTGCCGGCTACAATGAAGATCACTGGCGGGATGGCACTCGCAGCACTTTGTTTTCCCAAGTCGCCAGAGTTGCCTCACAAGGAAACTTTGGGTAACTTCGGAAAACGAAGTTCTCTGAGTGCCACCCAATTGGCTATTTACATTTTAGCTGGCAGGAAGGCAGGGGAGGAAGAAGAGATTTGTTGCCGGGCCACTAATCTCCCTGAATCTGCTCGTGTTTCTCTGCCCTAAGGAGTTCAGTAAAGATGGGCCCACATGGCTGATAAAAATAAGCAGTTTACTGCCCCTTCTATGGGCCCTTTATGAGGATCAAATAGGAAGCTCGTGGTGGCTCTCCATAGGAACTCATTATGATCCAATCACTCACTTGGGGACAAACAATCTCACCTTATTTTTGGCTCTAATGTTTAATTTGCTTCACTGGGAATCCAACTGCTTCAACTAAGTGTTCCTGTAGAGCTGCTTCCTTACATGTTTATAGTGCTCTATGGTACATGTGCCTGTGTCTCTGCCAGAACATTAATTGCATTTCAATCCGTTTCATCTGATCTTACTGGCTTGCTCTCTATTAACCTCACTATCAGATTGGCACCAAATCCCCGCGCCCTCTTTATCTCTCCTTATTTCCCACGTTCAGAGGAAGCTGCAGAAGGCTGGCTAGTTCCTTCTTGCCCATGGGGGGCTCACAGTTAGAAGGGATCAAAGCCAATGCAGCGGCTCACTCAGGTTGGGTTACATCTGGGACGAGTGTAATTATCATTTTTATATGGGAGACATTTAAGGATAAACAATGGCAGAGAAAAATCATATTCATCAGAGCCCCGAGACACCAGCTTACCCTTGCCATGTCAGTACAAAGGAATATTCAGGTGCTTAAATGAGGGCGTAGAGATGTACAAAGGGGGGAATGCTGGGAAGTTTGCTGGAAGCTCTTTCCGTTTATATATTAGCAGCTTTGTGGTGCATTATGAGGGGAGGAGGGAGTTACTCCTGGACTCACTGGCTTGTTGTGTAGCCCATTGTGCAGGTGCAGTAGGTGTGACGCTGGCTGCACAATGTGTCCTACACTGTAAGATAAAGACAATGATTGTCCTTAAGTGTCTGTATTCTGATCTTTTGTTCATGCAGGGTCAAGCCAATGCCAACATAAATGCCAGCATCATGTCAGTCATCCTATCACAAGCTTCTTGTGGGTTCCCCTCTGTAGCACCCATTGCATTGGTCAAGACACTCAATGCAGAGCAAAAGGCATCTCTCCAGCTGCTGCAGAGCTAAGGCTAATGCAACTCAGGGCTAGAAAGCTGTCATCTGCCTTCTTCCTTGCCTGCTCCCAGAACTATTGTGCTGGCCTGAGTGCAGGCACAGTGGATTGCTGTGATGAAACAAAAGTGTTTTTATTTTGGACCCAAAATCTACCGTGTGTGACTACACCTGGGCCAACACAATGGTTCCAAGCACAGGCAGGGAAGGAGGTTGATTTCAGCATAGGGAGAAGGAAAGGTTAAAATTATGTAAGCCTTATCAGAAAGGTCCACCTAAATATACCAGTAAACTCTCAAAGTAATGCTGCTCTGAGTCCTCTGTCAAAAGAAACACAGCATTTATTTCTTCTATTGTGTACACATAGGCTTCTGTATCAGACTTCCTGCCTTCAGCTTAAACCTTCAGGGCTAGGGCTTGAGCATGCTCAGTTTGCTCCTCTTCCTCCCCCCCCTCCTTCTCTGCTGTAATCTTAGCCCAGAGCTATGAGTGAGCAGGGTTTTTTTTTTAAATGGGTTTAGTTCTCCTTTAAAGGTTCTCTCCAGAGCAGAGCATAAAGGGGGTTTTGTAGTAAAAGGCGCTAAGTTTGGCCAGGAGCAGCCCAGGCACAGTCAGCATGCTTCAGAGATAAGGAATTGTCTCACTCACGCACTGATCTGAGAGCACAGAGTTCTGTGAAGGGACATGACTATGCTCATTATATGTGACCTATTACAAGAGAAATGCTAGATATCCATAACGCCGTCACTCTGCCACAAAAAGGAAGAGCGTTGGTAAATCCAGAACCTGTGGGCCCCGCAACATTCACTTGGGGCTCACTTTGTAGGCTGGATGAACTCTCTCATGTCACACGGAATATCCATTAAGTGTGAGTATGAGGATTACATTACTGCTACATTCAGTGTTGCTTAGCCAAATTCCATGGAAACCAAGTTGGCGGAGCAGACAGGGAGAGTGTGGAAAGAGTTTCTCAGTAGCTCCTGTGGCTTCAGCCAGCTCAATGCAAATCCCATGAGTGGAACCGGCAGGATTCCAGTGATACACAGAGCAATAACAGAGCCAGTGCTTTCCCCTATTCTGCGAGATTTCATTTGCTGCTCGCGGCACTCGGTGCTGGTGAATAGATGGAATCTCTGGCTTCCCACAGGGGCCAAACCATTTCATGTGGCTCTTTGTTATTTTTCGCTTTTCCTGACCTAAGCGATGGGATAGCGGCACCCTCCTCCCGCTGCTTTTAATCTAAAATATGCTGAGCCGTAATAATTCTAGGGAAGAGGAGCGCACTGGAAACACTGGGCCTCTCTGCCAAAATATAATATTATATTACATAGCTGAGGGGTTTGGAATGATTACGCGCCCACAGGGATATCACATATATCAAAGGTTAGAGGGAGACAGACTGTCAGCACTTATTCCCTATGTTTTTACCTTGGCATATAGTTCCCCAATGTGGCATATCTGTGGTGTCATTGCTAAACCCATGACATCATTGTGTCAGGCTTCAATTATTGGTCATATTCTTTTAAGTTTCACCCGCACAGCACCCACTGTTAACCATCGTAGTATTTCAGAAACACCAACCCACCCCCCAACAGTCACAGAGGAATTACCTGCCTCTTTCTGCCCTGACTTGGCTATTGGTGGCCCAGCCCATGCCCACTTAAAAAGGGGCAATTTAGGAAGATAGAGGAGGTCGTTATGTAAGCATCCTGGTGTTAAACCTTTGGTTATAGCATCACAGTTGAATTGGCACTACTAGCAATGCCTTTGTTTCCATGGCAATGCACTAATGTTCTAATATCGCCATTTCTGTCCCTCCCATACAGGTGAGATACTCCGCGCAGGGCCTGTTTGAATACCTTCGTGCAATCCAGAACGACGCAGAACAAATGGATGCCTTCTCCACCTCACTGCTTCAGGTCTTCCGAGACAATCAGCACATGGATAGGTATCTGTACAGCTCACCAGTCACAAATGCCTGTGAGTCTGAGACACAAAGAAAACCCACACATGAATGCTGCACGGCTACTATCAACTGGTTCCAGCCACGCAGCATGTGGGCTTCCTATGTGTGTTCAGTATTTCCATAAGGTGCAGGGGGTGGTTGGCAGGGCTGACAGGGATTCGTCTCAGGTGTTAGCAGATCGGTAGTAGGGTGGGGTGGGGTCAGCCCTACTCACTGAATATCTTACTTTGCCTTTTAGAGTCTCCATTCCCCTGCTGAAAATGTTGGATCAGATGTTGGCCAATGGCTGCTTTGATATATACACACAGGAGGAAAAGTAAGATTTGTTGCATAATAAATATAAATGAGGTCTTGCACGGTTACCAAGGGGAGCTGCCATGCTGCATAGCCAGTGTTTGGTCATTGCTCCTCCTTATAGCTTCACTTAGTTACACTGTACAACACAGACTCCACCATACAGATATATAAAATAAAATCAGTAGCACTTGCTCTCAGCTGCACATTCACATTACCCTGCACTTCAGCTCCTTCCCAAGATATTAATAAGGGAATTCAATATCATTTTGGTAAGCAAAGAGAGGGCGTAGGCCCGTCCTTCCTCGCCAGGTGCAGCTTCATTTATCTTGGCGTTTTCACCTTTCCACGGAATTTCCCCAATTTCCTCCAAGCTAGCGATGAAACTAAAGTCTTTATCCGAGAGGCGCGGGTTGGGTTCCGTTCATACAGAGGCACAATTGGCAGCCGAATGGAGCGAGAATAAGGCCGGTCATATGGTTCCTTTTACCTAATGAATTCCAGATGTCCCTCTTCAAGTGGTCTCTTTGTTCCAACGTGTTCTGTTTGGAGGAATGTTGTCAAATCAGTTTAAAATCCTTACTAATTTGCTGTGCCGTGGCCCCAAGATACACTGGGGCAAATCATTCTCTATTCTGTATTCTCTATGAAAGTTGTCCACGCATTATATAACTGCAGGAATTGATTCCAGAATCCCTGAGTCTCTGACCTGCAACTCCCAGCATCCTACCAGCAGCTCACAATGTGCCCTGGGTACCCCTGAAACTATACCTTACTCTTACCCCAACATTTCTATATATCTGTAAATTTATGAGCTAAGGGGGCCCAGTCTGAAGGCCAGTTAGAGTGAGATTTGGGGCTAGTGCTTATTTGTGTCCTGGGTACCCCTGGAACTATACCTTACTCTTACCCCAACATTTCTATATATCTGTTGTATGTATGTATCTTATTTTTCCAAGTTGTGGCTAATTCTGCACCTAACAAGGTGCCGCTGGAACCAATCATATTTCATTATCATTCCTGAGAGTCGCCTGAGCAGGGTAATTTTTGAAGGAGGGATTACCCAAGGTCTGGACATGATAAAGATGAAAAAGATGTTGATCTTCCCATAGATGGTAACATTACAAGGATTTCTGGCTGTTTAATGAGGAATTAGCAAATTGAGGTCAGGTGCAAATTATTATCTGTGATTTGGGTAAATGTAATGAAAAGTGCCTAAAAGAGCAATTTCCTGGACACAAAATAGCCAGCTGCACCAATGAGGGATGGCAGATAAAATGAGTAAATCTTCCCCTAGTCTGAGGTCATTGGGTAAGTCATGTTTATGTTCCAATACTTGCTGGGTACTGGCAGCTGAATAAACACCACCAGCAGCCATCTTGTTCTCCTTTCTATAGCTCCGCAACCCTATGTTCTTTTACTGAAAACATTTATTAGCAACACCCCTCCCCCCTGTTCCCCAGAGTTCCCATGTTTGTTTTCTGTCACTAGCAAGTGGGGCTTCTCAGTGCTGTAACTACCTGCGCAAATTTCATGCCATTTGGGAATTGTGCTGCAGCTCAGAATTCTGCCCCAACTGTCAGAAAGGAACAGAACATTATGAGTCTGATGTGCTACATTATCTCCCTGCAGCCACCCCTTTGCCTCCGACTTATTGTCCCTTTGCAGAGAAGAGATCAAGAGATCCAAAGACATCCAGAAGCTGAGATCCAGTATCGCTGTGTAAGTAGCCAGTAATGTTGTTATATCAACCATATAGCAGTAAACTGGCGGGAGCATGTACAATGCATCTCCAGGCAGCAGCACTGCTCTCCATATGAGCTACAGTTTATAATGAATCAGTTTGTTGTACAATTCCCAGTAACAGCCCTATTGGGTATCAGTGCCAAAAATATTCAGGTGAGGCCAACAGGACACCTGCTAGAGATTGCCTGGGCTTGTCCACTCACTGTTCAGCTATTTGCTTCCGATAAAACACTTGCTTGAAAGGAAATGACACCTGCCAGGACCCAACTTGTCACCTTTCCCTTACCCCAGAGGAACGCAAGTACCCACCCTTCTCTTTATTCTAAAAGCTACCAATAGAAACCATTCTTCTTCTGCCTGCTAGGATGGGTCCCATTGACATATTCATGTGATTTGTGTCTGATTTCTGTGATTGGAAAAGAAAGGTGCCACGTTATTGTCCATTATATTATTTCTTTATTGCTAGTCCAAAGTGTAGTTTCAGTGCAAAAGAAAGGGCATTTGCCCTGGGCTGGATTGGGGGGTGGGGGTAGAACACAGATACAATTGCACAGTTCCTGTGCTGTTTTCTCTCCCTTTATGTGTCATTAATTCCTATCCAGGTTCTGTGGCCTGATCCAGTTCCCTGGTGATATCCGAAAGAAGGTTCTGTTTCAGCTGTTGCTTCTGGTTAGCCATCCGTTTCCAAGAGTAAGTGCCACATCTCCTAATCCTCATTGCACCCAAGACACTTAATAAAACTAAATCTCACCTCTGTGTGTCTCGTATTAGCTCACCAGATCAGACTCCACCTAGGGTTTAGTTTTCCTTTAATATTTAGCTAATCGACCAAGAACCCCGTTCTAGTCTAACTTGTGAATACATTACTGGGGTGGGGGAGTCACACAAGGTTCAGCGTAGCCGGCTGCTCTACTGAAACAGCATTTTGCTGATGTAATAAAAAGCCAATAAAATAGGGAAGAGGGGGCAGATTAGCTTTCCTGGAATTTTGGCAACCATGTTGATTTTGGATACCATTTTCATGGTTCATACCTCAGTGAGGCAGCAAGTAGCTCTCTGCTGGAGAGAAAATGTGAGCCTTGGAGTGTAATAATTCTTCCTTTAATGGGGTCTTGTTGGGGGGGGATGTAATTCAGTCCTATTGGGCTTTTGCAGAGAGAGGATGCAACCTGCCCTGTGGCATTCTGGCCAGAAAATGGTCATGCTGGTCAATTTCAGGTTTGGGCACTGGAGCTGAAAGAGTTAATATTAATAAAGGTGCGCTATGGAATTCTAATGGTCCATGTCTTTTAACCCCTAACCACCCAGTGCAGAGGACAAACCTAGAGAAGTGGAAGAGAACGGCCAACCCGATTGCTTCTTTCTCTCTGCAGATCAGGAAGACAACAGCCAGTGAGGTGTACGAGATGCTCCTTACGTACGACGATGTGGTGGAGCCAGAAATTTTAGATGAAGTCATGACCATACTGAGTGACACCACTTGGTGAGTAGCCCTCCTTTTAACGGGACACTGCCAAAAAGTGCTCAACAACCTGCCAAGTTGCCAAGCCTCCTCCTGACCCAGATACATCCCAGCAGGTAACATGGAATATTTATACAAAACACAGGTGGAGAAAAATGGCTCCCAGGCCTTTGTGCCGCTAGCCACACTCCTAAACCATACGGGCAGGTTCATTGGTTCCTGAATAACTTCTCTTGGATTTATAAACTGCATTGGGGCAGGGAGCAGGGTATAATCTCTGTAAAGCCTACCTTCCATAATCAGGGACACACACTTTATATATGGCTGGAACAACGGACACACTATGGTCGCCACAGTATGTGACAAATTATTGCCTCCCAAGCATTTTATGACACATACAGCACTCAAGTGTCCAAGCAGCTGTGTATATATTATACAATATATAATAATGTGGGGGATGATATGAAAGACCTTTGGTGATGTTTCCTGTGCTGCTATGTATAAGCCCATGGGGTTTGTAATTGCTACTTGAGCTCTTGGCTAAAGAATGGGGTCCGGGTACCCTGAAACGTTGCCCTTTGGGCAGTGGTATGGAGTTTTCTAATGTACTTGTTTTCTGGGATATATATATATATATATATATATATATATTAAACACAAAAGCCGTGAATATCTTGTAAATGATATCCTTATAAAGGGTGACTAGTGATGTGAGCAGTGATGTCATTTTTGTCACATGACTCACTACAACTTGTGTATGATGCTAAACAAAGTAGCCCTTGTTGGACAATATGAGGCTATTAGAATGTCATGGATATATTCATGGCTCTTGTGTGTTATATATATATGATGCATATATGGTTTCGGGTTGGGGTGACAGCGTTAAACCGTTCGTATAAACAGTGTGGTCGGGCATAAGCCTTCAGAGTTTCCGAGGATAAAGTCGCTTGTAGGAGGAATTTGGTGCTTCTGGAAAGAATGATTGAGGGATTCTTTTTGGAGGTTATTAAAAATGTGTTGGAATTCCAGAAGCCTTTGAAGCCACAGCTTGGGAAATGAAAAATAAAGCTCAGCGGGGAGGGTGCAGATATCAGAGAGCGATACCGTTGGGCTCAGTCTGCTCCTTCTCTCTGTAACGTCAATAGCAAAATCCTGCACTGAACTAATATGGAAATATAATATCTTCCCTTTGTCATCCCTTGGCTTTCTGACCCTGCTCAGTGCAAAATATACATTTCTAGTTCTAGTGGCGCCTAGAATCAACCTTTTTCCTTTGGTTTCCCTGAGCATATTGTGTGCCCAGAAACCATGTGGCACCTCCCTTCCAAATAGAGAAGGAATGGTCTGGGCTCACAATAAGCTATACCCTCATACTGTACTGTCTAAGGCAGGGGTCCCCAACCTTTGTTACCCGTGAGCCACATTCAAATGTAAAAAGAGTTGGGGAGCAACACACGCATAAAAAAGTCCCTTGAAGAGCCAAAAAAAAGTCTGTGATTGAATATTTGTTAGCCCCTATGTGGACTGGCAGCCTACAGGAGACTCTACTCGGCACTATACTTAGTTTTTATGCAATAAAAACTTACTTCCAAGCCTGGAATAAAAAAATAACCTCCTGCTTTGAGAACACTGGGAGCAACATCCAAGGGGTTGGAGAGCAGCATGTTGCTCACGAGCTACTGGTTGGGGATCACTGGTCTAAGGGAAACAATATGGCACCTCCTGTTCATATGTATAAATACAAATGTACAGAGATGGAATGTTGTGGGCACACAATAAGCTGTACCCTCATACTGTACTGTCTATGGCCAAGGTCACACAAATTGCTCTCTCTGTCTTCTTTTTTTGCCCCATAGAGTTTGATGTGAGTGTTTTATTTCCCTTTCAGGGATGCAGACTTACCTACTGTCCGGGAGCAGAGGAACCACCTGTGTGAGTTATTGAAAGTGCCCAAGCCTGCAGTAGTGACCAAGGTGAGTGCCAGGCTTTATTGTATGTGGAGTGTGGACTTGAAATGTGAGAAGTTCCCCTTCAATTAAAGCCCCCCCCCCATGTTGCAATTATCCAGCGCTGCGATACTAACTAATGTAACCCAGATGGTAGAACTGCCCCATACGCACGGTTATCGGCAGGGAATGGGTGGAATGTTCTGGCCACAGATATGTGATACTGCAGAACAGTAAGCAGGGAAAATGCCCAGCTCAGCTCTGAGCACACAACAACGTGTCATCGTGCCGTTTCCCTGTCACCGCAATTTATGGTGCGCTCAGTGCTGCGGCTGGGCTTAGATTTCACACAGCGTGTGTGCATGGGTCTCGGGGTGCACTTTCTTATCCACCGTGCATATTTGGATAAAGTGGGAGTACTGGGTTATATCACACTCTTTTGTCTCTGATATAAGCAGTAAAGCTGGGAAGGGAAACCTACAGTCCTACAGCTGTTGCTGAACTTTAACTTTGGTTTCAGGGCTGTATCGGTCCAGTATACCAAATATTCATCATGTGTGTGTGTCTGTAGTGAAATTATGTCATACACACATCTGTGTGCAGGGAGAGGATCTGTTATTCAGAAACCTGTTATCCACAAAGCTCCGAATTACAGGAAGCCCATACACTCCATATTAATCAAATAATTCAAAAGTTTAAAAAAAAAAAAAAAAAGATTTTCTCTTTCTCTGACCAGTACCTTGTACTGGATCCCAACTAAGATATCATGAAATGTGGGCTTTTTTTCACGTTTAAATGATTATTTAGCAGACTTAATGGATACATAAACCTTTAATATAAGTGAATGTAAAATTGAGTTTTATTCTAAGAACTTTTGTAATGTACATTCATGTTATATTTTGTTTTCATTCCAAGATATTAAAGAATACGTGTACTGTTAATATAAATGAATTTGGTTACAGTAGCGCCACCTGCTGGTCCGTTTCCAACCAGTCTGACCAGTAAGTAGTCAAGAAAATTGTCAGGAGAAAGAAAGAGGCTGCTCTGATGTTCTGCTGCTAAGGAAAGGTTTCTAATTATTCTAATTATATTTATATCAGATACCTTTTCCCGCAGATCCTTTGACAATTCCTTTGCTTTCCCCATGACCAAAGGTGGCCATACATGGGCCAATCAAAGCTTCGGACAGACTGAGTCTGCAGCTTATTGGCTCGTGACGGGCATCCCCCATCGAAAAGTCGGTCAGATATTGATCGGATGGGACTAAAAATCCCGTTGGATTGTGGCCGCATCTGCTTGTTGATGCGTTCCCGAGATCCGATTGCCCGTATCTGCTCCATTCTGATCCGATTGATGATGTTTTTTGGATTCTAAAGGTGGGCATATTGGGGAGAGATCTGCTAGTTTAGCAACATCGCCAAACGAGCGTATCTCTTTGTGTACGGCCACCTTCAGAATCCAAAAAACATCAGTGCAGCACTGGATGAAGGAAGCAAGGGTCTGTCAGGAGTCCAGAAAGTCACTGACCTTTTATACACATCCACTAATTACAAGCAAACAGATCACAGGTGAAGATGGTTACCTTTAATAGCCATTCTAACCCTTTTGTGTCAAGTTGTGTGCATGTTATCAGGCCAAATCACCAGGGTATGTAAACTGTTGATCAGGGTCATTTGGGTAGTTTGTAGTTGTAGTGATTATGATTTAAAAGTGTTTGTGTTATTCATATTCTCTGAAAAATGGTTAAGAAATCATAAATTCTGCCAGGGTGTGTAAACTTATGAGCACAACTGTATCCTTTAAGGCAGGGGTCCCCAATCTTTTTTACCCGTGAGCCACATTCAAATGTAAAAAGAGTTGGGGAGCAACAAAAGCATGAAAAAAATCCCTTGGGGTGTCAAAGAAGGGTTGTAATTTGTTATATGGTTGCCAGTGTGGACTGTCAGCTTACAGGAGACTCTACTTGGCACTATACTTCATTTTTGTGCAATTAAAACTTGCTTCCAAGCCTGGAATTCAAAAATAATCACCTGCTTTGAGGTCACTGAGAGCAACATCCAAGGGGTTGAAGAGCAACACAAGCTACTGGTTGGGGATCACTGCTTTAAGGTATAAAGATCTAAATTGTGGAAAACTTGCTTCACCAAAAAGCCCCAGGCCTGGAGCATTCTGGATAACCGATCCCATACCTGAACAGGGAGAGGAGCACTAGGGGAAGAGAGGTGGTCCATAGAAATGAGTGGTGGTGGGGGGATGGTACAGAGAGAGCAGAGCCATAAAGTAAATGGTAGAGAGAGGTGTGCCAGGGGGGGAAATGGTACAGGGACTGGAGCTCCAAAGAGTGAATGGGAAGGGGAAAGGGAAATGGTAGTGAGTGAGAAGAATTGTTGCAAATAAAAGGCACCAGAGGAGGGGGAGTCAGCAGAGATAATGGGTGAAGGTCATAGAGAGAGAGGTGTTATTACTATGAGAGAGGGGCTCCAGCATTAGGCACAATGTGCCACAGAGAGAGAGGAAGGAATGTGCACAGATCACACCAGTTATAGTGAAGCTTCTCACAGGCAGAGCAGAGGTGTTTGTGTCAGTCAGGAGGATGATCTGAGAGTAGGATTTAGTCACTGAGCTGAGGGACAGAGAGTGATGTAAGAGCACTGATAGGGCCAGGCTATGGCAGGAAGCTAAAAAGGTTCCATTTATGAAATACTGTGCATTTCTGTCAGTCAGTGGCCTGATAATATCTCTGCTCCCATCTGCAGAAGAATGGCTTGGTGCCGAGTACTTCACTCACTCACACCCTGCCTGCTTACTTACTGACTGACTGACAAGACTTTTACTCTGACGAGGAGATCTCTGGCACAGCAGCTGCACATCTGCTAGACATGTATTTGATTATCCAAGGATTCCATACTGACCTTTATTGTAGCACATGAGATATATTAAATACAATTACAGTACCGTGCTGTCTCCCCCCTTTCTCTTTTCCAGGTATCTCCTTCCTAAAAGGCAGATGGACAAACAGAAACCTGAGAGCAGTGAAACAATGTTCCCGGCAGTGAATTACAGGAAGGGATGTGCATTTCTCTGGCATGACCAGCAGGGGTCAGCGATACTTTATCTTGTGCTGCCTGAAATGCATGTGGGCACACAACCTCCTCTGTAGCCTCTAGCGCCAGAAGATTCCATGTAGCAATTGTATAAAACGACACAAAATATTAAATATGTCCAGAAACAGAACCAGGTTCCTGCTGATTTCTATACTCTTCATCACGTTAAACCATGGACCCACGTTGTCTCTCCCCAGTGGTGTGAATATGACAAGGTGCAGGGTTAAAAGTGCCTTCATATTGCTGTGTGTGTGT
>CM044447.1:45308829-45321038 GCA_024363595.1 Xenopus borealis
CCCTACTGTCTCCATCTCACCTTACTGTCTCCATCTTGCCCTAAAATACTTGCCATATTCTTTCTACTCGTATCTGTGGCCCTACAGGGTGGGCTCATCCCAGTCTCTGTGGCTATAGTTTAATGTCCTGTGTAGAACCTGGACAAGTATGGGTTACTGCAGACTCCCCAAACCAGCCACACAAGCTGACATGAGAAACTCAAGAGTCGGAATGACAAGACAGGACGTGCCTTACAGGACGTGCCTTACAGGGGCCACTCTCAGGCTTTGACATCAATTATTGACTGCTGTAACTTCTTTACATGCAGCAAAATCCTGTGCATTAGTCTCCCTCTCTCAGATTTACATGGGGCTGGTGCAGCGTCATGTCCTGCTGGGACTTGAACGACTACTGCTGCATCTCACTCGGCACAAGAGCTCACACTAATCCCATCACTTATCAGGTCTGCAATGGGGTGGAGCTGTGGAAATGTCATAGGGTCTGATGTCAGGGAAGATGTAAGAAACAAAAACATGAGCAATCTACAGGTACTACAAGACATACTTCAAAGAACCAATAATCTACAAGTATAAGCCACTGGGACAGGCATTTCTATGCAGGCCCACTCTGAGAGCCAATCAGAAATCTAGAAGATGATAAAATGGTTTTTCATTGCTCGTACTTGAGAAGCTGTGTTGGCAGAGGTGTGGAAGGTGTAGAGTTGTACACAGGTAGAGGAAAAGAAGTAGTAGGACAAGATGTCAGTAGCATGGCAAGATGGAGACACTAGAGTAACAAGGCACCTATAGGGCAAG
The DNA here is from genome assembly GCA_024363595.1 of Xenopus borealis. NCBI lineage: Eukaryota > Metazoa > Chordata > Amphibia > Anura > Pipidae > Xenopus > Xenopus borealis. Next base: position 45,309,625 of record CM044447.1, read on the forward strand.
AAGGAGGCAGCAGAACAAGGCCATGACATGATTGTGAAATGAAGGCAACGGGGTAAGATGGTGAGTAAAACTTGCCAACCCATCACCTTTAAGTTGTTGCTGAAGTACAACTCCCAGTATGCTTAGCGTTACAGTTCATCAGTAGCTGGAGGGCCAGAGGTTGAGCATTGCTACTGTATATAATTCATAGGCCTAACATCGCTCCTGGGCTTTGGTGTAGGAATGAAAGAAAAAAATCAGCCTGTAGTTCTACAGGGTCTTTTAAGCCTTCCCAGATTAAACAAATCCATATGGACTGCTCTGCACATGATTAAACCAGATTCAGTATAATTATTTGTATGCAACCCCGACAAGTTATATCTACTGGATCCAACATTTTATATTCACTGCCCAAAACCTGCCAAGAAAATCCTCCTTTTCTGCATGGGGGGGGGGGGGGGGGGGATACCCTTCATCAGCCTGTCCTGATTTCACTTGGAAAAAGCTCATTGTGACAGAAGGGTTAAATATTAGGTCTTTCCAAAAACAACCGAGAACGAACCAGTGAGTGCGGTCATGTCCAAGAGATTGGGATTTAGATATTGATTGTGAATAATCAGCCCCCAGATGTACGGAAAAGGGGGCCCAAATGTGCCGATAGAGGGTCCTTCTGGTTACAGTGTTGAAAGAAAGAGATAGGGAATAGTAATGCTGTATCCCCTTCACCTAACACCAAACATCCTGCCCAAAAATACACACAACCTTTTTGGGTGATTGGCAGTTGAGTTAATGGCATTTTTTTGGGTGCGCCATTAGCCTTAGTAATACATGTGTTATGGAATCTAAAGTGCTTGAGTTTGGGCCAAGTTAAGTGAGTTTTGATTGTGTTGTTATATGGGGGGGGGTCACGTTGGCCATTCCTGGGACCACGATAAAAGCTTCCATATAACTGGGGCACAGGGGAAGTTCTCAGGCTTAGCTGCTTTCAGATCCTCAAGTTTCTCGCACTGACGCAGCCAACTAATCACTGGCCAAAGAGGATTGTGGGACATGTTCCAGGTGAGGGGGGCCGGGTGGGGATAGGTGGCCATGTGCTCCCTCTGGGTTCCCATGCAGAGCCGTTGCTGGGGGTTGGAGCAGAAGGCTTTGGGGGCTGGAGAATGGAGAAAGATGAATCACAGGCCGTTTGCCTCCTCCGCACTTCCCAGTCTAATTGCTTAAGGGAGGCGGGTGGGAGTGATAAACCCTTTCCATGCCAGAGACTGTGCTCCAGGCAAAATATTGGCACAGGAGCTGTATTCAAGGGGGTTGTCAAAATAACAGCAACTGTCCTGTGCCCCACTCAGGACTGAGTCTGCTGAACTACTGCTGTAGGTAGGAGTATAGGAACCCAAGCTTAAGGACATAATATAGTTCAACTCCCATCATAGCCTGAAAGCTTTCCTGCTAAAGAGGTGAAGAAGTCAGGGATAAGACAACATGGAATCCAATGTGAAAGATATACACCAACATCATGTGCCTGTCAGGAGGCATCCATCATGTATGGAGAAACCCTGCTGCCTCCCACAATCCCTTATCAGACATGTCAAATACACAAGGATTGCACAGGTTGCTCCAGAGGTGAAAGAGTCACACCAACCTCTGATAAGAACGTGCCCTGACCCTGGGGTCCCAGCAATGCTGTTAGTATAAGATATTGTGCTTGGTCACAGTCAATAAAGTCACTAAATACAAACAGATAATGGCTTGGCCTGCAAATACTTAGGGCTTTTCAATTAAATGGAAGGAAACTTGGCAAGTCTCTGAGGAAAGCAGGGAAAATGTGTACTGGGAACAGCAATGGGTTAATTTAAAGAGCCCAGACAGTAACTCAGAGCTCTATGCTACTAATACTACTGATACTTTTTGCACATTAAAGAGAAGTAAAGGCTAAAACTAAGTAAACTTTATCAGAAAGGTCTATATAAATACACCAGTAAACCCTCAAAGTAATGCTGTGCTGAGTCCTCTGTCAAAAGGAACAATTAATTTATTTAATTCTATTGTACACATGGGCTTCTGTATCAGACTTCCTGTTTTCAGCATAAACTGCCAGGGCTAGGGCTTGAGCATGCTCAGTTTGTTCCTCTTCCCCTTCCCTGCTGTAATCTGATCCCAGAGCTATGAGTGAGCATGGAGAGACTCAGGCAGGAAGTGATGTCACACCAAGCTAATATGGCAGCTGCTATCCTAAACAAACAGAGAGCTTCTAGAGCTGTTTACTCAGGCATGGGAAAGCATTCTTCAGAATAAATATAGTCTTGTAGCTTACAGTATTGTGGCTGATCTATTGCCAATAAACTGCTTCAGTAGTTTTCCTTCTCCTGCATCCAGTCCTGTCAGTAGGCCACGTCAACAATGGCCTGATCAAGGCCTCAACCAATGGGATTTCAAATTTGCCTGATATATTAGTGGCCAGGCACTGGTTGAGTAGGCTGTAATTTTGGCCTATGGCCACTAGGTAAATCCAATTGTTGCTCCCCAGTGACCCCACCCCCAGGGAGAGGACTGCATCAAAGGATGAACAGATTTTAAAAAAACTGTTCCACAGATTTCTGCCCAGTTATTAACTATATGTAGGTCAGTTGGGCTGACCATAAGAAGGCCCCATAAATGGGCCTATAAACTGCCTGCTCGTTCTGGGGGGGCAAGTTGGCAGCTTTTATAGGTCTGTGTATGGGCAAGTTAACCAACAGCCTGCTATAATGGCCAGTTATGGCTAAGATGGAATCAGGGAGGTGGTGACTAAATCAAAGGGTGCCGGGAGAATTGTAAGGGCCTGTCTGGCTTTGCCCTACTTCTGAATGAACAGGGAGGTAATGGTGCTAGTAATACCTGTGCGTGGGCCCCGGTCGGTTGAAAAGAGGAAACCAATCCCTTAGTAAACAAGGTGAGCAGGTAATATTAGGGCACACACCATGTTGGTTCCACCCAGGACACCAAAGCAACCCCCACAGGAGCACGTATGGCTGTTACACTCGGTTCCTCATTTCAGTCATTAAAGAGAATTTTAGAAGGGCAAGTTTTCCAGTTTGGCGGCACAAGGTAAGGGGCGGGGCCCTGTTGATGCGGCCTTGGTGCTGACTGACACAGGCGTGTGGAGGCATTTCATAGTCTTTTGCCAATTACGATACAGCCAAGTCTAGACTTGCATTCTCCTCTGGAATCTCCTTTCCCAAAAACTAGCTTAGCTTGTCTTTCAGGAATTTCAGGTTAGCATCAGCAGGTGGGGAGGGCTCTCATGCTCCAGTCAGACAGAGACAGGCCTCCAGGTGACATGCACTTGGCTTATTCGAGTTATTTCAGGCGATTGTCTATAATGAGGGGGCTCTTGTGCCAACTCACCAGCTACTCCCATGCACCCTAAATCCCATTTGCAACACTGCCACGATATTGATCAGGAAAGTTTGATCAACTGGTTGTAACTTGATTGTTCGGCCCTAGGGCCGAAAGTTCCCATTACCACAAATATATTCGAGGATATTATAGACAAATATCAGGGGACCTTTTTACCCATAAAGAGGATCACCGCACCAGAGGCCACCCCTTCAGACTAGAAGAAAAGGACTTTCATTTGAAGCAGTGTAGGTGGTTCTTCACAGTAAGGACAGTGAGGTTGTGGAATGCACTGCCGGGTGATGTTGTGATGGCTCATTCTGTTGATGCTTTTAAGAGGGGCTTGGATGATTTTTTGGACAGACATAATATCAAAGGCTATTTTGATACTAAACTCTACAGTTAGTATAGCTATGGGCATATATGGTTTGTGTTTGAAAGAGTGGAGATGTGTGTGTGTGTGTGTGTATGCTGGGTTTTTAATTTGGAGGGGTTGAACTTGATGGACTCGGTCTTTTTTCAACCCAATTTAACTATGTAACTATGTAACTATATCCCTGCCTTTAGTGGGCATATCAGGGAAAGTTCTGCTCATTTGGCGATGTTGCCAAACGAGCAGATCTTATAGTGTATGACCAGCTTAAGAAATGTGAGCTGGTCCTGAGACAAACCTCCCGGTGTTGCAAAGTTCCAGGAATGTGCTTTGGAGACAAAGGCCAAAGGAAAATCACTCCAGCACCCTGGTTATCTTCAGCATGGTATTTTGGATGAGGTGCCGCTAAGGGATCCCAGAAGATACACGCACAGCCTGACATGTATTGAGTCACACTTGATAAAATGCTGCATTTCAACAGATGAGCTTCTCAGCTATATCCCCTCCCCAGGATTCCCAAACCCACATCTTCCAGCTGTTGTTTATCTGCTACTCCCAGTGTCCCCTGAGAAGCTAAGCCTGGGAGCTGTACCTATCGTTATCTATAACAAGTATTTGTACAGCAACATATTCTGTAGTCCTAATAAAACAGTGCATACATTAGATACACAACCATTGGCCAATACAGGACATGTATAGTATATGAAGAACAACATTCTGCTTTTTGGCACTGCAGCACCAGGGTACATCCTATAACCCGACGGCCCTCACAGTAAAGTTACCCTCTCTCTGCTGATAGTGATAACAAAATGTTCAGTCTGGGCCGATTGAGGAGTCGACTAATATCCAAATCTTCTGCCAATATTGGTCTTCTACCCCATCATACACGCACCGAATAGCGTACCAAAATTAGTGTGTGTGTATGCCACCTTAAAAGAGAATGCAACCTGTAAGGGGGTAAAAAGCTTCCCCTATGTAGGCCCCCTCACTCCTGCCCCCCCCTGCAAATGCCCCTACCTTGTTACTTACCCCTCCTTCCAGGTCCTGTCCAGCAAAGTTCACAGGCACCATCTTGTCTCTTTTGCTCTTCATCCTGTACTGACCAGCATTTTTGGGCGCATGCACAGTAGGAGTCAGCAGGTGCGGAGCTACTGCGCATGTGCAGAAATTACCGATAATTTTTTCCTGAAATTTTGTCGCATGCACAGTAGCTCCGCACCGCAGATTCCTCCTACTGCGCATGCGTCCGAAAACACTGGTCAGTACAGGAAGAAGAGAAATCGAGAGAAGATGTCACCTGTGATGGTAAGTAACAATTTAGGGGAATTTGCCCGGGGCGCAGGTAGGCCAGGGGGGAGCAGGGAGGGTGGGCCAACACGGGGAGGGGGGGAGGGTTTTTTCCCCTTACAGGTTGAATTCTCATTTAACAGTCAGGTTATGGCATTCTCTACCAAGAGAGGGAAATGAGTGATTCAGTGGTGGGGAGGAAATGGGATATCACCATTAGCATAGGAAGAGCTTCTTTACTGTAAAGGCAGTCAGATCAAGGTTCTTAAAAATTAGGCCCTAAATATAGCCACACTTGTGCCTTTTATGTAGCCAATAAAGCACCAACTAGCAGCGCTTGTCTGGTCACCAATCATCAAAAAGTGCGCACATGCAGTATAAAGCCAATGATGTCATTTCACTGTTGAGCGACACCCAGGGGCCCCTCCATGGTTTATTTTACATTAGAGGAAAAGAGACAAATGGAGATGCAGTTAATTGCAGAGAAAGCAGATCCCTCTCTCTCTTATCTAAACGGCTTCACCCGACACGCCATTCCAAGGGAGGAGGACACAGAACAGCTGGAGCTGCACTCTGCTCTATCAGCCAGCACTTCCTCACTCCAAGAGGCACCTCAGGCTATAAATTACCCTTCTGCCATCTCTTGGAACCCAGGAACACACCAAACCCAATTAAAATTAAAAAGGTTGCACCTATTGGGACACTGCTGCTAAAACCTGAGCATGGAAAGAAACAGAAGAGAAAATCCAGATATCTCCACCCTGTACTGAGACTAATTCTGCAGCACATACACATAGATAATACCAACCTATGAACATTTAAAGGGCAAGTAAACCCCAAAATAAAACAATGCCTAATAAAAGAACCCATAATTCTAAGCAACTTTCCAATATACATTTATTATAAATTTGTTAGTGCTTTTATTGGTAAAAGCAACTGCTATTGAAAGCAACATTTGCTTAAAGCTGGCCATAAGCAGGGAGATCTGCTTGTTTGGCGGGCAACAAACGAGCGGATCTCTCTCCGATATGCCCACATTGAGGTGGGCGATATCGTACTGATCTGATCATTGGGCCCTAGGCCAGGGCCGGAACTAGGGGTAGGCAGAAGAGGCAGCTGCCTAGGGCGCAATGACTGAGGGGTGCTGGGCAGATGCCTCTCCCTCCTATTGCCTACCCCTAGACTGGACCAAGCTCCTCTGTTAGCAATTCGGCGCGCATAAGCTCCACTGCCCATGTGTGCACGCGAGCATCACAGCGCCCGTGTGCGCGAGCTCCTCCGTGGACGTGTGCGCAAGCGTCATCACAGGTACAGGGGCAACGACGGGGGAGGGGGAGCTGACCTTTTGGGTTGCCTAGGGCGCCCAGGTCGTTGGATTGCAGGACCACATCAACGGGCAGATGCGGGATCCAACGGGATTTTTTACCCTGCCCAACTTTCAGCCAGATATCGATCGGGGAAGCCCCTCACACGGGCCAATAAGCTATAGACGCTATAGATTCTGTCAGGTTGACTTGCCGTTTAAGGGCATTATTTGTTTTGACGACGCATAATGATTTTACAACATTTATAGCTTTAGCGGTCTTTATTTATAACTCCCCCCTCATCCTCTCAGGGAATCACTCATTACCTTCTGTGGCCCTTACAGGAAAGGAACCCTTCCCAAGCTTCCCAGCATGGATGAATGTCCCCTAGCCATCAGCACTGCCTTACAGAATAAGTTTCTAGTTGCACTTCATAGTTTTATTCTGCTCTCCAGTTGGTGTGCCACTGGGGCTGACCTGGCATAACCCCCATCTTACTGACCAAAACAATAGCTAGTGCTTGTCGTGAATGGGCATTTGTCAGAGTTAAGTCTTTTTCCCAGTAAAGTGGTGATGTCACAGCAAGAGAGTATTTTGGAGCAGTCACAGTGTAGGAATGACACGGCCTACACAGAACACAAAAACTGTTTAATCAGCGGACTTATTTCTGTATCTCTGTACAACAGCAACAAGTGCAGCATCACACAAGGAAGGAGTAGGGGCAGAAAGTACACAAGCTTTGCTCTAATAGTTACTAGTTGTATAGAGTCAGATTTCCAGCGGGGGTGGGATGACTGTAAATATTTACAACTTGGGCTTCTGTCGGGCAGGAATCAGACCCCAGGGTGTAAGCCGACTCCTCTTAGAAAACAAATTGCCCGGATATTGTTGAGATATATCCTACACTCAACAAGGGGTAAATACACATTACATACTTACAATAATTGAAACAAAGGAAATATATTCTAAGTGCCAACAGGACCAGTAGTCTTTGGGTAATGACTGAACTGATAACGGTGCCCATGTTTTAAAAATGGCACATTCAACAAAGTACTCTATTCTTCCTTTGCCCAAAGGAGTTTGTGGTGTATAATGTAGGCTACATGGACTGGTTTACTCCTGGTGTAGTTGCTCACCAGTTTCATCAACAGGAGGGAAATTTCATGCAGCTCCATATCTAATACTTATCCATCATGAGGACCACGGCATGGCAATTATGCTCCTATTATATATAGAGCTACTTTAAAATTACTTCCCAGTGTACCTTTTTGGTCTAACAGGTACATCCATGTCCCTCTGTGATGTTTGGGTGGCCATCTGTCTTCTAAACTAGAGTGTCTATTGCGCATGACATGGTTGACAGAAGATGCACCATCTTCGCTTTCAACTATGGTTTCTATTGACACGGCATGTTGGCAGACATTAAAGTAACTTCTTTTTCAATTATAGAGTCTTCTGGGCAAAGCATGGTTAGCAGAAAAAACTCCATGTGGCCTATCTGGAATCTACTGGACACAGTGGAATAACTACAGGGAAAGCAGACTCCTCAGTCGTAGGAAGGCATGGGAGGAGAGGGGGGCACAGAAAGGGTATTAGTATCTTCTGTCTTCAATTTTCCCTGAAGTTACGCCACTGCCTGGAGGAGTAGTTCTGTTGCTAAAGGAAAGGAAAGTTTCAGGTGGGAAATGGCGGGGGCCATAGGAGGACGGGCGGAAGCGCACCATATATTACCTATTTCTAAACCTCACACAACAGGTCTCAGTCTCCATCCAGTACAGTAAGCAAATGTGGGGGGTTCCTGGGTCCACCTGCTCCCCTTTCTAAAATAAAATTGTTTTAATTTGTTTGGTTGGGGTGGGCTAACTTTTGGTTATGCCACTGACTGGGCACTCCATCGTTAGCATAAGGCATAGTATCTTTTCTGTGGAGTCTACTGGATATGCCATGGAGAAGGCATAGTATCTTCTCTTCTTAACTGTGGGATCTATTGGATATGCCATGGAGAAGTCTTCACATCTTCTCTTCTTAACTGTGGAGTCTACTGGGCACGCCATGGTTAGCAGAAGGCATAGCATCTTTTCTTCTTACCTGTTGAGTCTAGTGGATATTAGAATCCACACAGGCTCCCGCACACCCTCTTAAAGATATAATAGATAAATACCTGGTGCACGAAGGTAGAGAGAGAGAGCTTGAGAAAGGGGTGTGTCCCCGAAACATTGCACATGCAATAAACACGCAAAGCAGTTGCTTGTAACATATCCTGTGTGCCGTTGGTTTTCTTTTCTTGGAGTCTACTGGATATGTCATGGAGAAGGCATAGTATTTTCTCTTTTTTGGTGTGGAGTCTACTGGTCATGCCATGGAGAATACATAGCATCTTCTCTTCTTAAATGTGGAATCTACTGATGCCACAGAGAAGGCATATCATGTTCTTTTCTTAACTGTGGGGCATACCACTGCTAGCAAAAGATATAGCATCTTATCTTACTGGGCAGGGCATGGTTAGACCATCTGCTCTTCATCTATCGAGTCTACTAGGTACATCTACTGGAAACAGCATAGCTGGGAGAAGATACTTCATCTTCTCTTTTATCTATTGGGCATAGCATGGTTAGCAGGAGACACATCATGTTCTCTTTCATTTCTGGAGTCTACTGAGCACTCCATTAGGAATGCACCGAATCCACTATTTTGGATTCGGACGAACACCCGAATCCTTTGCAAAATATTTGGCCGAATACCAAACTGAATACCGAAATTAGGATTCGGATTTGGTTCGGCCGGGAAGAAGGATTCGGCCGAATCCGAATCCTACTGAAAAAGGCCGAATCCTGGATTCGGTGCATCCCTACACTCCATACATACCATCAGAGGACTCCCCATACTGTTTATTTTCCTCCTGTTTGGCTCCATTTACCAATGATTAATCCTTCCGATTGCATCATTGTGAGTTTCACAGCCCAAAGGGATCAGAAAAGCCTTTTCTAAATGAAACAATATTAATCAGAGCACCCAGTGCTTTCCTCCGTTGTTCCGTGTAATTAAGGTGGGGCTGACGTGTAATCAGATCTTTATTGTAGATTCAATATCTGCTGACAGAGGTCTGATAGCATCTCAGTTCCCAGGCTTAAATTAGCAGTAGTATGCTTGCTGGAGATCCAATCAGATGGAGAAGGATTGTTATATACAGCACTGGGCAGGTATATCATCAGGTACACTCATTCATCCTTCAGCAAATCTGTCTCTAGCAGGCGCATCTGACAAGTGATAAGACCCATAAATAAACCAACAAGACAAATGGGTGCTAATGTTGTCAAGAAACTGAAAAGGATCTGGCACAAAGCAGCCAACACGTAGTGACAGAAAGAGGGAATTGTGCCCTTGGGCACTGCCTTATCCCAAATCTGCTCTGAACAACTTCCTGCCTGCAATGAGTACAGATCCAAATACAATCAAATAAATTTGAGGAATTGCCTACATTTATATAATTTGCCTATATTCATATCATTTAGGGGGCATGCCCTGATAGCAGTGGAGTGTGCCAAAAAGTGAGAACAAGCACAGCGATGGCAGGAACAGCCCCCTAGGTTTGCATAAAACTAAAGCAGCACAGGTATTCATCTGTACTAAGCACAGTTCAGCAGGCACAGCCTGCTTGCTAATAAACTGTACAGAGAGATACAATAAAACTATGGCAGCATAGGTATTCCTCTGTACTAAGCACAATTCAGCAGGAACAGTCCCTAAGTTTGCTCATAGCCTGTACAGAGAGATACCATCAAACTAATTCACAATTCAGCAGGAGCAAGAACTTTGACAATACCCTGTAGAACAAGACACTATAAAGGCATGGGCAGGGAAAGCAGAGCTGTAATTGTCATGTGTCAGGGAGTCCAGAGATAGGGAGAAGGAACAGCAGAACAGATTTAAGGAATTCTGGAGAGACTGGAGATGCTGCAAGAGTTAAAGCACTTTATTGTCTGCTTGAAGTTCCCTTTGTTCCAGAGCTCTGGGGCCCCTCCAGAGTTTTTATTTTCTGATAAAAGCCACACTTGGCCTGACATGTATTTTGTCTAATATAAACCACTGACAACAAGAGGCTTTGTGGAACGTTTGATCAGAAGCCACACAGGGCCCTCCTTATCTGTAGCTAAGGTTGCCACCTTTTCTTGAAAAAAATACCGGCCTTCCTATATATTTATCTTTTTTCCTATTAATAGCATTGGGATCAACCATCAAAAATACCGGCCAGGTGGCAACTCTATCTGTAGCGGACATGAGAGAAGAGACAAGAAGCACAGGTTATTCACTGTACTGTGAGGTTTAGTGATCTCGATATTTGGGTTCAATTTACCCAGGTTCTCAAGAGTCAGATTCCCCATCAATGGCTCTAGTCTTCTAAACATCTGTGTTGTGCAATGGAGAACCTTATGCCTTGTCACATTCACCCTTAAATAATCTACTCGCACCCCCTTCAAATATAAAGCAATTCTGACAGAGTATTTATGAGGGGGCAGAAAACAGATATAGATATACTGTATCTGTGTTATAGAGGGAGTGATGTTTCCTGCGGCCGGGATGATGCAAGTTCTGTTGCATGATATAGTTCCTTTTATTCCAGCACGTAGAAGCTTACAGCAACCCTAGCTAACACGCAAGGGGTGTAATGCTTAACTGACCTCTCTCCTGTAAATAAATGGATGGAACCCCTAATAAGCTTATATCTAGCAGTCCCCCTTTTATTGTTGTACTGTGAGTCTCCTTATTTGCAGCTTCGCGCAGGAACCAGCCTGCAGTTTGATAACCCCCTAACTTCATCATTTTGTTATGTTCTTACATGGGCATAACAAAAATTGGTAACAGCCCAGTTAGAGGTGCCAGTGCCACTTCACAGGAATCATTCTGCATCCAACACTGCACCCAACACTACACCCACAGACCGGAATATAATTGGGCCACACTGAGCAATATTAGCATTCCACTGTCCAGCACTTTAAAGAAACGTGACCAAGTTGAATCTTACAGAGGGTTTAACTTGATGGACGTGTGTCTCTTTTCTGCAGAAGCTCATTATGTACAGGTATGGGATCCGTTAT
>CM044447.1:45360406-45373654 GCA_024363595.1 Xenopus borealis
TTTTTGGTACAAGGGGTTTAGTTCTCCTTTAAAAGATAATGAAAACTCTTAAGTAAGTAACTGCAGGAAGGGTGTCATTTTCTGGTAGTTGTATGGGGTGGAGAGGATGCTCCAAATATATGTATGGCTCAAAGCAGTCCACTTTAAGGCATCCAGTAGTAAGTGAAATGTCATGTTTGAGTGGTTTGTTATCACCAGGTTCATGTGTCATATATATCACATATCTTGGGTGCTCTACCAAAAGGTCCAAAGCACTACAAGAGAAGTACAATAGATTGGCTAAGGAGAGGTATAAACCACCGACGGCCATAGGGTAAATCCTGATCTAACTGAAGATGTTAAGCTGGTGACCAGTAGATCACAACAGCACAGCACTCCTCTGGTATTTTGGTAGTCCAGTCTAACTTTGTTTTGTTCATGGTAAGTCCATGCATTTAAAGGAATTGTTCAGTATAAAAATTACAACTGGTTAAATAGACAAGCTGTGCAAAATAAAAAATGTTTTCAATATAGTAAGCCAAAAATTTAATATATAAAAGCTGAAATGCCTGGATGTCTAAGAGTTAGAACAGAACACAACTTCCTGCTTTGCAGTGCTCTAACTTGGAGTTAGTCAGCGACTTTAAGGGGGCCACATGGGCCAGTGGCCTATTAAAGAATCTAACCAAACAGAAATATAGATATCCATAAATATTGCCCTTTTACATGTTTTCCTTCAAGCCACCATTTTATGATATTCTCTGTGCTCCCTCAGAGATTACTTTATCAGATATACTCCAGCTCTGAATGTAACAGGACGAGGGTGAGCATAAAAGACAGAGCTTTGTCCATTAATTGTCTTGTGTAACCTAACATGTATATGTGTGTTTGCGTGCACAGTCCCAGGGGGCAGCCCCTAGTTCTTAAAGGGGAACTCCGTCTTCCAAACTAAAATTTGATAGAGGCCCACATAACACAGAAACACCTAATATACCCGTTTCTTCAAAAAGTATGAATAAATGCAATTTTCTATGCTGAATTACAGCTGTTCAACAGTTCTTTTTCTGCATCATTTCAAATCCTGGCAGGGAAGGAGGGACTAAACACTGGTGTTAAAAAACAGCTTCTCCACAGCTTACAGACAGCATGCAGGAACTACATAACCCACAATGCATTGTACTGTGATGTTCCTATCCTTATTGAAATCACGTGTGCAGGGAATTATGGGGTTTGTAGGATGCAGGTTGAGGACAGATGGCTGCTGATACAAATAGGGTTGCCACCTTTTCTTTAAAAAAATACCGGCATTCCTATATATTGAGCTTTTTTCCCTATTAATAACATTGAGATCGGACATCTAAAATACCGGTCAGGCCGGTAAAAAAACGGCCAGGTGGCAACCCTAGATACAAAGCATACTGCGATTATCCTATATCCCCGTAAATCTCCCTTTGGCGATGGGCTTGAGAATGGTTGGAGGGGTCGGCACCTCTCCCAATATCTGGTAAACGAAGAAAAAGGTACCAAACTCGAAAGCCAGTGAAGCGGGGAAGATCCCCTGTGTGTTTATTAGTCACCTGATGTAACGTTTCGTGTCTGACTAAGGGGCACGCCACCAAAACGTTATATCAGGTGACTAATAAAACACGCAGCCACTTCACTGGCTTTCAAGTTTGGTAGCTTTTTCTTTGTTTGCTGATACAAAGTAACAGTAGTCAGCCAGCTCAGCAAAGTAGCCAGACAGATCAGCAGGAGAGCAGGGGGCTAGGCTTAGGAAACTGCCAGAAACCATTAAAAATCATGAAAAGTATGTATATTTTTTTAATTGCAGTTTTTTTGTGGAGTTCCTCTTTAAAATGGTAATTTTCTATTTAGGATTACATACTACAGGAATGGGACCTGTTATCCAGAATGCTCGGGAGCTGAGGTTTTTCAGATAATGGATCTTTTATTTCTGATTTTCTAGTTTACTAGAAAATCATGTAAACATTAATAAAACGATTAGGTTGTTTTTGCTTCCTATAAGGATTCATTATCTTACTTTGGATCAAGTACAAGGTACTGTTTTATTATTACAGCAAAAAAAATATGGATTATTTGGATAAAATGGAGTCTATGGGAGATGGCATTTCCAGATAATGGATCCCAGACCTCTACTAAAAAGGTATATTTTTTATGAATATGAGACCTACATTGTTGGAGGTATAGTTTTCCTATAAAAGAGAGTAATAGTTCCCAAAATATGCACCTGCAGGCACATTTTATAGTTATAATTTGGATCTAGGGACCATCCTTGGTTTTCCTCACAAAGAATCTTTGGTCCAAGTATCAGCAAAGTTTAAGGCAAGCCAAACTGATGCCAGTTTAGAGACACCAATTGCTTTTATGCACTCTAAATATGACTTGAAGGCAGGAGACTGGGCATGTGAGTCACACATATTGTGCAAATACTACTTTACTCTAATGGAGCAACACAGAGATAATTACAGGATGAGTCCCCTTGGTTCTGACACCTCAGAATTGGCCACACGGGTTAATCTCTGCTTGTATAAGGAAGGGGGTGGGGGTAATATAAAAGGAACTGTTAGTTTGATTTTGGGTGGCTGCCTGTACGCGCTCCGTCCGCTGTCACCCAGCCCTGCTGACAGGAAGCACTTACAGCCCTGAGCCTCATTCTGGCCACGTGCGACATAGCCTGCTGGACCACCACAGAGGGGCCTCTGTTCCCTGTGTAATTGTCAACATCTGCTCTGCAGAGATCACATGGATCCAGACTAAAGTAAATATACAGAGACCCCTGTCCTTGCCGCCTCAGAAAAGCACCATTTCTATCATCCTGACCAAGGCGCGTTCAGGGGTTCCAGGAATAAACACAAATGGACTCCTTTCAGTTTACTGCTGCTTTTCTTAATTGTGCAAAATGATATCTAAAGTTTTCTGAATTCATACATACATTTATTGTATATCTCAGTACAGACACAGTCTACAAGCAAACTTATAGAGCTGTTCCTGCTGAATTGTACTTAGTACAGGGAATACCTATGCTGCCATAGTTTTATGGTATCTCTCTGTACAGGCTATGAGCAAATGTAGGGGGCTGTTCTTGCTGAATTGTGCTTAGTACAGGGAAATACCTATGCTGCCATTGTTTTATGGTATCTCTCTGTACAAGCTTTGTGCAAAGTTAGGGGTCTGTTCCTGCTGAATTGTGCTTAGTACAGAGGAACTGTGCTTAGTACAGATGAATACCTATGCTGCAATTGTTTTATGGTATCTCTTTGTACAGGCAATGAGCAAACTTAGGGGCTGTTCCTGCTGAATTGTGCTTAGTACAAAGGAATACCTATGCTGACTTAAGGTGGCCATACACGGGCCGATAAAAGCTGCCGACAGACCAAGTCTATACAGGCTATAAGCAAACTTAGGGGGGTGTTTCTGCTGAATTGTGCATAGTACAAAGACATACATAAGCTACCACAGTTTAATGGAATATCATTGTGCAGGCTATGAGCAAACTTAGGGGCTATTCCTGATGAATTGTGCTTAGTACAGATTTATGGTATCGCTTTTTACAGGCTATGAGCAAACTTAGGGGGTTGTTCCTGTTAATACTATTCAGTGATTTTTTTTCATTACAGGCCATGTTATATGCTCATATAAGAAGGGCTGAGGAAAAACAGCCTGGAACATGAAGGTGATAGGAATTGCAGATACAGGTGTATTCATGAAAAGAATGATGGGCAGAGAAGCAGAACCTCTTCATTGAGCAGAGAATAAAGCCAGGGCTGTTGCTTTTGTTACATTGCCTTTGAATGCTTGCATTTCTTGCATGGCGCGGAAGTATTCACAGTTATGTTCGCACCGCTCCTAATCGAAGAGAGAAATGATTCACACCTTCCACAAGTGGCAAAGGATCAGTCACACGTTGCACCAGCAGCACCCCCTACGCACGCAGCACCGATAATAGCTGACCTTTAATGAGCTCAACAGATGAAACAAAAAGAGCAAGTTATCATCTGAGCAAAATAACCTGCTTTATTGTGGTGAGAAGGAAGTCACATCGAGTCACGCAAGATACACTTCCCTCTTTCATGATAAGGCTCTGATATACCATGGTGGTGTTGGGCTCAGCACTGAGAAGCACCACTCATTTATTTATAATCATGTTTGGTGGGGGGGGGGCTGATAAATTCACCTTCAATTAGAGAGACAAGTTTCCAGGTCTGCTTCAAGGGAAAATACCAGAGTATTTCCATCGGAAAAAACACTGCTTCCCTAGCACATCCCCAGGGTGATACAGATATGATAGTAGAGACGAGGCTGGTAACTTCCCAACATACAGTCATTTGTGTAAATGTTACCAAAATCAATATTCCGCTGGTTATTTATATTTTCTGCACTGCTGGTTATGACTCCTGAAACAACGAAGGAGGAGCCAGCTGGTTATCCCCTGGAAGAGAGGCGACTTTTGCTACATTCGTTCAAAAGTCAGAGCCAGAAAATAGGCTATATTCTTAATCTGTGCTGTATGTATATCCATAATTATAGAGAGAAGTAACAAGCAACTGAATTCTGGACACTGTCCCTAGTGTTAGCCAAAATACCCTCACTAAGGGCTCTTCCTGACGAGAAGATTGCAGGGAGATTTGTCGCAGGCAACAAATCTCCCTGCAATCTCCTCGTCTGGAAGAGCCATAAAAGGGATCTGGTTAAAGCCCCACATGCCTTGGTATTAATCATACCCTTGTAGGGCTGCAGATAAAAAGGCAGGGCATTGTGTTGCTGAGCAGGAAGCATTATGGGTTGACATTCTGACCTGCCATTATTCTCTGGTGGGGCCAATTAGCAGAATGGTCTTGGGTTCTTTATGCTGCAAATCAAACTAATCAGTCCCTATTATCTACCAGGAGCCTCTATAATCCCGGATTAAAGGGAAAAAAGTTATGCATGTCCCAAAGAAAATATTTTAACAAGCCAAAAAAACGCAAGGGGCCTGATTTGGCCTTGTAGTCGCCACAAACACTCAGAAGGATTACACCAGATGAATGGAGGGGGGGAAGTCCTCTTCCATTAGAAATCAAAGCAGTTATTTAGAACCTGATGGAAGCTCCAGGGTCTTCGGTGATAAAGCATTAAATAAACAGTAGCACTGGCTTTATTTGTAGTTGCCCATAGACCATTCTGCTAATTGGCCCTACTAGAAAATAGTGGCAGGCCAGAATGCCATCCCATATTGCTCCTTGCTCAGCATCATAATTCCCTTCCTTATTACTCCCTGTAATTACCTGCCACGGTCTAAAACTAATGTTACAAATGGAGGCTGGATGCAGCCCACGTGTGGATTACAGCTCTATATAATCTCCCAAAATGTTTTCTAGCATCAAGCTGAGTAAGCTGCCATACTGTTTTAGTACAACAAAAAAAGTATTGATTCTATAGTGTCCAATGAAGGAATGGTATTAGTGGCACAAGATCTGGAAAGGCCAAATAGAGCGTTATAGATCTGTGTATGGTTGTAGGGTATTATCAGTATCCTATTAATACTGTATGTCTGTACAGTATGTGTTGGGATTGTGAGTCTCAGGTTCATACAATCTACAGATTCTCATCTGGTGTGAACATACAACTCCCAGCATCCCCAGCATGATGCGCTGTGTTAGTCATAAGGCAAACGTCTAAACTTGCCCTGGTGGGACATTTCCTGGCATGAGGACAGCTTTGCTTCTGCAAATAAACCCTTACTTGACAGACCAATATATTTAATAATAGGGGCATTTTAATGATACATTCTGCGGGCTGCACAGCATTATCAGGGATATTGGAAATATATGCAGATGAACTGGATACTTGGTATTCCTCAAATGGCATCTATAAACGTGTAATCAGTTTCCAATGGATGAAAAAGATAATTGCACATTTTTTAAAAAAAAACCCTCTGCCCCTCCCTTGTGTATCCCGTAGGGTTGCCACGGTTTCCTGGAAAAAATACCGGCCTTCCTATATTTTTATCTTGGGATCAAACATCAAAAATACTGGCCAGGCCGGTAAAATTCCCCCTCGCTCCTCCCCCCCGAAGTCACAAGGTTTCCCAAAAAAGAAATTGGAAACTTTGTGACTTTCAGGCGCGTGCCTAGTAGCTCCGTACCGGCAAACTCCTCCAACAGCGCATGCTCCAGAAAGTCACAAACTTTCTGATCTTTTTTTTTTTTGGAAAGTTTGTGACTTTCAGGCACATGCGCGGTTGGAGGCATTTGCCAGTACAGAGTTACTGTGCATGCGCCCGAAAGTTTCTGATTTCTTTTTTGGAAACTTCATGACGAAGATCTGCACCAGCAAATGCCTCCTACTGAGCACAATTCCACCACCACCACTAGACTCTCTGTGATCACCCATGCAAGGCTTCAGCAGAACACAGGTTAACTGCAAAGCATGGATCGGAGCTACACAAAGAGGTGCTTGTTTTTGCCAAAGTCAGTCCGTGCTCTCTTATTTCAGGGAAGGACAGAGGCTTAGAGTCTGGGCCCAAGGGAAAGTATAGGAGAAAAAGGCCAGGATATACCAAGGCATCATTTGGTCTACCCTGGGGAATGCATTCAGGGTCCACACAAATGAACTAAATAAATGGGCCCTTCATGTTCTAGGTGCCTAGGTGGACTCTTTACTGACCCTGGACCATTGCATAGTACTTGGCCCAAATGGGCTGCAACATTAACATTAAGGCTGGGGACAGACAGGGAGATTCGAGGAGATTCTGTCACCTGGCGTTTAATAGCAGGCAACAATCTCCCCGAACTTCCTTCTCCCTGTCCGTCGCTAGTTGAAATGACAAAGAGCCAGCGCTGTGCACACGCGGCACAGCGATTTCCGGAATCGCCCGAAGTTTCCTCACAAAGTAACTAGCAAAGTAACTAGCAACGGACAGGGAAAAGGACGTTCGGGGAGATTGTCGCCTGCTATTAAACGCCAGGCGACAGAATCTCCCCGAATCTCCCTGTCTGTCCCCAGCCATACAGAAAGCAGTGCCAGCAGTAGCAGTGACAGACAACACACACTCCTTCGTTGCCATATATTAATGCCCAAGAGAGACCAATTGTTTCTGCCAAAAGGAAAAACAGTTCTGAAAGAATGGAAAGAGCCCCCAGGGTATTGTAGTATTTAGCACAATGTCCCTGCTCTTTTATCCCCTCACTTATTAGCTCTTGTCTCACGGCACTTAACACTGAAAATATGTGCTTGTCTGGTGTGTTGGAAGGGGCTCAGATTTCTCAACTGTCAAATATCATCTGTCCAACACAGCACCTATAGGTGATATTGAAAGCCATTATTAAAGGGAATATTCATTGGTTTCTAATACAGGTAAGGGATCACTTATCCGGAAACCGGTTATCCAGAAAGTTTCGAATTACGGAAAGCCCATCTCCCATAGACTCCATTATAATCAAATAATCCAAATTTTTTAAAATGATTTCCCTTTTCTCTGTAATAATAAAACAGTACCTTGTACTTGATCCCAACCAAGATATAATTAATCCTTAAAGCAAAACCAGCCTATTGGGTTCATCTAATGTTTACATGGTTTTCTAGTAGTCTTAAGGTGTGAAGATCCAAATTATGGAAAGACCCATTATCCGGACAGCCCCAGGCAGGTCCGGACTGAGAATTAAAATAGGCCCTGGCATTTCCTGTACACAGAGGCCCAATCAGCCCCCACCAGCCCACTAAATACTAACTTTCTATGGCACCTTATAGCAGCCCCTCTGGCATTTGCCAGAACCCACAGATTGCCAGTCCGTGCCTGGCCCCAGATCCCGAGCATTCTGGCTAACAGGTCCCATACTTGTACAGGGAATATTGCAATATCGAGAGAAACAAGAGGCAGGTGATTCCTGCACACAGGAGCTTCCACTCCATGCGGGTTTATCCATGGAGAGGCTCACAGGGCTGGGGGTATAGAAGAGCTACAGTATACTCAGTAAATTACTTCATTATCCTAATATTGCAAGGTGAGGCTTGGAGCCAAAATACTAAGTTACCAGAACCAAACCCCTTATATGCAACTACAAATAGCCTTATCCACAGCACTACTATTGCCTGTTCTGTTGAGAACTGTCCATTCTTCCATGTCCTGCTCCGACACAAGCAGTGTGGTTCAAATCAATCGTTAGCACATATTACTGTTCCACCATGACATCTGGGGGAGGGAAAGGTTCCAGGACCAAAACACTGAGTGAATCACCATTATGGCATTTCAGCAATCCTTCCTGCACAACATTATTATTATTATTATTAACATGTATTTCTATAGCGCCAGCTTATTTAGAAGAGCTGACATCAGCCCAACCTCTCAACAGGTGTGTGAGCACTGGGGTTAGGGTTGCCACCTTTGGTAAATTTTTTTACCGGCAGGCGGGGGAGGGGTCACAAAGGGGCGGAGAGTGTCGTCAAAGGGGCGGGGCATGGTGTCATAGGGGCGGAGCCACATCCTACGATCGGCTGAAGACTGCGAGAAAGGTAAGTTTTAACTCAAACTAAGGCAGGGTAAGGGCCTTTTTAAAGTGGTGTTACAAATTTACCGGCAGCTACATTGCCGGTAAATTTGTAATACCGGCCCCGGCCTTTGCTGGTGTTTTACCAGCTAGGCCGGTAAAATACCGGCTGGGTGGCAACCCTAACTGGGGTCCAAACTGCTCTCTTCAATCTGAGAAATTTGCTGCCAAGTCCCAATTAATATGTTAGCTTTCTCATAGTATGGCTCTTACTAGGAATACAACCACATGCACTGAAGAAAAGCATATTAAAGGACATCAACCCAAAAAATTACTTTTTGCCTAATAAAAGAAAACACAATTATAAGCAGCTTTCCAAAATTACTGTATTAAAAATTGTTGGTGCTTTAAAAGTGATTTGTAAATGTTATTGCTATTGAAAGCAACATTTGCATAATTCCTGGTTGTTACATTTTAAACAATGTTGCAAAAGCCAGTCTCCTCCAAGACAGGTCTGTTAATCTGTTGTTTTATGTTACATTGTTTCAAAAGCCAGAGCCAGCAGTACAGAGAAAGACAAACACTGCTTTCAATAGCAATACATGTACAAATAACTTAAAACCCATAGAAAATGTGTAATGAAAGTATATTGCTAAGTTGCTTAGAATCATGTTTTCTTTTATTAGGGAAACCCCTTTTTTGGCTTTCATATGTCCTTTAAGCGCCTGGAAATCTAACTTTTGAGAGATAATATGACACTGATATATAATCAATGGCATACTGTGAGAGAAACTAAAAGATTTTATATTATGGGTCAACATTAAAAACATTGGGGCAACAGTCAGCCTGCTATGGTTCCAGGGGTACCCAGAGCACAAATAAGCACTCACCCCAAATCTCACCCTAACTGGCTTTCAGGCTGGGCCTCCTCATAACAAGGTTACAGATATATAGAAACATTGGGGTAACAGTCACCCTGCTATAGTTCCAGGGGTACCCAGAGCACAAATAAGCACTCACCCCAAATCTCACCCTAACTGGCTTTCAGGCTGGGCCTCCTTAGCTCATAACAAGGTTACAGATATATAGAAACCCTGGGGTAACAGTCACCCTGCTATTGTTCCAGGTAGGGTTGCCACCTTTTCTTGAAAAAAATACCGGCCTTCCTGTATATTTATCTTTTTTTCCTATTAATAACATTGGGATCAACCATCAAAAATACCGGCCAGGCCGGTAAAATACCGGCCAGGTGGCAACCGTAGTTCCAGGGGTACCCAGGACACAAATAAGCACTCACCACTAATATCACCCTAACTGGTCTTCAGGCTGGGCCCCCTTAGCACATAACATAGTTACAGTCATATAGAAACATTGGGGTAACAGTCACTCTGATATAGTTCCATGGGTATCCAGGACACTCTCCCCTTCCGGCTGCGCCCCTTAGCTCATAACAAGGTAACAGATACAAAGTCATCCACACTGATACATAACACAACCTAGGGATCTTTTTCTTTCCTATTGCTGAAAGACAGAGCAAAAATCTGTAGGGTTTTCTCAGTATGGGCTGAAGAAGGCGAGTAGCAGGAGGCAGAAGATGCAGTAAGACGGACAGCAGCACATGTGCAGGGGCCTCACATCTTAATTCTGCTCCCTGGGAGGAACATTAAGAGCGGGAGACTCGCAGGCAACAGCTTCAAAGGCAGAGTCGGACCGCAGAAGCTGCACCTGTTTCCAACCTGTAACACTTAATCCGGCAACCATTTAAAGGGGATTGGCAAGGCCAGTTAATGTTAAATCCAGGCAGGTAGGGTTGCACGCGCTAACACAGCGGCCTGCGTGACTTCCCACGGGTTGCCTGAGGGTTTGTATTGTAGGACATCTCTAGGGGGGGATTGTAATATTTTTTATGAAGTGCAGCTAACGAAACGCATGTGGGTTATAGTATATTACATTGCCAGCCCAGTAGGTTTATAAGAATGGGTTCAGCTGAAAAAGAAAATATCAGGAAAGTTCATTCTGCATCCTTGCCAAGATTTTTTATTTGTTTGGCACGCCATAGGAGCACCCATTTCATAAGAACTTTCCGTTCAGTATTTCCTTAAATAAATGGAAAATAAATTTTTTACAATAAAAGGGCAACCAGGATTTTTGCCATAAAGCCATGGGCCAAGTAGGTACTTTGTTAAAGCTAATAAGCACTCTGTAATCCATTCCCATCAAGATTACTGCAACCATTGGCTTACTGGTGATCTCAACCCTAATGCAGCTGTGAAAATCCTCCTGTCAAACAGCAAGAAACTACATTTTTACTTTTCTTCCTCAATATGACCTCCTCCAACGTGGCTATGTTCATGGAAGCCAACTGTTGGTACAGTTCAATCAGAAGAAGAGCATTTGATAATTACTAATACAGTGTCTGTGGGGCAACTTGTCCATAACTCACCTTTCCAGTAGCCATATAGGCAAGTACTACACAATAATCTGACTACATTAAATAACACTATTCACCTCAACGAGGTCCCTTGCCAAGGACAATTCTCAGCAAACCTGTGTTAACCCCACCTTAGGCCTGTATAAAAACCTAAAAAAACCAATAGCTTCAGTACATGCAATAAAGAGACCAGGTCTTTATTGTCGGCTTCTCTTATGGTAATAATACAATACTACCAGTGATCATAGAAGAGAGCAATCATGGGGTTACTAATGCAATCAGTAATTTCCAGGTGAACTTCTTTAAGAGCTCTAGAGAAGTGGCCATTCTGTCTCCAGATTCTAGTTTTTTAGAGCTACACAGACTGATAAACTGGTTCTGGTCTTAGTATTTGCTGACATGAGACTGAAGAGTGCACTTGAATGAATGCCCCACCTGTTAAACTTGTATGGAAACAAAACGAAGTGCATCTAATTGTGAAGATCAGAGGGGTGTGCACATTGCTTTACCTCTCCCTTGCTGCAAAAATGTTGACATACTTTCTGAATTTAAGTAGTGCTGACTAAATACTGGTATGAACCAATTCATACATATACATACATATATATACATACATACATGGGGAATTCCTGAGTGCTGTACTATATATATATATATATATATATATATAGTGTATACCTGTGTGAGCAGCTGTTCCTGAGTCAGACTGTTAATCCATCTTGTGTATCGCTCTGTGGCCTCTTCTGGGATCCTCCGTACCCGACATCCAATAATCTGTAGACAGAAAGGAATTAAGGGTTATGCCTGGTAATGTAGGTTTGAAGACTAATGCAGAATAAAAGAACAATATATTTGGAGAGTTGCAGAAGAAGTAAGTTAGTTAGATGGCATTATTAAAGTACATAATCTGCATGATGCCCATTTTTAGGAGCATTTAGAAATGCAATTGCCAGCTTCCTTTGGAAATCATATATGTGTAGGAGTACAGGTTGAAGAAATTCTCTTGCATAGACTAAAAAAAAAGAAACCAGTGACCTTTTCCCGGTTTGTGAGCTGCTGGTTTCCATAGGGAAGCCCATCAGAGAGTTTGCTGGGTAGGTTCCGGAGAGACAGTCTTGGGGTACAGTGGTTTCATTACAAAACATTGGTACTGACATCTGCCAGCATTGGGACAGTTTCATGGAAAATGAAATATGAGAATCGTCCCTGGCAGGAAGCAAGGCTTGTGGCTCTATTCATGTTAGACCAATTAAACTGTTACACAAAGACCTGACTTGACCCATCTCACACGGATAAACTGAGCGGTACAATAGTTCATTGCCCACCATGACCGTTTCCAGGAATAAAATCCTGCAATGCTTGACTGGTGTCAGAGGTGGGAAGCAAAAGAGCTGTGCAATATGATGGCACTCTAAAAATCCTTGATAATAATAACTATTATATCCATTGGTTCTTTGTATGATAAACTTATCCCCATTAGTTTTGTTTATAACTTTCCAGTGATGCCCAACCTTTACCCAAAACTTAAAGACTCCTGTAACACTATTTGATTGTAAGGTCTTGGGGACAAGTCACCTTTCCCATAATATATGTCATTATCATTTGTTCCTTGATTACTCTGCAAGCTTTTGGGTGCATTCCTTGTAAAACTGTGGGCACCTGTAAGCAGTGCCTGCCGTTATACTTCTAACTCCAACATATGCTGTGGAGCTGTCCAACTTGGATTGGACTTGGAATTTGGGTTCTTTAAACAAAACAGGGAGGCATTAACTCTGTCCATTTTGAATAAGTATGGTTATTACAGAGTTTTCTGCATATGCACTGCTAAATCCCAAATAAGCACTAATCAGAAAAACAACCCCAAGTTCTGCTAATGTACTCAAATCTACACAGGAGAAGAAAAACAGGGAACACCCAAAGCAAAACAGAGAAAGTCTTGGTTCATATTTCTGTGTTCTGTTTCCTTCCTAATTCTTATTTACTTAGTGCCTCCCTCATCCATACACGTGAACTGCAGCACTGTGCTCCCATCTGCTCTTAATAGCACTTCTAATTTGCATTCTGAAGGGCACAGTCACCTTACAATTAACTTGTAGGATGCATTCAGCGACATTCCAAGATAGTTTGTAATTGTTTCTGTATCAAAAGTTTAATAGCACAGATACATCCATAAATTCAGTGCCAAATACCCAACATGCAGCCAACTGTGCCCCTGTACCTCTGGTTTAATAGCACAGATACAACCATAAATTCAGTGACATATACCCAACATGCAGCCAAATGTGCCCCCAGTACCACTTCTTTAATAGCACTGATACAGCCATAAATTCAATGCCATATACCCAACATGCA
>CM044447.1:45419802-45437754 GCA_024363595.1 Xenopus borealis
AAAAGCAGGAAGTTGGATTCTGGCTATTATATTAGACATCCAGTCACTCCAGCCATTATAAATTACATTTATTTTGCACAGCCTATTTATCCAGTTTTTATTTTTACACTCAATTGTTCCTTTAAACAGAATATGAGACAATTCTATGAAAAGTTTCCAAATTGTCAGAGTCTGTCTCTCAACCTACTGACTTTCCCATCATATTTTTCTCCCACTCCCTTAGCTTTAAGTCTCCAAACAATCAAAATAAAATCCCAAGTTTCACATTCAGTCTGATTAATAAGGTAAGTTAGACAAGAACGCAGCACAACACAACACAGAGTTTGTTTATGGAAATTCCCAGTTTGACAGGTCCACGTAAACACTTTGTTGAGGTTTTTTCTACAAATGGACTCACCGAATCCAGGAAACACAAGTAGCGGCCACAGCTCTGCAGAATGGCACGGTTCTTTGCACAGCCAACTGAGTGAGAGAAAATAAACAAATAATATTTGTAGAATTTGAAGAGAGAACAGCTTTCTTGGCCAAATTCTTATCAGCACTTCTGAAAAGTTGATTTAATTGCTTATTATGATTACAGGGTTCTATTGTCTGGGGACTGCGAGGAATTGACAGTTTATGAATATCCCGTCGCAGTTGTAAATATGTCAGTTAAATATTGTGCCCTTTCCCAGGACATCCCAAACTGCATGTGGTACACATTAAACCCGAGTCACTTCCCCCTGCTAACTCTACTTGGTATTCAGATATGCAGAACTGATGCCATTATCAATGCCACCCAATTAAATTCATATTTATGCCATTTATTATGCAGTTATAGAGCACCCCCCACTTCCTTTACTCAGGGTGTGATGATATGGAAAGTTGATCTAGCTGCTATTGAGGAAAACAGGAAAAGAGTATAGAGGCACCCGTGGGTTCTTAAACGATTTTTAATATAGTCTTTGAATCAGTTGTTCTCTTCTTCAGCCTCTTTGCAGCTGAAAAGCTTAAATATCTACCTGGTCGTTGGGAGATCACTGCCCCCCCCCCCCAAAAAAAAAAAACAATTGCTCTGTGAGCTTACAACTTTATTGTTACTTTCAATTATAAATGATTACAAACACACACACAAAATAATGAAGACCGACTGCAAATTGTCTTAGAATAGCACTGTCTGCATTATTCTAAAACTTAATTTAAAGGGAAACTTTTCCTCTGCAGGGAAATGAGTCCAATAGCAAGAACATAAAACTTATTAAACAAAATATATTGTATCCTCAGTTCATATTATATAGCTGGTGATCGGGTGCTAAGATAATGAACTCTGCAATGTAGTCCTGGGAACTGGGTCATTGAATTATATTGCCATTTTTTTGCTCCCTCTCCCCCCACAAAAATGTTTAAAAATGTTTAACAAATTACGTTGCAACATAAAACGCTGTGCTGTTAAAATAAAATTTGGCAACCACTCTGCGTTACTGTGAGACTCCGCACTGATGACATCACGACATCTGGAATCTATTGTCGCACAAGCAGCATCCGTGAGAGTTCATTAATAAGAGGATATTTTTAGCCCCATGGCCTGTAAAATCACCTGGGGGGCAAACGCTTTCCCAGGGATGAGAGTGAATAGGAAACAGGATGCCCTTGGTTCCCCCAGCATCAGGGATCACTAGCAGATAATACCGACATAGATCTCCCTCTGATTAACAGTGAGACTCCAAATTTCTCTCACTCCCACAAATGTATACAGTTTGTTTCCCATGAACCCATTTCACCACAACTTCCCCGCCCCTGTTTCCTCCTACCCTAAAATAAAATAAATACAGGTATTTAGACTTATTCATGAAAGAAACTCTAAGCCAAAATAAAAAAAAAAACAGAAATGGAAGACATTTTATAAATTAAATATGTGAGATCAAGAAAAGGAAAATGGTCAAGTTACATGAAATCTGTGGGAACTGTAACATATGAGAAGGGACTGTGGGATATTAGGTATAGTAGGAAGAGATGGTGGGATGGGACTGGGGGATAGCAGACAAAGTAGGGAGAGATGATGTGTGGATAGCAGATATACTAGGGAGAGATGGGGCCTATAGTAGCAGTGGGATAATAGTCTCTGGGAAGGGACTGCGACTGTGGGATAGCAGGTATATTATGAAGAGATTGTGCCTAGAGTAACAGTAGGATAATAGTCTCTGGGAAGGGACTGTAACTGTGGGATAGCAGGTATAGTAGGGAGAGATGGTGATTATAGTAGCAGTGGGGATAATGGTCTCTGGGAAGGGAATGTGGCTGTGGGATAGCAAGTATAGTAGGGAGAGATGGTGCCTATTGTAGTAGTGGGGATAATAGCCTCTGGGAAGGGACTGTGGTTTTGGGATAGCATGTATAGTATGGAGGGATGGTGCCTATAGAAATGTGGGATAGTAGCATCTGGGAAGGATCTGTAGTAGGGAGAGGTGCTACCATAGTAGCAGTGGGATAATAGCTTCTGCAAAGGGTCTCTAGTAGGGAGAGATGGTGATATAGTAGCAGTAGGGATAAGAGCCTCTGGGAAGGGACTGTGGCTTAGCAGATATCCTAGGGACAGATGAGCCTACAGCAGCAGTAGGATAGTAGCTGCTGGGAAGGGACTGTGACTGTGGGATTGCAGGTATAGTAGGGAGAGAGGGTACCTAAAGCAGCAATGTGAGAATAGTCTTTGGGAAGGGACTGTGACTGTGGGATAGCAGGTATAGTAGGGAGAGATGTTAGGAAAGTAGCAGTGGTATAATAGTCTTTGGGAAGGGAATGTGGCAGCAGGTATAGTAGGCAAAGATGGTGCCTATACTATGTCCACACTACAGTTAGAATATTTTAAGGAGAGCTAAAACAATGTTCATCAAATCACACCTCTAATTTAAATAAGCAAAACATTCTGGAATGGCAATACGTATCCCGCCACTCTCAGCCAATGTCTCCATTTTGATGTGGGGAACGTTCCAGAATTGCTTAATATTTCCTCTGCACAAGCCAACCTAGGCCCCTTACCCTTTGCCTGACCTATCCCAGCTTCCAAGAAAAAGCACACAGATTCAATATATATAGCTTAAGAAAAGCGGGGGAAAGCCAATATTCCCCATTTTTTCCCCCGTCTGGCCATTTTCAGACAATAACCTTTAAGAATGCTTTATAAAACAACAGGAGTGGCCTTAGCTCATGAGATTTACAGCCTCTGGCACTTAGGGAATGTCTCTGCTGCTCGGCCAAAAAATATTCTTTTATTATCTGCTCCTTGGAAGGCATCCCAGGCAGCAGCGGATTAGTGCGCAGATTATTTTCTCGGAAGGTAATATATAATGGATGTCTGTAAGGTGAATTTGCTATTAACTTTTGGGTAAAATTCCCCAACCTGACCCACAACTCATTAACAAACCAATGAAGTTGCCCCTCCCTTGCTATAACAGCCTTTACTTTATTGGAAAGGTCCCCACTAGATGCTGGAACATTACAGCTTGGAGATGCTTCCATATAGCCACAAGAGCTTTAGTCATGTTGGGCACTGATGTTGGGGATCAGGACTAGCTCATAGTCTGGGTTCCAATTCATCTCACAAGGGTTCAGTTGGGTTAAGGTCAGGGCTCTGTGCAGTCAGATTCTTCCCATCTTAGAAAAAACATTCTGTATAGACCTGGCTTTGTGCATGGGGGGAGGCATTATTGTGCAGAAAGAGGACTTCGCCAAATGGAATGAGGCCACTGATCTTCCTGCATGAAACGCGCACTGTCATGTCTGTCTGTCAGTTATTGTTTCCCTTTCCGCAGATGAGGGTAAATAATTTTATTGTATACTGCACTCACAAAATAGACAGTAATGTGTAATTGTCATAACAAACCCGAGCCGGTTCAATTATTCTCATATTATTCTGCCACGCCACTGTTTTCCATAAGTGACAGCGCAAGAAAAACACAGAAAAAAAGAGAGGAATTTGTTATTGTAAAGCGCAAGGCTGCTGCGTTATCGCTGACATACATGTGCTTTACTATGAATGGGGTTATGGAACACTCACAAATATTTATTTAAACATTTTCTTTCCATTGCAGACATGCTGCAATACAAAGTCACAAGGCGAAACTAGAAGAAATCCGGTCGAAACACAGTGCAAGTAACAAGACTGGAGCGATCCGGCCAAAATACTGTTCCACTTATGTAATCGAAGGCACAAGGATCATTGACTCAAGAATCAACTATTTTACTTAACAAATGAACGAACACATTGCTTGGAGAGGTTTACTCTGCTTGACATATTGGTTGGCCTATGGCACCAATTGAGAGTTGGCATGCTACCCAATCAGCAGGGAGTATTTTCCAAGCTTCTTAAATTCAAGGGCTAAAAGTTGCAGATGGGTGGGTCAACCTGAATTAGTACGAGACCTTGGGCCAACAGTAATTTATAGTTTTGGATACTGAGATGAGAAAATCAAACTCCCTTTCAGGGCCATGTGGGTAAAGGGGGAAAATGTTCATATAAAGAACCCATTCAGTTCTCAAGCACGGGGTTCAGCAGAATAATAAAGAGGTAGAAGGGAGCATGAAATATGTAGCCCTGTAGTAGTCATTGTAAATGATATCAAGTAAAGGTAAAGGTCTATGAGCTATATGGTGTGAAGTGTAGTCTATTGCCAGTCCAACAATGGCTGCCAACCATGTATGACTACATTAACCATCAGAATAAATTGACCACAAGACTGGATGGGCCGCCCTGGACTGGCTATCTGTGGGATCTGGCAAATGCCAGAGGGGCATCTATAATGTGCCATAGAAATTCAGTATTTAGTGGGCTGGTGGGGGCTGTTTGGGCCTCTGTGCGGATTGGGCCTCTGTGTGCCTGAAATGGCAGGGCATATTTTGACTCTCAGTCCTGGCCTGTGGATGGGTTCCTTACTGTTGACCATATGCATGCAGGGCCAACTTCTTTTGTGCTATTTGTTTAAACTGAGGCTGCTCTTCTGCTTCTTTATCTGCCAATGCATCTGCAGTCTCCAAATCTGTGCATCAAATTTTCAAATGTCTGATAATCTGTGATGTGAAAGGCATGCGGGACAGTCAGGGGGTATGTTTAGAGTCACTACATCTAGCTTGTAGGGCAAGTTTAAAGGACAAGAGCCACAAAGTTGGAGCTTATTCGTTAGGAACACCCAAGTGAGTATAGTTGCTAAACTCAACTGGTGCTGCTCTTTACAGAAAAAACATACAGGCCTGGGGTACCTTCTATGGGGCTCATGCACCTCAATCTTTTCCACGAGTTCCACAGTCTGTACATGCCCTTAACAAGCACTTCTATAACATCCATTTTGGTGGTCAGTACATTAAAACGTATGACTCCACTCTTCTGGACATGCACCACAAGCAACCTCTGGGTAGTTCTTCAAAATGGCTATACCAGAGCTCGCATGGAAGGTATCTCAGGCTGGTGCATTTTTCAGTGAGGAAGGAGTTAGCAATTATATTTACTGGAGGGTGTCTAGCAGATTGGCACACCCAGTGAAAAAAACTTTCCTTGTCCTTTAAATGTCAGGGTCCAGTGTAGTAATGAACCAGTGGCAGTTGATCCACCCCTGAGCTATCATTGCACTAGCTTTTGGAAGACAGGAGTAACACAAGATTGAGATTGAGGTGACACAGAATCCAGAATGCTAGGGACCTGGGGCTTTCCTAATAACAGATCCTTCCTTAATTCAGATCTTCATACCTTGAGTGTACTAGAAAATCATGCAAACATTTAATAAACCCAAATAGGCTATTTTGCTTCCAGTAAGGATTCATCATATCTTAGTTGGGATCACGGACAAGGTACTGTTTTATTATTACAGAGAAAAGGAAATAATTTTTAAAAAATTTTGATTATTTGGATAAAATGGAGTCTATGGAAGAAGGCTTTTACATAATTCATAACATTGTTTGAGGATAACAGATCCCATACCTGTAATACAATCCCATAAAATGCACAGATTCTTGGAATAACATTTAGGTATGTGGAGAGACTACGGCAACCCCCGCTTGTTTAACTCGTAGAACTCCCTACAATCCCCATGCCTGCTGAAGTTTCTGCATGGGAAAACTACAAATTCTATAATGTTCCCCCCTCCAAATGCAGACACACATGGGACTCAGATTTCACAGATACGATCACTGCAATAATATTTGTATTTGCAACAAACTAATTAAACTTGTAGCACATCTGGTGCGGGTCTGGCTAACATGCCAGGAGCAGCTGGACCTGACAGCTCCCATCTCATTTCGCCCCACAGAAAAGGCTTGGAGAAAGCTCTCCTCACTGCACCCAGGACAGGGGAAATAACTGTATATCAACGGGGCTGCTGCCTTTGTTTGATATTGCTCTGAGGTGGAAATAAATTCCTGATTCTGGGCCAAAATCTGTGGTTTGTGTTAGGATTTGTTACGTTTGTGAAACAGAAAAAAAAGATCTTGTTACTATGGCGGCAGCCCGGAAAATGTCATTTCCAGCACAATATTAACATTCCTCACTTCGGAGCTATCCCATATTTTAGCAAAAACCCTGTTTAAACATTTTTTCCCCAAATAAACACAATAACCATTTAGTAGCAGGAGATACAGAGAAGGAATGCGCCAATCTGTCTTCTAGCAACCTTATTAGTGTCCCACCAATAAGAGGGGGTGCAAGTTTACGACACCAGAACACACAACAAATGGTGGTGCTAAAAGAGCAATTTGGGTACACATGCACATACAAAGTATTTTTAAGTGGTTCAAATAATAAATGGGAACACTTTGGCCTGAAAAAAGAAAGGCGATTCGATTTACGAAGTTGCCCGAAGTTTCCTCTTGAGGTGAGAGCACTGCGCTGGCATGATCTCATTATAGCAGGTGGAAGGTAGGGGGAAGGCAGTTCGGGGAGATTGTCGTCCAGAAGAAGAGGCGATTAGTCACAAGGCTACTAAATCTCTCTCTGAATCTGCCCATGTGACCTTATCCTTAGACTTTTTGATCTTATGTAAATATGTTATTATTGAAGGGCTAAGAGCAAAATTTTGGAAGCATGTTCCACGTTTTTTCCCCCCAAGCATCATTTTTACAACTCATAATATCGACTCCGGCACAAGTCAGTTGTGGCCATTAATGCAGAAGCTTTACCTTTAGAGATAGTGTCAATTTGTGATTAGTTTTGCATTCAGTTATGCACTTTGCACTTAGAATTGTAAATGAGGCCCACTGCCCAGATCATTGTCCATCTTTGTCACTCAGTTGGGCTGATCCCACTGCTTAGCCCCAGGTTGGCAGTGTTTACAGTCCATGTACAGCAAGCTTTGCTCAACTTATGCCAGTTCTCAAGCTGCAAAAGTGCCAGAGAAACACGTGTAAAGCCTCAGCCAAAGAATTTGTAAACAAAGAAAAAAAAATTGGTATCCATTTTAAAGCCAAAATTAGCTTTTTCTAAAGTTTTCCAAATGTGGCAGTTAGCCAGCGCAAGTGACATGTGGGAATATTTAATGAGGGAATGGGTTGAGAAAGGAAGAGGGTGGTGTCTGTCAGTCATCAAATTTGGCTCTCACGCATTTAAATACATAATGTATATATACAGAGTTTATGTTTTTGCTGGAGAAAGGATCTACATTCCCTGATTAATAGCCAGGAGGGAGAAATTCTGCTAAAAGGAAATTTACATTGGAATAAAGCGCCTTGTCACACAGACCTGCATCCGACCCTAACCTGGAGCATTCCCCTATTTGTATACCCGCTCTTGTCGCATCCCAAAGTGACATCACAAAAAGAGGTGGGGCTTGTGCAAGTATATAAACTGAGGCGTGCAGAGGCAGAAGAGGGGCAGAAGCAGGTCATAAAAGATAACAGACTGTTGTGTAGAAGCTGGCCTGGGTATTAGGTAATTTGAATACAAAAATTAGCTCTGTGCTCTGCAGACAATGGCATCTAAAAGGGTAAGTTGTACCTCTCATGACATTTTCTCCTTAACCTTAAGTAGGAGGTAAGCAGCAGTAAAATCACATGCAGTTGGTCCTTATTCTTTATAGCCTTATAGTCATCTCAGAACACAACTACAAAATAAATGGGAGATGCAGGTTCAATGACCTCATGGATTTATATAAAAGACATAATTATGCTTGATTGTTGAATGTTAAATTAGTGAACTTGTGCTTCAGATTTATAATGATTTTTTTCTTATTAGTAACCACTAACAGAAGACCCCTTACTACAGTGCTACTGAGGTACAAGTACTGAGGGCCAGCCCAATACTCACGTATGTTGCTATCACTGTTGGCCCAGCACACTGCTTGAGTTACATCAGTGATCCACCCATTGGCTTGCGAACAACATGTTGCTCACCATTTCCTTGGATGTTGCTCCCAGTGGCCTCAAAGCAGGTGCTTATTTTTATACTCCTGGCTTGAAGGCAAATTTTGGTTGCATAAAAAACTGGTTTATGGACAAACAGAGCCTTCGGTAGGCTGGCAGTCCACATATGGGCTATCAAATAGCAATTACAGCACTTATTTTGAGTCTCCCAGGAACTTTTTTTCATGCTTTTGCTACTCAGCAACTCTTGACTATTCTATTCATACCCATAAATGTTCTATTGTCATAAACTGCCTGAGTTACAGACACCCTAAAAAAGACCATACACGACCCAATGCACAAGGTATCATACAACGGGCCATTCAAGTGTACAGCCACTTATCGATTGTTCTGCTCACTGGAGGCGACTGTGCCAACAGTTAGAACAACTGACCAACTGATAATCCTCAACCCACAAGGAACGCCCCATGACCACCCTTATATTGCTATTGTTGTATTCCAATCATTTGGCCCTAGGGCTGAACGATAAAATAGCTTGATATTGCCCTGCTCTTGGTGGGCATATCAAGAAAGCTCCACTCATTTTGCAATCACAACAAACAAACAGATCTTATAGTGTATGGCCAACTTAAAGAGATACTGGCTTTATAAATTAAACCCATCAT
Organism: Xenopus borealis; assembly: GCA_024363595.1. Classification (NCBI taxonomy): domain Eukaryota; kingdom Metazoa; phylum Chordata; class Amphibia; order Anura; family Pipidae; genus Xenopus; species Xenopus borealis. The sequence continues at coordinate 45,428,787 of CM044447.1, forward strand.
AGCATTGTCTTTCCATGTTATTTATACATTTGCCATAAAAGTATTTTCGCAATGTGTTTACATTACCTATCTGCTCCCCCATGTTCCCCAAAGAAGGGGCTGCCATATTTGTATAGCATTAGTCTGTTAGAAACTCTAACTGACAAGTTGAGAAGGGGCAGGCAGTTTGGCAAAACAGTCAGGTTTAAGAATGTCAAGTAACAATTAATTACAAAAGCAGACCTCTCTGCATCAAACGATCAACATAACATATAGGTAACTTTTAAAGTACATTAGTATTTTGACTTTTTTTTTTTGTTTTTTTAGTGTCAGTATCACTTTAAGTTGCCATCAGAGTGTTTGAGTAACCAACTACAGTAGAACCCCTATTTTATGTTTCTCAGGGGACCAGAAAAAAACAGTGTAAAATCCAGGAAAATGTAAAATCAGGGAAATGTATTATGCATAATATATAGGTGGGACCACAAAACAACATCATGTAAAATGAGGGAAAACTTAAAATCAGGGGATGTAAAATGGGGGTTCTACTGTGCTACCATCATATGTACAATTAAAGAAATAATTTTAACACTCAGTTATGTACCTCCTCTTGGCTCGGGAGAATTATGGCTGCCAACAATGACAGTGATGCCTTGTCCTTCCAACCTGTCTCTCCAATCTTCTATTTTCTGAGCAGTGTCATCCTGTAGAAGAGATGTAAATATGATATATGCTTGGATAAATGCTGGGAATGAGCTGCTGTACACGATGAACATGCTACAAGTGTAAGAGTTCTTGGGCCGTCTCTATCCAGAACATAGAAATATGGCACCCATGACTGCCATTACACATATAGTACTGACTGATCCCTTTGGAAACAAACTTTTGAAATGGGTTACATTCAACAGTATTCAACAGTTGACAAAATTGTCACCAAATTTTACTTTGTCATCTAATTTGCTACCAATTGCCTCAAAGCAGGGGCAAGTCTGTTTGTGTATTTCCAAAGAGAGGGACCTACAGGCTATTTTTCCTCATAGGGATTAAAAAAAACTTTATTTGGGAATCCCATGAACTTTCATGTTGTGGTTTCTACATATTTTGATGCCCAGATACACTGGAATGCATGGGTCTTTAGATTAGATCTATTGGTCAATGTCAACTATAAGGGTCTGTTGAGAAAGCTCAATTGAAATTGTTGGCCCTGTGTATGTATGTGTCACTGTAGGACTCCACCCTGAAATTCAAGTCTTGATGTTCATGAGCACGAACAAAAGTAAAAGCGGGAATGTCAATGCTACAGGACAAACTCTGCTCGTTCAGACTGTATCTCACATCCTTGAAGTACTCTCAGGGAGATTATTATTATTATTATTATGTATTTCTATAGCGCCAACTTGTTTCGTAGAGCTGTGAGATAAAGTCAACATGATAAAAGTCACCATCATACGCTCCGCCCAGAAAAAATTGGTGTTTTCCATAGAGACTTCCAACAGGATAAATAATTTTGGACAAAAGAAACCCGTAGTTAGAACAAGAAGACTTGAATAGGAAGAGAGTAGTCTCTTAGTACAAAACCAAGTATTTGTACACCCGATAGAGCTCTAACTACCTTACTGGCATCATTGTAGATGGAGACCTCCAAGCAGCCATCAAAATCTTGTTGTGCGACAGACTCTAAGCACTCATCGAGCCAGGCCTCAGCATTGTACACGGGGAGGATGATGGACTGAAAGGAAACAAATATAGATCCTAGTAAGTGACTGTTAATGGAGAGAACTATTACAAACACAATTACTGGTGACCCAAGGAAACTATTTACAGTACATGGTGGCTTTTAGCAGTTCATTGTTCCTTTGATTTTACTTTTTGACTTGTAGTTTTCTGCACCAACACAGAGCTTTTTCCAGCAGGATGTTGAGACAATGTGCGTCCTTCACAGGTTGAGAAATCCCTCACATGCTACAGTAAGCTCAACCATTGGCTCTGGCTGGCCAATATCAACTGCAGTGAGCAGACAGGAGTCAGAGACTGCAATTTAAGCAAATAATTTCACTAGAAAATATCCCCACTTCAGCTCATATTAACCTTTAGAGCAAACAGCAAAGGCAGATTTGGGCTCAGCTTTGTGGAAGGGATGTACAAATTCAGAAAAAGCAGGATATGTGAATAAGACTAATATAGAAAGAAAGACATGACCTATTACGAACACTGCTGCAATGTACAATTAGAGCAATGGATAAATACAGATATGAGGTCTATTATCTGAAAAACACGTATACAGTTTCAGCAGGTATCTGGTTGCTAGGGAACAGTTTACACTAGCAACTAGTGGTTTGCAAGAGAAACATAAAGATGGATAGGAAAGTGCCTCATATGGTGATAGATGATTTTGCCATTTAAATGTTTTTTAATAGCCTTAGGGCTCTTACACACAAGCGTTTTTACCTGCGCTCCCCTGCATTCCGTTTTGCTGCGTTCAGCCGTAGGGACAGGTATAGATGCACTCAATGCTTTTCAGTGGGGCTGTACTCACACGAACGCATGTAGGCGCCGAACGCAGGTTCAGACGCAACATGCTGCATTTTTCCTGCGTTCGGCGCCTACATGCGTTGGTGTGAGTACAGCCCCATTGAAAAGCATTGAGTGCGTCTATACCTGTGCTCCCGCAGGGGAGCGCAGGTAAAAACGCTTGTGTGTAAGAGCTCTTAAGGCATTCCTTATGCTAGGTAACCACCAGATCCCAAGCATCCCTAATAAATAAAATAAATAAAGCTAGAGTTGCTTGTTTTGCAAGGTCACCAACAAGCACTCCTAAGTCATTTGCCTCAGAACATGGGTGGCTAAATCAGGCTGACCATCGTCTAATCCCTCTGTTTCACAACCAGACTCATAATCTAAGCCATTGTGGACCATTGGGAAAGCAATACATCAATGAGCTTATATCGGTCTCACAAGATATCCAACTCAGATAACAGCCAGATAGCAGGTGGACAGGCCATCAGGAATACCCATAGAGCTGCCAACTCATTCTGGAGGGGCAGTTTTTATCGGCCCATGTATGGCCACACTTAAGTAGACTTACAAATAGATAAGGCAGGATCTTCTCTATTTATATGTATAATACATACAATACATTCAAAATAGGGGGTATGTGGAAGCACTCTAAATGCACTCTAAATGCAAAGTTATAGTGAATTTAAGTATAATGGAAGCGCTAGTTGTAATGCACATTCCCTGTGTCCCTGTCTCCAAAGTAAGTTTGCAAAACAGGGGTTTTTAGTTACAAAGTTATGATCATAAAGTTGAAAAGCCGCCATACCACATCAAGGTAAACCCCACATGGTGGACGCCAACATATTTACCTTTTTTTAGTATAAAGAGTCTCTCTGCATAGTAGCATTATTTGTATTCAGTGTCAGTAGAACGTATAGAACGTAAAATGTATAATACAGTATAAAACACAATATTTAGCTTTGTGTAAGGGTTACACAATGTAGTTGGCATGGACAGCACTGAGGTTTACTGAACAAACTGGCAGTTACTTATTGCTCTCTAATGCAGCTTCTCACTAACTGCCAGATCGGCTTCCCTTTGTCACCATCAACGATGAGAAAACAACAAAGTGCAATTCTCTACTGTATATTGGCACTATAGAGTTCATGTGTATCACCCCTAAAGAAACAATTTATTGACTTATTTCTGTTTATGGATAATAACTGGATTTAATTTGCCCCACACGGGTTTTATTAGCTAGAGGGGAATATACATTTGCATTGGAGAGATTATCAGCAATAAATCAAAACAAGGATGCATAACTGTAACATAATTTGAGCCAATCTCAGAAATGGTTATATCCCCCCCTCCACCCCAGTGACAATGAAATCTGATTTCTAAACCTTTCCTTCGAAAAGGCAAAGAGAAGAGAAAAATTGGGGGGTGGGGGCGGGGACAGCTGTTCCTTCCATTGTGATCTGTGGATAATCCCATATGACCAAACATGCAGTCATCTGCGGGCTTAGAAATACTGTAGTTTATCACACATCTCATTACAGCTGCCAGATGCCAAGAAAACAATATTTACAAAATGAAGGTCACAAAGGGAAAAATATACAACTGACAGAAATGTAACCAAATCTAGGAAGTACTGTGCCATTTGTATGGCTGCACCAAAACTAAACAGTTCATTCATCAAGTGCAGTCAAAGTACAGGAAACAGCAGCAATGCACCACTTTCACCCTGCACTTCTCTGATCCAACATGGCATGAAGAGACAAGCATTTCCCTGATGAATACAGCACTGTCCCCTACTCATCTGCTAACTGGAGGGTCATTCTAATGGCACCCGATTCACCCTACCCCAACTCCATCTCCTCAAGTCATTTACTCAACTTTCTTGAGGAGCTGCCATTAGAATGAACTCAGGCCTCCTTTGGGCAAGTTAAGTGACTTACGCTGATGGCACACTAGGACATTAGTTGCCCAAGATAAATTCCCTCTTCCGTAGGAGACTAGTCTTCCGCCAATACGCCAATACTTTCTCACTGGCAATAATGTAAATCCCCAGTGGGAAAAGTTGTCACTTTACAAAATGGCCGAACGTTTCCTTGGGAGGCAACTTCGGGCCAGGTCTGGACTGGGAATCAAAAAAGGCCCTGGAGTTTCATATACACAGAGGACCAAACAGTCCACACAGAAGCCCAAAAAGCCACTGTCAACCCAATAAATAGTGACTGTCCATGGCAACTTACAGTAGCCCCTCTGGAAATTGCCAGAACCCACAGATTGCCAGTCCGGGCCTGCTTTGGACAACTTTAGAAAACCAAAGCAAAAGCAACACATAGTTTGTCCCACCAGCAATTTACATTACTGCCAGTGGGAAAGCATTTGCAGAAGATTAGTCACCTGCAGAAGAGGAGATTTATTGTGGGTAAATAATCTTCTAGTGTGCCATAGCCCTAACAGGGAATGTAAATACAAAACCAAAATGTTGCATTCAATAAGACATTCTAGGAAAAATCTCTATATACATGTATTTATCATTCTCACTGGGTTTATAATTACATGCAAATGTCATTGCTATTAAAAGCAGTGCCTGTTCGTCCCTTTTTTTGCACTGCTGGTTCTGACTTTTTTTAAACAATGTTGCATAAGTCAGCTCTGCTCCAACAAAGACTTGTTTCTGTAACACTTTTTCAAAAGTCAGAGCCATCAGTGCAGGATGGGACAAGCAAACACTGCTTTCAATAGCAATGACATTTACACATAACTTTACATAATGAATGGATATGGGGAAGTGAATGAGAATTACATTTCTTTTCATTATGCTCAATTTGATTTTGAGCGTGAACTCCCCTTTAACCAGAGAACCTGCTGAGGGCTGAACTCCATGGGGGACTTTGTTGGATAGTGTCAGATTGCGCTATGTCGTGTGGATCAAATTATAATGGAACTGATACAAAAATCTGATGGGTAAACTACACAACACAACTGTCTGATGTGAACGTTGCATACTGCGTCTTCATCCAACGAGACAAAATCCGATGATGTCTGACTGACTTTTTTTTCCCACTGATATGTATTGACTGTTGGATGTAGATGCATGAAAAAACTACACCATACAACTTTATCTTATCTGTCTTTACATTCTAGCTATATATGGCATGATCAAATACAATTTGACCCACAAAATCTGCTCAAAATCATCCATGTAGTTTTTCCCTAAGGCAATAGAAACTCCATTTTTTTACCATGTGTTTTATTTCATTTGAGAACCCATGGTAACACAACCAACTTACCACTTCAGGCTGCTTCTTCCTTCCCATTCCGTCCACTGGTTCTCGTACCTCTGGATTCTCCATGGGACAAGACTGCAAAGACAAACACACAAAGGGTGCCATTAGCAGGAAGCTGGTACAAAGTACAAATCTTAGGGTTCATTTACATATGCTTTCCAATTTATTAACAACTTTGGGAATGAACTTCAGACACCCTCCAGACACACTACAATCTATCACAGAGTATTAAAATGAAGTTAAAGATCTAAATCTGGTTACAGGATGGCAATATCTGTAGTTCAATGTCTAAAATGCTACTGTCTGTCCCCTAATTCCACATGGGACTCAGGGGCATAACTACAGAGTAAGCAGACCCTGCAGGGGGGGCAGGAAGTATAGGTGCAGAGCCGGACTGGGAGTAAAAATCAGCCTGGGCAAGTAAAATGAAAACAGCCCCCCCCCTACACACACCAACACTGACACAAACACAAACACACACACTGACACAAACGCACAAACACTGACACACACAAACAAACACTGACGCAAACACACACACTGACACACACAAACACTGACACAAACACTTACACACACTCCCTCTACCTCTTTCCCTGGAGCTTCCTGTTTCACAGAAACAGCATCAGAGGGATGTTGCCTTTCCCTGTCTGAGAGCCAATCGCAGGAGGAGGAGGGCGGGATGTAAGGCAGCTCACAGTGTGAAGGGAGAAGCAGAGGCTGAGGGCTGTTCTCTCTACCAGTGCCGGCCCATTTCATTAGTGAGTAGAGCGGCCCTTCTGGAAATTGCCCGAGACTGTATATTATCAGTCCAGGCCTGTATAGCATATCTCCCAACTGTCCCTTTTTTGGAGGGACAATCCCTCTTTTGACAGCTCTTTTCTCTGCATTGAACATCCAAAAAAAGGATCAATGTTTCTTACTTTATTGGCTTTTGGCAGAGTGCCCAGAACAGCTAACAGGTGCAACTAAGATACTTTGTAACAAATTTGAGATAAGAAAATAAGTAATTGCAACAGTTTAGATAAGGAGAAATATTTTCAAACTTTCATAACCTGACAAATTTTGTAAAATTTACATGGCAATTAGGGGGTGTGGCCACACAAATGGGCGTGGTCAAACATTTCACCACACTACATGCGAAAACACTTTTTGTCCCTCTTTTTACTTCTGAAATGTTGTGAGGTATGGTATAGGTGCTCCATGATCAGGGCCGCTCCTGCCATGAGGCAAGGTGAGAACGTTGCCTCAGGCAGCACGGAGCGACCAGTTACAAGAGGCGGCAAAAAGCCTTGTAACTCTAAGAGACAAATTTCTGGGTTTTAACATGGAAATTCGGCTCCGCTACTGCAGAGAGCGTAATTGCGCTCAATGCAATAGCGATACCACCCAGCTTTGACCCACTCGGACATTGATTTTTAAGCGAAGAGCGGGAAGGGGGGGTGGCATCGGGGCAGCCCCAGAAACGCCACTGCCCATGATGCCCAAATTAAGAACAATCTCAACATATTTTGGTAAATGGGTGTAACTACAGAGGAAAGAGACCCTATGGCTGCAGGGAGCAGGAGGTATAGGGGCCCCATGAGACCCAAATAAAGAGCAATCACAACATATTTAGGTAAACATTGGTGTAACAACAGAGGAAGCAACCCCTATGGCTGCAGGGGGAGGGGCAGGAGGTAGAGGTGCCCCATGAGGCCCAAATAAAGAGAAATCTCAAAATATTTTGGTAAACAGGGGTGTAACTACTGAAGAAGCAGTCCCTTGCGGCTGCAGGGGGGCTAGGAGGTAAATGGACCCAATAAGGTGTTAATTAATGAGCCATTTAAATATATATTAGTAAAACAGGACAACCTTTGTATACATAGGAGCCCCTGCCCCTGAAAATAATATAGGTCCAATAACATCTAGTTTTGCCACGGTTGTTAAAACAGGGCAACTTTTGGATATGTTGGGGGCCCTAAAAATAATTTGCTGTGGAGCCCAGTAACATCTAGTTATGCCACTGGCCAGGACATTAAACATATGTTATATTCCTTTAAAGATCGTGAGGAAACAGGTTTATACAATAAGGTTTGCATATTGTGTAAATGTGTGGGCCACCACCTAAGGTTGGTGATATGTGGGCTGACACAACCCAGCCCCTCCTGACCAACTAGTTATTGGCCTGTGATGTGAATGTATGAATTACAGGCCAGAAGGGACAGAATAAAGGCTAATATGCCAACGTTGACTGGCTGTAAGTCTGTGACTTGTTGGAAATAACAGGAATGGGGCATGGCATTTTCAACACTGATTTCACATGAAACGAATACAGATAGGAACAACTGTTGCGCAACAAAGCACCCATCTGTGCTTATAGGTGCACCTTTACCCCGCCCCCTTCCTCTAGCACAACCCAGGAAATAGCACCCTCACTGTAACACACTAGTGCCCTTCCATTTGCACACAAGGTTTACAGTCCCGAGAATTGGACCAATTCCCCCAGACAACTGCACGCACTGACCATTCTCCCCATCTACAAACTGAGGCAACACAAAGCAGTGACAATGTCCCCCCACCCAATAAATGCCCCAGAATCCCTACACACCTGCATAAGCGGCACATGCACGGACCACATGGGTTCCGTAATATAACTACAATGTATCCGGAAAAAAACTGGCCTCTGATTGGTGAAACATACCGCACGGAGCATTCTGACTGGCTCCTCGAGCTGCCTGTCTACTACTGTATGTGACATAATCGAGCCTCGAAACACTAGAGAGAGGGAGGCGGGCTCTGAGTGGATACTGTGCACTCTGGAGGATTCATCATGAGGGGAAAATATACGGAACGCATTTTAGGACATCGTCCTTTCAGTTTGATGTCCTGCATGCGCCCTCCTATTGCTGTGGAATGCAGCATCGGGTGCTTTTTTAATCAACCCATCCTCAAATGCTGCAGTCACACCTCCGTCCTGGGCCCTCCCTCCTCACCTCCCTCCTCAGCTATATCAGCCATACCAACTCACCCCTCCACCTTCCTCCCTCCTCAGTTGTCTGACTTCTGCCCTCCTTGTTCACTTCCTCCTCCAGTTTTCCTGCCTCCCTCTCTCACTAGCCTTCCCACCTCTTTCCTCAGCACTCAGCCTTTCGCTTTCCTTCATCAGCCCTCCCCCTTCAAAACTCTGTTATTATCAGGCATCAGTCTTCTAA
>CM044447.1:45485931-45498383 GCA_024363595.1 Xenopus borealis
ATTTCCACCTATTTTCCAGGGGAGGGGAGTCGTGTCACCTCATTAATTCTGTGTTGGATTTCTAGACACAGTTTACAGCAGATACAAGAAAGGGAAAGTTTTCCTATGTCTGCTCCTGGCTAATCACTTTGCCACAGGAATAAAGAACAGAAGCATCGGATCTGTTAGAAAAATGCTTTATCTGTCCTGGTCGGATAGTCTGAGCATATACAGCATATAATGTATGGAACAGCTGGACTTCCTATTGCTTCAGCGTATACTACTTTCCATATTATTATATTGTATCAAGATACTATTTTATTCATTTATTTTTTTTAGCTTAACCCATAGTATAACTCATACATATTTTTTGTTCACTGATTCTGCATTTTGCCACTAGGTGAAGCACGCAGTAAAAACAAAAATGGGGAAAATTTCAGCCTAATTGTAGATATAAGGAGACTCCAGGATCAAGCTCATGGTGTGTCCCAAAGTCAATAAATGGAAACTATTGATTCTGCTGGTGAACATTTAACTCAGGGAAGTTAATGTTTAGTTCCATTAACAATTAATTTATTTTCTGAACAAATATCCCTAATCTGCTTGTAAAATGGAAAAAAAAGATATCTGTCTTAAAGGAGTAGTGACAGTATTTATATAGACAATGAGAATGTTGAGATTATCACACCATATAGGGGGTTGGGTATGTACAGATCTGGTCAGAAACATGGGACATACCATCTGACTAAAGCTGGTCATACACGTATCGATTAAGATCTTTCTTGGAAAAAAAGATGTTTCCAAGAAAGATTGTTCATTAAAATACACACTCATAGAGAATAGAGATGAATTGTCAGCTATAGCGGTAGAAACAAAAGCATTCTACCTGTATGTTACAATTCAACTCTAAACAGTTCGAAGGCACCCATCAACATTTTCTGTCCAGCCCGATTGATGAGCTGACCAAGTCTTCTGCTTCCTATATAGGAAGGCCGGTATTTTTTTCAAGGAATGGTGGCAACCCTAATGGTTTCCTTAACTGTACAGTAATCACAGGCTGCAGTTTGGACCATACTGTAATCACTTCACAGCTAATGTTGTATGCAGCCTGATTCATATGTTTTGGGGGGGGGGGGGGGGGGAGGGGACTCAACACAAACCCCATTGGGTTACAGCTGAATATGGAACAGCAGCAATGGTAACCCCATGTGCCACAGCACTGCACCTGTTGTCTCTGGCTCATACTAACTGATCATTGCTGGGAGTTGCAGTTCAGTGACAGCAGGAGTACTACATTTTTCATTATAACATGAACAGTTTTGCAAAATCAACTGCTTCTCGAGTGTACAGCGACACTTGGGTCCCTGACCAATGATTTTAGAATATGACTCATTTGTAATTACACCAACGGATGAGGGCCCAGGAGTGATGCTCTGTCTTGCTCAAACAGATCCCAGTTGGCAGCGATACTGGTGGAACCTGCCTATTGACCGGTGGCGTTAGGAAGACTTGGTTTACCCAATTCTTTATCTGAATATTTACTGAATAAAAGCAGGGGGTGTTGGATTAAATAACACCATTATTGTAACAGAAAACCTCTTGGGCCAATCCCATGTAATCCTGTGAGCAGATAACGACGGTCCATAGGCACAACTTGTCCCGCAGGTGCCCAAACTGTCATATTTCCTCGTTACTGAACGGCAGTTGGGACTTTGTAGCTTTGTAATGGCCTATCTCTCTTCCATAGCAGCCGAATGGGACCGATCTACTAAATGGTTTGCACAAAGGGAAACAACACAGAGCTCTTATGAAGGGCGATTTCATTTAATCTTCCCTCGTTGCCCTGAGGACTTAGCCATCAACAAAGCCCTAAAACACTAACAGGTGTCTGTGCATTGTGCTTGATAAATGACACTTCCACCAGCGGAATTCTTGTACTTACACTTGTGCCATTCCTTTTCAGAGCAGTATGGAAGCATCAACATTTTTCCCCAGAGCTGTACAAACAAGAAAGTCCAAACCACACAATGCTGGCCTCCCACACCCAGAGTCACTTTGGAGATAAAGTAAATGTCCCAAATTGGTTTTTTTTTAAAAGACAATGCTGATCTGGTGATATACATAAATAGTTATAGTGTCAGTTTTGGCACTTCTTTTCTTGATTGTTACAATAAGAGTATAGGGTTGCCACCTGGCTGGTATTTTACTGGCATGGCCGGTAAAAATTATGGTTGATCCCAATGTTATTAATAGGGAAAAATTATAAATATATAGGAAGGCCAGTATTTTTTTCTGGAAAAGGTGGCAACCCTATAAGGGTACCCATAAGCCACCGAGACTGTTCAGTAACAACAATATGCAGTCATTCATTAACTGATAAGATTCGAAAAGAGTATTTGCAGTATGGCAGCTCCCACCTACACAGACCCATTTCAATGAGCCAATGCAAAGACATTTTAAGCCTTCCCTTGCATATGCCTGGCCAAATATCAGTAATGCAAGATACAGGGTTGGCCCTATACATGGGGCAGTAAGCTAGACACTCGTTCTGGAGGAGGGTAGTTGGCATGCAACAAAGGTGACGTAACATCATAAACAGTTAAACCGTTCCAAGTTATGACCAATGGCTCCACGGGCCCCAAGGAGTCTCAAGTGTTTGCATTCCTGTGCTGTATTTGTTCAGGGATTTATTTGTAAGCATTGTATTTGGCTAACTTGCTACACTAGCCTCAGGCTAAGGGCACACGTGGCAGAGAAACGCCAGTGCCCGCCTGATTCTGCCTCCTCCCATTAACTATACTCCTATCACTGCTGCTCACATGCATGGCATTTGGGCTCAGAAACATACATGAAAACCCAGATGTGCAGCACCAATGAGTAAAGATTGCAGGCAATACCCATGTGTAACTAGTCCAATAAAGTTATTTAAATGAATTGTTCAGTGTAAAAATAACAAATGGCTAAATAGATAAATTGGGCAAAATGAAGACTGTTTCTAATATAGTTAGTTTAATTATATAAGTGACTGGATGTCTAACATAATAGAACACTACTTTTTGTTTTGCAGCTCTCTTGGTTTCAAGTCAGAGATTTCAGGGGAGGCCACATGGGTCATAACTGTTTGCTTTTGAATCTGAGCTGAATGCTAAGGATCAATTGCCCATGTGGCCCCCCCTTAAAGTCACTGACTAACTCAGAGTTAAGGTGGGTATACACAGGGATTGGTTTGGTGATATCGCTAAATGGGCAGATCTCTCCCTGATATCTCCACATTGAGGAGGGTGATATCGGGCCAATCAGATTGTGGGCCCTAGGGTGGCCAGATCACAGGACCGCACCAATGAACAGATGCTGGACAACAGGATTTTTTACCCTGCCCGGTTGAAATCTGGCTGATTTTTGGGCAGAAATCGATCGGGGAAGCCCATCAGAGGGCCACACAGACCGGCCAATAAGCTGCAAACTTGGTCCTTTATACATTACACAGCATGCAGCATCTGCATCCGACAGTCGTGTTGCGTCGGATCAAAGCTGCAACAATGCTATTTCTTACCTTATTACCGTCGCATCTGATGTGACGTCTACATTTTTGTGCAGTGCGTCGGATCCTGCTGATATCACCTGTGGAGTTCTACCCTTTAAAATAAATAATGAAGACAAATTCAAAAGCTGCTTAGAACTGGCCATTCTATAACAAACTAAAAGTTAACTGAAAGGTGACCCACTGCTGTAGGGGGTACAAGGGACTTGAATAGTCAGCTCATCATGTTATTTGTGTGTCTGACTGTCTGTGTGTATCGCTATGAGCCTTGCACTCCTGTAAGGTTTCAGTTGCAGAACAGGCGGGAAGAGGACAATGAATCCGAACAGCAAAGCCATGTCCCTCGAAGGGAAGGATATTCTAGCTGGATCCAGCTGTTGTTATGGCTATCAAGATTTATACTGCCTTTCCAATCCTCTCTAATTATTTCCAGCCTCCCCATGAGGAGAATTATGGGCTAATGGGTGCTTGGTGCTGCAGAACAGGGTGCATTGGTATGTGCTGTGTAATGGGGGGCATAGTCTGGCGTCAGGGAGACTTATAATACTCAAGAGCCATGAATATCCTAACAATTATATCCTTATAAACATTGCTTAGTGATCAGAAGATTCTATTTTCTGTATACAGTATATGATTGGGGAGTTAGATTGCAAATGCCACTGGGGCAGGATGGGATGTGAACCACAATCTCTATCAAGTCCGATATAATGTGTCAAGCTTGCACTGCTGTCTCCATCTCATCCCGCAGTTGCCACATTGCCCTTCTGTCTTCATCTTGCCCTTCTGTCTTCATCTTGGCCTCCTGTCTCCATCTTGCCCTTCTGTCTCCATTTTGCCCTACTGTTTCCATCTTACCCTACTGTCTTCATTTTGTCCTCCTGTCTCCATCTTGCCCAACTGTCTCCATCTTTGCCTCCTGTCTCCATCCTGACCTACTGTCTCAATCTTGCCCTTCTGTCTTCATCTTGTCCAACTGTCTCCAACTTTGCCTCCTGTCTCCACCCTGCCCATCTGTCTCCATCTTGCTCCACTATCACAGCTATGCTTATAATGAGGCCATTTTCCCATGTTAAATGTACAATACCAGTGTCTTGCCAGCAATACCATCAGCTCTGCAGGACCCTATATGTCTAGGTCCCTGTGCAGACATATCTTGATAAGGTGACACATTACTCAACTACATCAATTCACTTCCTGAGAATTCCAGTGGTTATAAAAGAAGCATGAGTATCTGAGGAATTTTGGCTTTGATGAATAGTTTCCCATTAGTTTTTCCTTAATTATTTTAAGAACTCTGAGCTGGAAATAAAGGGCAAATCTGCCTGAAACTATGTATGCAACAATGGTAATATAAATTAACAATTTTTTTTCTATTAAATATAAATATACAGCCATCTTTGCCTTCAATACAGAATCTTAAAAAGTGTTTTTTTTTTCAAACAAAAAAGGGACTAGCCAGATCAGTTTCAAAGGTTCTGGTGGCATCAATCTTTCTGATACAGCCCCAAACATACACAGAGTTTAATGCCTATCAATCACCAGCCGTGTTTACAGTAACAGAAACCAGGCAGCAATCCTTGGTGCTTTTAATTGCCCCCCTTCTTAAAGACTCATAAATCAGACGCCTTCTCTAACTCACCATCTCCCCCCCACGGGAATGGCTGCTGACATCTAAGGAGAAGGAAAACAAATTGGCCCCAAAGCTCCATGTGTATCAGTAGGGAAGTGAAGGTTTTGATTATGCAGGGGAGCAGGCCTGGACTGAAAATCAAAATAGGCCCTGGCATTCTAGGTGTACAGAGGCCCCCACCAGCCCAATAAATAATGAGTGTCTATGACATCTTACAGAATTTGCCAGTCCAGGCCTGCAGAGGAGATGTGTGACATGGTCAGAGTTCACATGGATGCCAACTATCTGGGCACAGCAGCCCAAGCCTATGCATGGGATTCTGAGAATGGGTAATGGGTAATGTATGCAGAGACGTTTCTGCAAATTCAATTAAATAATTTCATTCCATCCTTGAACTTAGCTGGTGGCTTAAATAGAAGTTACTCTCCCCACAGCAAAGTAATTTTAAATAGGGATGCACCAAATTCAGGATTCGGTTCGGGATCCGGCCAGGATTTGGCCTTATTCAGTAGGATTCGGATTCAGCCGAATCCTTCTGCCTGGCTGAACCAAATCCGAATCCTAATTTGCATATGCAAGTTAGGGCCAGGGGGTGAGAGGTTTGCAGCACCTATTATACCGCACGGAAATATTCTATACCTTGATAACAATACAGAACATTGCATTATTCCTCTTCTCCGGTGATGGGGAGGTAAAGGTTTGTGTGTACTTGGGAAAGTTCCCTTAGTGTGCATGTTAAAGTGCAGTGAAAAGCGCCACAGAGGACATATTGTTTGGTGATCGGCAGCTCTCCCCTACACGTCAGCTCCCAGCACCCAGAGGTTAAAGGAGCATCCCTTGTTTTTCTGTTCTGGGTAGAAAGCTCTTTTCAATGCTGCCAAGTTACACAATCTGAGCAAGGTGACATTTAAAAGGAGGAAAAAAAGGGCAGAGGAAATAGGACATGTCTTATCCTCCCATTGATGCCTTCGGGTTTCCATCAGTTTTCTCTGACAGACATGGAAAGGTGCCAGCTCCTCCAGCCAAGCTCAAGTCATAAAGGTCACGTCTGCTTTCTTTTGTACTTCATTATCTAGGCATCCGCTCACTGGTCCCAAAATCTGCTTCTTCTCTCCAACCAGCACCACAGCTTCCTTCTTATACAGAGAAAGTCTTTTGTTTTTCCATTTAAAGAGTACTGAGTGAAACCCAATGGCCCTAACCACATCTGGGTTATAGATAAATGTTTCCACCTTCTACACTAACCAGGACTGGACTGAGAATTAAAATAGGCCCTGGCATTTCAGGTACACAAGAGGCCCATCAGCCCACCTAGAGGCCCAAACAGCCCCCACCAGCCCACTAAACACTGACTTTCTATGGGACCTTATAGCAGCCCCTCTGGCATTTGCCCTAACCCATAAATGGCCAGTCCGGGCCTGACACTAACCACTGTTGCAGTAAGGGGTTCCTTACACATGGTTCACAGATCTCCTCCATGACTTCTGATATCTGTATAAATTAAAGTAGGGGGTACTTTATCCCTTATAATTACGGTTGCCACCTGGCCGGTATTTTGATGGCTGATCCCAATGTTATTAATAGGAAAAAAAGATAAATATATAAGAAGGCTGGTATTTTTTTCCAGAAAAGGTGGCAACCCTACTTATAATACATGAGTGATACTCTCAGGGACTTCTTATAGCCTTATAATTTACAGTAGGGGGTACATTATCCCTTATAATACATGAGTGATACTCAGAGTTCCCTGTATAACTCAGCCTGTATCATTGTGCCTTTATATGGTCACAGAACCCCTCCGTGATTTTTTTAATATCCTTCTAATTTACAGTAGGGGGTACATTAACCTTTATAATACATGACTGATGGGATATCCTTTATATGCTAAGTATCTGACCCCTTTCCTCATCAGCCAGTAGGATAGCATTAGTTTTTTAGAGCCCATTTGGCAGCAGCACTTTTTCTTTACTTCTCCTTCTCCTATATTAGTGGGTGCCAAAGCTGCAGATGGGGGGAGGCTGCTGGGAATCCCCCGTCACTGGGAGCCATCTAGCTTTGTATTCTGCTTACACAGTCTCGTTCTATAAACCTGGTGGATGTGCCTGAACTGCTGAGGTGCTTTCAAGCCATTCATCTCTATCGTTATTGATGGGTACTGACCTAATTAGCAGAACTGCACCCCACCCATTCCCTCCTATACTCAGAGAGAAGGACATTTGCATATCCAAATCAAGTCCCTTTCCTTACACTCCCTGAAAAATCAAATCACCAATGGTAATTGTGTAGTCCCTTTTCAGAGGTCTCCTGTGCTCAGTTGACCATTTAGGTCCCCGAGAAAGACACAGACCTTAATGGCACATTGTTTGGGCAAAGCATCTCTGTTAAAGGCAATTTGCAAATGAGCTGGCAGGACAAGTGGCCATCAGGATTGAGGGATGTAATCAAGAGCCAGATTGGAGGTGACAGGCTGGATTTAGATGGCTGCCGGGATCTGCTGGTTATGAATCAGCCATGGGAATGGGGCTTTTTCACACGACGTGCCTCAATCGTCAGTTTAATTGTGGAAGGTCAGCTGATCATAACAAGATGGTTGGAATGCTTTTGTTGGGCCCCAGTGACACATAAAGGAAGCCTGGGAGAGCTTCGCCTTATTAGCAGCATTCCGTCACATACGGTTGGGTTCCACGTCTGTGTTCGCATTTTGATCCTCAAATTGAATATGGAGCCATCAAGGAAGTCATCTCTATAAATTCTGCTAATGTAACTATAATTTCCAATAATTTATCTTACTAGTGAAACCAAGCATTCAAGTACAAACAGCCCTGTCTATGGCAGGAGTAAAGGGTTCACATAATTGTACCTCTCTCATTTATAGCACTGACAGCTGGAGATGCCTGTGACTGATTTAGCTACTCTAAACAATACTCTCATGATAAGGGAAGATGGCAAGAACGGTCTATTTCCTACAGGTGTGGAACCAGTTATCTAGAATGCTTGGGACCGGGTGTTTTCCAGATAACGGATTTTTCAGTAATTTGGATCTTCATACCTTAAGTCTTCTAGAAAATCATTTAAACATTAAATAAACCCAATAGGCTGGTTTTGCTTCCAATAAGGATTAGTTATATCTTAGTTTGGATCAAGTACAAGCTACTGTTTGGACTTGGATTATTGGGATAAAATGTAGGCTGTTGGAGAGGGACATTCCGTAATCTGGATAGTCTGGATAACATGTTTCCAGATCGCATACCTGTAGTAGGATATGAATTTGTGGGCAAAATTAATAACAGGACTTCTGTCTTGCTTTGCTTACCCTAGCTACTATGAATGTGTTAGTGACTAGCAGTTTCAGCCTTGAGTAAGATTCCATTATTCTCTGGCTGGCTAGCCTCATTGCTCCTTGAATACTCCTATTGTAGTGTTACCATATACTTACATTTTAAGAAACCAGCAGGGCATTGGCCTACCAGATCATAAGGCATGATCTGGCATCATTGTGGACATGGTCTGTACGTTCAATTTTATTATTAGGGCATTACACAGCCACAGCTGCAGCACAAGCAACTCTACCATCACATGCAGGAAGGAAGGCCATCAGTTTTTAGGGATGGCATGCTGTCCAGCCACATTCTATTTTTTTTGGAAGTATATGGGATGCTCAAGGGGTTTTGACAGCTCTTTAAATCTTCTGCATGTCTAAACCTCAGTGCGCCGGCATAAACCTGTGCATTCATGCACTTGCACTGGGAAGTGGGGGTAGTCGCCAGGCCCTCTGGCCTAGGGGTGCCGAATCAGAAATCTGGGCCAGAGCACATGTATTACTTTGTAGCACTGTTAGCAAGATTTTTGGACAAATAAGGGCTCATTTGTGAATAGGGTTGTCACCTGTCCGGTATTTTTGATGGTTCATCCCAATGTTATTAATAGGCAAAAAAGATAAATATATAGGAAGTATTTTTTTAAAGAAAAGGTGGCAACCCTATTTGTGAAGGGGAAATGCAGAAAATCATGAAATTTATTTAAGGTACATTCATCCAAAGCCATTCCTTGCACTTCTGCATAGATTCTCTGGAGCCACTGAACATGGTGGTAGCAACTTGAAGGCTCAGATTTGTGGAGAGGCCACCAAGGCCCGGGCCTAGGGCAGCAGCATTTCAGGGGTCAGCATGCTGCCCAACCACCCTCACACTGGTTCAGTGTGAGGGCCTGGGGATGTGCAGGAGATACAATCATTTTAAAAAATACCCCGTGTGCTAATCCACATTGCACTGGTCCCAATGATGAAAATTTGAGCGGACGACAATGGGCCTAGGGGCACCCGCTGTGTAATCTGGCCCTGCAAAGAATCAAACACAAAAACCACACATTAGAAGTAACTCCATCCCCACTATGAAGATTTTAGCCATAACTTGCACCTGAATCATGAACCAATGGTTAGGGTCTGGCCTGTTTGGTGTTTGGCTCATGACCTTTCCTTTCAATTTCCTTGGGGAAAGAAGTAGAAACAATGGGAGACTAGCAGCAACAGCTTGGATTCACTATGTATTCTATTGCCATATAGCAGCATAATTCACTAATTTACCAGGTGTGATCATTGTAGTTCAGTTATATTAAATATCCAAGTGAAGCATAGTGCTGCTTTATTTTATTCTTACCCACTAAAACAGAAGCTAATCCCCCACCCACTGAGCTGGTAACATTAAACTGTCAGTTTTATAAGCTAAAGAAGTGAAGGTGCTTATAATAAAGGCTACGGATCCCTGGCAGGAAGCACCTGTTTCTCTAGAATGGAATGTCAGCATTCAGAGAGAGTCAGGCTTCACTTACAGAAGGGCTCTATCTATGGCAGCGGTTCTCAAACTGGGGGTCGGGACCCCTTTGGGGGTCGAATTACCCATTCACAGGGGTCACTTAAGAGGTTCCAAGAGCAGGTTCATCTCTCTCCGGGTGTTGGTGCTGGAAGTTGTAGTTCAGTAACCTGTGTAGGGAAGCCAGTTGCACTACAGCTTTCTATATGCCCTTAGTAGGGACTGCCATACAGCTTTCCCTGCTCATTTAAAATTTGTAAAATCAACATGCTAACTTGGACATGGTCACAAATTGGGTGTGGCAAAAAAGTTTTTCCACACTACACAAGGAAAACAAACCTTAATGCTTGTACTTTCCTAACAATCCGCTCTGGGCTGGCAACAAAAATATTTTTATATTTTATGATTGGGGGTCACCACAACATGAGAAACTGTATTAAAGGGTCACAGCATTAGGAAGGTTGAGAACCACTATTCACTTTGTGTATATAAACTGACTGTTTGGTCTGTAATGGATGCCTATGATTAAGGGATTGATTCCCGAAACGCGTAGGGCACAGTTCCCTTATTCCAAATAAACCTGTTTTTCCTGATCGGAGTGCCGTCCTCTTGTGGATTTCTAAGTATAGGGGGTACAGTTGCACCAGGGTCCCAACCCCATTGGGGCCCATCGGAGCCAAGAAAATAGTTATGGCAGGCGGTTATCTAGGGGGGAGATTTTACAGCACACATGCCATCAACACTCCAGCATGTGATTTATAGAGGTGAGGGGGCCCAGGTGCCCATCCTGTACTGGGGCCCACCAGGGAGTAGTTATGCCACTGCAAAGGATGGGGGTCTATCGAGCCTCTCTTCTGTAAAAGTCAGCAACGTTTATAAAGGCCCTAAATTCCACCTAGGACAAGGATGAAAACATTGTAAGACCCCCCTCCACATAAATTTGGAAAACAGTGATTAAGTTTTCCTTGTGGGACATCAAGCACTCGCTATTGTTCAAAAGCAAAGCCGTAGCCAAGTTTGTCTTTTTTCATTTTGTCTGAACTTCACAAAGATCCTGCTTTTCCATGGATACGGGGGTTGTCATAGAGAAAAAGAGCAATCTGTGCACACATCATCTACTTTCACTACCAGAGGGGCCCGTATCATGGGAAAATAGCTGGTTAATAGGTAAAATCATGCAATGTCACATTCCACCTCTGCAGGTCTGGGCATTATTTCCCACGTTAAAGGCCATGTAAACCCCAAAATAACATTGTGCATAGTGACATTTGCAATTATGTATATTTTAAAGTTGCTTAGAATTAGGGATGCACTGAATCCAGGATTCGGTTCGGTATTCGGCCACGATTCGGCCATTTTCAGCAGGATTCGGATTTGCCCGAATCCTTATACCTGGCCAAACCGAATCTGAATCCAAAAAATCATGTGACTTTTCGTCACAAAACAAGGAAGGAAAAAAATTTTTGCCTGCGCACTTCGTGGCGCAGCACGCTTTTACCCTTCCCCTCGCTAATTTGCATATGCAAATTAGGGTTCGGATTCGGCCGAAACTTTCAAAATGGATTCGGGGGTTTGGCCAAAAATAAATCCAAAATTGTGGATTTGGTGCATCCCTACTTAGAATTGAATTATGTTCCAATAGGCAAATGGTATTTGTGGGTTTACAGGTCATTCATTACCTGACTAATTCACTGCACATTCTTTCTTTGTGTAACTTTACATTGAAAGTATTGTTAGGGAAGGGGGGAGGTGTTTAAGGAGAAGGAAAGGCTAAAATTAAATAAACTTTATCAGAAAGGTCTCCAATACACCCTCAAAGTAATGCTGCTCTGAGTCTTCTGTCAAAAGAAACACAGCATTTCTTTCCTTCTATTGTTTACACATGGGCTTCTGTATCGGAATTTCTGTTTTCAGCATAAACCTCCGGGGCTAGGGCTTGAGCATGCTCAGTTTGCTACTCTCTCCCACTCCCCCTCTCTTTTCCTCCTCCCCTCCCCCCTAGTGTAAGCTGAGCCCTGAGCCATGAGTGAGTAGGGAAGTAAAAGTGAGACTGGAAGTGATGTCACAACAAGCTAAAATGGCAGCTGCTATCCTAAACAAACAGAGAGAGTTTATAGAGCTGTTTCCTTAGGTATGGTAAATCATTCTACAGAATAAATATAGTGTTGTAGCTTAAACTATTGTAGCTAATCTATTTGCAATAAACTGCTTCAGTAGCTTTCCTTCTCCTTTTAGATGCAGCCCCTCAAAATAAATTTCCACACCAGTTACTGACATTTAATCTCACTAAGGCAGAAGCACCATCATTAGATAGTCAGCTCTACTGGACAGGGATTCACCAGAGTGATATATTGCCCAGCTGGTACAAATAGATGATGCAGCTGCCGGTAGCAGCCCAGGCTATTAAGTTACCACCTGGCAGTACCACAATGCCCAGCGGCTATTGATCCCTTCCTACCTCTCCTTCTCTGCATCCAAAGTGGGGGGGGGGGGG
>CM044447.1:45500854-45510918 GCA_024363595.1 Xenopus borealis
TAGATGTGCAACTCTCAACCACTCAGCTGGAACCAGTTTAAGGTGCCTCTTCCTCCTGCAACAAAGAAGTATGTCTGACAGGTCTGGCTCTGAAAGTGCAGCTTCGGAACAGGTTGATATTTACTCAGGGATGGCACAAAGCATTTATTCATGTGCATTACTAACACAGAACATACAGAGTATTACCTTGTTTTAAAAGGTAATGTTGATGTTTTGTTTTCAGTTACTTAGCTAAAAAAGCCTTTAAACCCACCATTGCCTATAAGACACTTAATACACAAGCAGTGTAGCCTGAGTGGGTTGGGGCACAACCACATATATCCCAGTTTTAAAAATAGCTATGCTTGAAAGTATGCCCTAGCCCAGGTCCGGACTGAGAATTAAAATAGGCCCTGGCATTTCAGGTACCCAGATGCCCAAACAGCCCACACAGAGGCCCAAACAGCCCACACCAGCCCACTAAATACTGACTTTCTATGGAACCTTATAGCAGCCCCTCTGGCATTTGCCAGAACTCACAGATTGCCAGTCCGGTCCTGCCCTAGCCCTATATCTTCTTGACCTACCCTATACCAGGTGTCAGTGGCACTGCACATGCTCAGTGAGCTCTGTGAGGCCTTAGCAACCAATCTGCACATCCTGGATGATGGTCACACTCTCATGTTTACCATGTTCATTTTACAAAATTTGGCAGGTTATGAAAATCTGAACATATTTCTGTGTTTTTTTTCCAGTTATTACAGTTTTGTTAATGAAGGTGAATTGCCCTTCAAGCTGTAAGTCTAACTTGTCCCAAGGGACCTGTTATCTTAAATTGTTACTTATTTGCTTATCTAGAAATTGTTACAAAAGTATCTTTATCTTCTGCTGAGGCTGTTCTGGGCTCTCTGCCAAAAGCCAATTAAGTTAGAAACTTTGTTTCTTTTCTGGCTGTTCAGTGGAAAGAAAAACAGGACTTTCCAGTACAAATGAGGGACTGCAGGTTGAGCTGTCAAAAGAGGGACTGTCCCTCTAAAAACATGACAGGTGGGAGGTATTCGAATCCACTATTTGGGATTAGGCCAAATCCCCAAATCCTTGTGAAAGATTTGTCCCCAATATCAATCCGAACACTTTTTTCCTTGTTTTATCATGAAAAAGTCACACCCCTATCTTACATATTAGGGTTCGGATTCAGTTAGGCCAGACACAAGGGTTTGGCCAAATTAAATCCTGCTGAAAAAGGCCAAATCCTGGCCAAATTGCTAACCAAATCCAGGATTCTGTGCATAACTATTAACTGGGCTGGTCGGGGGCTGTTTGGGCCCCTTGAAATGCCAGGGCCTGAATCTGGACATTAATTGTACCCAATGAAAAGAAATTGCCACACCCTGGATTTGTGGCACTTCCCATTGCCACCAATAGACCTGAGGATAGTTTTATCAACTTTGGTCCTCTTGACACTTGAGTTTTGATTTTTATTAGGGTTCTAACAGCATAAGGCTCATGAGAGGTTTGCTTTTCATACATTTATCTTTTCTTATAATTCAGTGTTTTTTTCTACTCTGCCTTAGCTAAGCTTTATTATCTGTCCTCCTACCATGTATCCAGTGACATAACTACCAAGGGAGCAGAGGGTGCGATTGGGCCAGGGCGTGCACCCCCTCAGGGTCCCCAGCAGCTATCTCACCGCTGATTCAAATTATCAATGATTCCGTGTGGAAAATCGCGTACGGAGAGGTGGGGGCGCCAAGCTGCATGTCCCGTGCCAGGGCCCACCCCCCTCTAGTTATGTTACTGTATGTATCTAGAGTCCCCAGACATACAGCCAGACAGGGCTGCTGTGTAATTGCCAGAAAATAATACAATAATAATAACAATTTATTTTATTTAGATAACAGTATTTAATTAAATTCCTGCTGCAGAAGGCATGGGGGGTCCCGCATGACGTAGAGCTGCTGATTCAACACGTGTGGTCTGTTAGCCACCAGAATGGACATTAGGTCTCTGGGGGCCATGGCCTGCAATAACCTCCCTGCCTCGTATAAACGTTTCTCCTGGTTATTTTGGGCTTTCCCCATTCCCCGTTCACCAGCTGGACATGAGACTTGCACTGCCCAGTTCTTGTCCCGAATTCCAGAGGCACCTTAGTACCCTACAGCTTTCCAATTCCTTCCAAGTATTCTCATAACCCACAGAGGTCACTCACAGCTGTGCCGAGGGTGTGGGGCAAGATTCCTTCTGAGCAGAGATGGCTCCATGTAAATCTCCAAAGCTCTGTGTGAACTTCCATCCCGTTGAGATCCCGGGAACATCTCACATAGCAGAAAATGTTGCCCTGTCATATGATCCGGTGATATTTCCTTAGTCGTATTCTGTATTTTAATCCAACAACCAGAACAGGGGCGTTCCTATAAAGGAAGCAGACCTTGCGGCTGCAGGGGGGCCCATAAGGTATAGGTGGCCTCATGAGACCTTAATTAATGACCAATTTAAACATATATTGGTAAAACAGGAAGACCTCTGCATATGTTGGGAGCCCTAAGATTAATTTGCTGTGGGGCCCACTAACATCTATTTACACCACTAAACCATTAAATGTGTAGTTCCCTTCTAAATTAGCTTCAAGTATGAAATAGACAATAGTATTTGCAATCGGTCTGTGTTTTTTTGTACAGTACCTCTCCAGTTTGGAGTTTCAATAGCTATTTGGTTGCTAGGGTGCATTTTACCCTAGCGCCCAGGCATAAATTTGAATGAAAGACTGGCAGATGAATAGGAGAGGGCCTAAATAGTAAGATAAGGATTAAGATGTAACTCCCCGCAATGTGAAATGATCATCTGTGAAAATCCTCCAATTTGCAACTAACAATTCAGATTAATAAAAAATAGTAAAGAGAACGCATCACACAATGCTCTGGCCATTAACTGACAGACAGCAATTATGTGAAACAAATACTAGTGATTTTGGGGGGTTGCTAAATGTTAGGCACTTACCTCTGGCTGGTGCTCCTGCAAGCAGATAACTGCATAGGCCTGTTTTTTTTTTTCCTTGCACTTCTTTCTTCTTTTCTCTAGGCTCGGCACATTGGCAGTTGGGTGAAAAAGCCACCCATTCGTGTCTATGTTCAGCTTTCCCTCTACTGCGCATGTGCCTGCCTGAGTCCAGAACGAAAAGAAGATTGAAGAAGCTGAAGACAGAGACAAGGATTTCCTACAGAAATACCCCGGCTGGTGCAGTTTTTAGTGAACAGGATCACTGGCCCAGGGAATTGGCTAACCAATTATAAATAATGAGGGTGCCCAATATTTTGGCACCCCACAGTGATTTTAACTTAAGTTGTCGTTGGGCAGTGATCCCCAACCAGTAGCTCGTGAGCAACATGTTGCTCTCCAACCACTTGGATGTTGCTCTCAGTGGCATAAATGCAGTAGTTTATTTTTGATTTCCAGGCTTGGAGGAAGGTTTTGGTTGCATAAGAACCAGGTCTACTGTTAAACAGAGCCTTAATACATGTTGCCAATCCACATGGGGGCTACCAAAGGGCCAATTACAGCACTTATTTGGCACCCCAAGAGCATTTTTCACGTGTTGCTCCCCAGCTCTTTTTCTTCTGAATGTTGCTCACTGCCTCAAAAGGTTGGGGATCCCTGTCCTTGGGGATACTTAGGTACTAATTGCCAAGTGCCATTGCATGCTCCCAGTCTATTCACATGAATCATGCAAAAAAGGTGCCTGTAGTTCTCGGTTTAATATAGCAGTCAATGTATTCAGCACTGTACTTGCTCCTAAACACATGTGCACGTCAATTGAAGCTGAACCCCAAAAATGTTCAATGCACCCGAAGTTGCACTTTGCACACTGCACTTGCACTCTTAGGGCAGAGACACATGGGCAGATTCGGGGAGATTAGTCACCTGGCAACAAATCTCTTTTCTTCGGGGCGACTAATGTCCCCAAACTGCCTTTCCCCTGGCAAGAATGTAAATCGCTGGCAGGGTGGTACTCAGAGTGCTTAGTTTTCTGAATTTTCCTCATGAAGCAACTTCAGACGACTACGGAAAACGAAGCACTCTGAGTGCCATACCACCGGTGATCTGAATAAACTTTGCCGGGCCGGCTGTACACGCACATGCGCAAACGTGTATACTGGAGATCGCGCGAGTTCACGCTCGCTTGTATTGCCTTGTTCGCATGCACGATTTTCCCCATGCGTGCTTGTGCAGAAGCAGGAATCCCCATGTGCACAAGAGTGCAAATACACAGAGAGAGAGGCGACCGGACACGGGATAGGCAACAGAGCAGGTACGTGCCTGGCCCCCCGAGCTTTGCACTCTAGGCACCAGGCCCGGACTGGCAATCTGTGGGTTAGGGCAAATGCCAGATGGGCTGCTATAAGGTGCCATAGAAAGTCAGTATTTAGTGGGCTGGTGGGGACTGTTTGGGCCTCTATGTGGGCTGATTGGACCTCTTTGTACCTGAAATGCCAGGGCCTATTTTGATTCTCAGTCCAGTCCTGCTAGGCACGTACCTACTCTGCCTACCCCTTGGCCTGGCCCTGCTGAATCCGGATCTACCCGTGTGTCTCTGCCCTTAAAGGAGCCCTACTGTTTGGTTGCTAGATCGTTGGGTTATAAAATAACAGATAAATGGATACATTGTGGCTCCCCTGGGCCAAGAGGTGGTGGTAGACAGCTAATACAGGGAGGTTGTGGGTGGGCTGAGATGCAGACGGTTCCTAGCAATACTGCCAAGCACTTGGCTGAAGATTCTTGCCCCTGAAGAGGGGACAGCTGCCCGCACAGTTGCTGGTAATGATTTCACTGAAAAGTTCACTGCTTTCCCCTGGCCAGAATAGCTGTGCCCAAGGCTTGACCCCTGCCACTAGAGTCCCTGAATTCCTTCCGTCTTCTAATTATACACAGGGACACCAGTGCAGTGGGGAGAGCTGAGTGAGGCCCCTTGAGAAATGGTGAAGTGGCAGCAGCTGCCCTTCAGACTTGAGGCATCAGCACTTTTAGAGACGGGGTGGGGGGGGGGGGGGGGGGAGTCCTTGCGGGGCCCAGAGCCCCAGAACAGAGCAGCTATAATAAATAGCATAAAGCACACTTTCACATGGCTCCGAAAACAAAAGTGATGTGGGGAAAGGGGGGTTAATTTAAGAAATGGACTGAAAGACAATACATATTTCCAGAAACCTTGAATATTACAAACCCTGTTCTAAACAAGGAAAGTGTGCCACAGTTTCAACAGGAATAATGTGGCCCCAGTAGCAAATGAATTACACGGTGTATATTTAAGTATGGGCTCATAATATTTCTCTTTTAATAGATGTAAATATTCGATTCTAGTATCATTTACTGGTCTTTCTTTGTACATTATATGAGTACTTGTAGGGGGCTGTTCCTCCTGAATTGTGCTTATAACCAGTGGTGTAACTAGCTATTACTGGGCCCCACAGCAAAATTTAATTTAGGGTAACAAAATATTTGTAAGTAGACCTATTCTACCAAGATATATTAATAATGCTCATTAATTATGGCCTTACTGGGACCCTATATACCTGGGACCCCTTTTAATCTGCTTCTTCTGCAGTTACACTCCTGCTTATAAAATGGTAATACTTATACCCATCCCCTTAATCTCATCTTAACCCATGCCACAAGTCAGTTGGCCCAGGGCCGCTCCTGCCATGAGGCAAGGTGAGAATCATGCCTCAGGCGGCACGGAGCGGCCAGTTACCAGGGGCGTCAAAAAGCCACCTCTGTTAACTTTCAGAGCCGAATTTCTGTTTTTTAAAATGGAAATTTGGCTCTTCCAGTGCAGCAAGCGCAATAGTGCTCAATGCACTAGCGATGCGGCCCCTCCTCGACCCGCTCCAACACTAAAAGTAAGAAGCGCAGAGCGGGAGGGTGGCATCAGGGCTGCTGCATGTAGCAGCCCCTGGAAAGCCCCTGAGTTGGCCATACACAGGGAGATCCGCTCATTTGGAGATTTCGCCAAAAGAGCAAATTTCTCCCCGATATGCCCACATTGAGGTGGGCGATATTGGACTCATCCGATCGTGGACCCTAGGGATGGGATCGGAATGGAGGAGACACGCTGGTCAGATGACAGGACCGCATCAACGCACTGACAGACAACGCTAACAACTGGAGAAAACATTACTCATGGCTCCATCATATGCTGATTCCCCTGTTTCTTTCCTGTAAGTTATAACTTGTCAGAAGCACAGGAAGTGGTTCTGGCCCATACTGTGCTCCTGTGATGGAATCCTCATTGTTTTATTATGCTTATAATATAGTGCAATAATCAGTCAGCCATAATTTTACTGCTTGTCATGATTTGCACCAATTTTCTGTACTATATACTGAGCCACCAATGTGAGAATATCATTGAACATAACATAACTCTTACATTATATGAGTGAGTATCTAAAACTCGAAAAATACAGGACCAGTCTTGCTGTAGAAATAGCAATTAACACGTCATGCCTAGAGCCCTGACTAAAGGAGGAGCAGTAGATGTTACCTAGGGCCCAGTTCATCGTTGAACATATTTATAGGTAGGGTTGCCCTGTTATCGAAAACCTGTTATCCGGAAAGTTCCGAATTACGGAAAGGCTGTCTCCCATAGACTCTATTTTATCCAAATAATCAAAATTTCTAAAACTGTTTCTAAAAATTTCCTTCTTCTCCTTAATAATAAAGCAGCACATTGTACTTGATCCAAACTAAGCTATAATTAATCTTTTTTGGAAGCAGAACCATCCTATTGGGTTTAATGTTTACATAATTTTCTAGTAGACTTTAGGTATGAAGATCCAGATTACAGAAACAAAAGCCTCAGGTCCTGAGCATTTTGGATAACAGGTCCCATACCATATTTATATAATACATATAATAGTATATTAGTAATGTGCCCCCTTTCTTTATAGACTTTATTTTTGGAATAGGGGACTTATCAAGCGGCAGTGTATTTGTAGTGCATGCCAAGGGGGTCTTCATTACTCCATCTGTTTTAATCCAACCCTGGGAACCAGTCCTGAGCCAAATGAAACTGGGTATTCTAGTTACCCTTGAGTCTCCTCCTGCTGTAAAACCACTCAGCTGTCGGTGGAACCGTGCAAGGAATGTCCGCACTGATAATTTGATCCAATTATCACCAGTTAGCTTATGGCAGTCATGTCAAGGACTTGGCCCCAAAGCTCATTCCCTGAATTCTGCCAAGGAAGAAAGGTGACTGTGATTAGTGTGGCCCCGGAAAGGACAGCCGTGTGACTCCTTAGAACCTTCAGCATTCTGGCACTGGTTCAGTCTCTTCCCATATCATCTAGCAGCATCCCGGCGAGCACCAGCATAATCATTTTTCTGGGAGCACAGGTGGCATGGGCAATTGGATATGTGATAGGCTATGATGGTGAAATGGAATGCGTCAGTCCCAAAACAATCTGGCTATTCTACTTGTGGGCTGTCATGGTGGCTCGGTGCTGACCCGAGCTCAGTCACTGTGTATAAAGTTACAGGAATATATATTTGACATATTGTCTCTAGCGAAAGGGGCCTGGATTTCATGGAGTGTAGAACACAAAAAATAAAAGTTACAATTCTAATTGATATGCAGTTCTGTTCCTTCAACTGCCATGGGCTTTATCGAGAAGAAGTAGTAGGGGTTCCACCTTCTGGGTGACAAGGGAGCACTGTAGCTCCAATGGAAAAGCACCAACAGCATTTTAGAGTTTTCAAGCAGGGATGATACTAATTCCAGAATTTGGTTTGGATTTCAACCCCCCCTCCGATACTGTCGGTTTAAATCACTGATATTAAAGCTACAGATGTTCCCAGAAGCTCTGATAACTGCGGTAAGGGCAAGTCACCAACACTTCTGCTCCCTACGTTTATCTTGGCACGCCAAGCTGCGATACAGCCACAAGAAAGCAGAGTCTGTGGTGTTACATTTGGACTCAAGGTGATAAGGACAATTTAGTAATTCAGCGGCTGCACAATAAAGCTATTATGGCTTGCTCGGTTATGTGCAGCATTACGGAAAAATATTGCAACAATTGTGTTTGATTTTGGAGTGTCAAAATATACAATGGTGGGGGCGAACTTGCAAGTACCCTTTTATGGCAGAAAGGCAATGTTCCTTAGTACTGAGTAATTTAATTGCCTTTGAGTCACATTTGAAAATCCAGTACTGTTGCAGATCCGCACACAGAGCCTCATTTCATGTAATATTAGCTGGAGCTACACTAAATGCCCATCTGTGACCACAGATATTTAGGTGAAGATGGTGCTTGTGTGAGCCTAATGGTAATCCACTTGCTGCACACATTCCAGGGATTATGGGCAATCCAAGGCAAGAAGGAGCGCTACAAAAACTTAAAGGGATACTGTCATGGGAATTTTTTTTCTTCAAAACACATCCTTTAATAATGCTGCTCCAGTAGAATTCTGCACTGAAATCCGTTTCTCGAAAGAGTAAACAGATTTTTTTATATTCAATTTTGAAATCTGACATGGGGCTAGACATATTGTCAGCTTCCCAGCTTCCCCAAGTCATGTGAATTGCACTCTGATAAACTTTAGTCACTCTTTACTGCTGTACTGCAAGTTGGAATGATATCACTCCTTCCCTTGCCTCCCCCAGCAGCCTAACAACAGAACAGTGGGAAGGTAATCAGATAACAGCTCTCTTACACAAGATAACAGCTGCCTGGTAGATCTAAGAACAGCACTCAATAGCAAAAATCCAAGTCCCACTGCGACACATTCAGTTACATTGAGTAGGAGAAAGAACGGCCTGCCAGAAAGCAGTTCCATCCTAAAGTGCTGGCTCTTTCTGAAAGCACATGACCAGGCAAAATGACCTGAGATGGCTGCCTACACACCAATCTTACAACTTAAAGAAAATAAACTTGCTGGTTCAGGAATGCAGTTTCATATAGTAGAGTGAGTTATTTACAGTGTAAACAGTGTAATTTAGAAATAAAAACTACATCATAAAAATCATGACAATATCCCTTTAAGAAAGGAACCCCCAAAGTTGGAGACACATCCCAGCACCAATGTAGAAAGATAGGGGAAATCCTTTATTTAGACCATATGCAAAAGCGTAAAAACAAACAAAGAGCTAAAATAGCAAATAAGGTTGGATGATGGGCTCAACTAGAATAACATATGGTGTGTAATAAAGGGAACCATATAGATGTACCACCATGATATGAAGATAGATACAATCATATGTGTAAGATTAGAGCCCCAAAGTCCCAGCTAAATTGAGAGCTACCTGGCAGCAGGAACCAGGGCACTGGCACCTATGCAACCACACAAAGAAAATGCACCTGAAATGTCACTGAAGTCCTGCAGAAATGAAAAACTGGGCTCCAAGACTCTCTGATTATTTATAATATTTCCAATAATAGGATAATGAGCTGAACAGGCAGAACTCAGTTGAATCAAGGCTAGAAAAAAAGAGTCTGACCAGCTTGCCAAGAACCCATCGGGATGATTTATTGAGGGAAATACCTGGTGGCTCGTTTTCTAATGGGATGGCAACAGTTAAGAGCATATAACAAAGCTGAGGCCGACCATTGGTGGTGCCTGTTCCCTGACAGTGCCAATGTAGACACAAGTGAAATAAACAGAAGCCCATAATTCTGGAGACCCTCTGTCCTCGGGGCTATTTCAGGCCACATCTCTCAATGCACTAAGACCCTATAAAACTCTCGAGGACAACAGGTTTTTGGAAATAAAAACAGACTTTGGCAGCTTCTGGGCGGGAGGGGCAGCCTGCAGCTCCCATTCACTTGGCTTCTCTGCGGATTCTTATGGAATAATTAATGAGGGGGTCTGCAGGGTGCAAGGAACTCAGTGCTACTGGAATGAGGATTTAGGAACAGACTGGGGCATACGGGAAAGGGGACTGCGACAGTATGATCTTGAATACTGCATAGATGTCTCAGGATCCCCCAGTCTAGATTTCCACATACTCTCAGCCAGACTGACTGCAGGTCAAGATGGACATAGTCTCCCTGTTTTGCCCTTTTCTGTCTCCCTGTTTAGCCCTCTAATGTCTGCCCCCC
>CM044447.1:45512654-45532519 GCA_024363595.1 Xenopus borealis
GTTGGATTTGTGATTCTATACAATACTCTGGTTAGTTGAGGCAGCCATATTGGAATTGTGATCCTATACAAGACTCTGGTTAGTTGAGGCAGCTATATTGGATTTGTGATCCTATACAAGACTCTAGTTAGTTAAGGCAACCATATTGTATCTGTGATCCTATACACGATTGTGGTTATTTTAGGGAGTCATATTGGATTTGTGATCCTTTACAAGACTCTAATTAGTTCAGGCAACCATATTGTATCTGTGATTCTATAAAAGACTCTGTTTAATACTATGGCATACTAGATTTTTGATGATATATCATTGTTTGTTTGTCTAACTAACTCAGTCCTGACTAGCTACCACCTCAAAAGTAAAATTATAGACCCTTATAAAAAAGCATCAAGTAGTAAATTGGGTCGATATCTTAAAATTTTAATGAATTTTCAAAAAAAAAAAAAAAATTAGTAACAAATTATTTTCCAGACGAAAATTTTTAAGGTTTATTTATCGAAAAAAAATAAAAATGTGAAAATCTTCAAAAAACATGGCAAATTCAAATATTTTCAAGCTCACGAGTCTTCAAATGTTATAAACACTGTCAAAAAAATGATTGTCGTGGTGATTTTTTTTACACAAAACAATCATAAAAATTAGAACGGAAAAATGTATTTTTCGACAGTAAGGAAGTCCTTACAAAATCTGATTTTCACTGCCATCAAGGTTTTTTCCCCCTGCAAAGTAAGGTGAATGAGATTTCCCCCATTCCAGTTTTTTGTCATAAGTATGCTAGTGTTTGAGAAGGAAAAAAAAACCTGCTCCACTCTCTGTCTGATTTCTCATTAGATAGACTTTAATTCAGTTTATAACAGTAGTGAGGGAAATCTCACCTGTGTCCTTATTAGCCAGAATCACCCCAAACACTCGAACATTCTTGCTACAGAAGCCTTGGAGGATGTTTTCAGCAATTAATCTGATCCTTGAGATTTCCCCACCCTTTGCAGACTTTTCAAATTACTTTTTTTCCCAAGGGAACAGCCTAGGAAATAATTGCACAGCGGTTGTAAAGGTCTGCTAGTCACAACCCAAAATAATAACTGTGTGACCTCTGGGGAGACTTCTCCTGTCGGCCGGGGGATCCCTGTGAGTCTGTGGGGCACATCCTGAGCACAATGCCCTTTCGGCATGGCTACATTGGGATAGAATGCACGGCATGCGTTTATGGTCGTACAAACTTCTCTTTCTTTATGTTGCATTGTTCTAAACATTTCCATATGAAACATCCCGAAAACTTTGTTTACTTATTTAAATGCACGTTGCAGCCCTGCTGATGCGAGGGCTGTTGCCATGGATAGCCTGCAACGGGCTGATGTCATGGCCCTTTGTACAGCCAAGGGCTTTTCAGCTGAGAAGCTCTAACTCTGGGCTATTTAAAATGCCAAGACAGTGGGCGATTCTCTTAAAGCTTCCAGCATCCGAGAAGGCATAAAAGATGAGAATCCGATGGCACCACCAGGCTGCTGGGGGAAAAGTTTGGGCATGTCTGTATTGAGCAGGCTCCAAGAGCTTTGTAGTTCAACAATGGTACTAGTGATGGAAGTACAAGGGATTGGAAACCAATTTAAACCAATGAATGCAAAGGGAGGAAAAAAAAGTGAGTCAAGAAATTCAATGGGAATTAAATACACAGGTTGAATATAAAAATAAGTCCAGTTACAACGGCCTGGGGGTAAAGGAAGCCTCAACAGCAGCATAGTAGGGTTTATTCACGATTCCCTATCTAGAGAAGTGGAAGAGTGAGAGATTGGAGGAATGAAATAATGGGGTGTATGAAAACAATCAGAAGAGCCATCCAGTTTTCCACCCCCATGGTGAGCCTAAGTTGGAACTGGTCCTCCTAGATCGACTCTCAGAATTTTTACAAAGGTTTGAACGTGATAAATGGGTGTCATTTTTCAACCTAACCCTTTAATTTAAGATACCCTCCCTCCCCTGTCGCTTTCTTTCTGTGCTCTGTAAATACTCAATCGCCTTGATATCTTTGTGTGGCCGGGATGGATCTGCTTGAGTCACAGCTTCTCCTGAGAATGTACAGTAACCAATTTTGGAGACAAAGGAGCCCAAATATAAGTCACTGTGTGCCAGATGGAGTTGACATGCAGTTACCAATGACAGCGCCGATGGAATGCGATGCTGCTCATGAGTCATTATAAAAAATATAAGCAGTGATAGGCAGGCTGGTGGTGTGATGAGTGTGCAACAGTGATCAGTACACAAACTGCTAGGGGTAGAGGTACTAGAAGAGTGACTAGAGAATCTAATAATCTCTGGCTCTGCTGTTACATTGTCCATGATCTAGCCCCCCCCATGCTCCCACAATGCACAGGGAAAGGCTGTGTCTGGGATTATGTTTCCTTTAAGATGTTATCCAAGCGGCGTCCTGATTGTGTCTTGTGTTTAACCTCCTGAGTTCCAGAGTCTGTCCTGAATGGCAGATAGTGGGACTTATTTACTGACATCACTACAGAATCAGCTTTTGATCAGTTTATTCCACATAAATCTCAGAATGGCTTCCTAAATGGGCGATAAAATTACATAATGACTTATAATACATTTTTTCCCCTCTGTTTATTTCCCCTTAGGCCACTGAGAACTAGGGAGGCACCGAATCCACTATTAAGGATTCGGCTGAATCCCCGAATCATGCAAGAATCGTCCGAATACCGAACCAAGTCCAAATCCTAATTTGCTTATGCAAATTAATGTCAAGAAGGTAAAAGTAGAAAAAAACTATTTTACTTCCTTGTTTTGTGGAAAAAATTTACGCAATTGCCCTTCCCACCTCTAATTTGCATACCCAAATTAGGATTCAGATCGGCCAGGCGCAAGGATTTGGACGAATCTTGATGGAAAAGACCCCAGTCTTGCCAAATCCCAAGCTGAATCCTGGATTCCGTGCATCCCTACTGAGAACTAAGTCCCTGCTTATTGTGGCTAAGATATTTACCGGCATTATGGGAGTTGCCATAGGCAGAGGTCAGGGCCCCTATAACATTTGCACTGATGGAAGCAGCATCTTTGTAGGATGTGACAAGCTTCTATAAACATCTAGCCCAAAATAGGGCTCATAATGGTTCCCTTCTATATCCAGCACCCCCCTCCCATAGAGAGAAGGGCACAGTAGCAATTGTGGCTTTTAAATGAAAGCTCAGCAGTTTCACACATGGGGCCTGCCCTGGAACATATATTTAGTTCTGGCTGCACACATCAGCAGTTAAATGCAACGTAAAGCCAAAAATAAAAATCTGACTAATAGCTGAAATACTAAGCAACTATCCTAGATACATTCATTCCATTTTCCACTGCTTTTAATGCTATTTGTAAATGTAATTGCTATTGGAAGCTATTGAATGTACTATCTGTTACCTGTCCTAACCATTCAAAACTGGAATTTGCCTGTGATTTGTCCAGTCAATTAAGGCGGTTATTTACCTGTGTGCATAAACTTAAAGGAGAACTACACATTAAAAATGAATGGGGCTAAAAATTGCATGTTTTATATACTGAACTTAAGAGTTTCAGCTTGTCAAGAGCAGCAATGGTCCAGGACTTCAAACTTGTCACAGGGGGGGGGGTCACCATCATGGAAAGTGTCTGTCACATGCTCAGTGGGTTCCGAGCAGCTGTTGAGAAGCTAAGCTTAGGGGTTGTCACTAATTATCAAGCAGAAAATGAGGTTGGTCTGTAATATAAGCTGATGCTACAGGGCTTATGATTTAATTGTGATGCTATTTGCACTGGTTTCTGTGCTGCCATTTAGTAATTATCCGTATTAATGACTAATCAACCTTATACTGTGTCATTTCTATTCTATGTGTACTGTACATTGTGAATGGGCAGGGCCGCCATCAGGGGGGGGACAAGTGTCCCGGGCCCGAGCACGAAGGGGGGCCTGGCAGTGCTGCTTTTCTCCAAGAACCAGGCCCCCCTTCCGAGCGCTGCCGATGTTGTCCTGCTGCCTCTACGCTGAATGCGGACGTGCTGAAGACAGTCGAAGTCCTGAAGTGACGGAAAGACCCGAAGTCACGAAGGAGCCGACACTGGAACTCTGAAGCGGCGAAAATACCCGATGTCACGAAAGGAGCCGACACTGAAGTGCTGAAGCGGCAAAAATACCCGATGTCACATAAACAGCTGTAATGGAAGTCCCGAAGCCGTGAGTTCAATCCTACTGACACCAATGTGGGTTTTTGTTTTTTTGTTAAATCCCCTGGCCACCAATGTTTTAATTACCCCCTGCTACCAATTAAAAAAAATTATGGGGCCCTCGATTTTTTTAACTTGCAAGGGGGGCCCTGCCACCAATAATTAAAAAAAAAATTCTGGGGCCCCAAATTTTTTTTTTAACTTGTAAGGGAGGCCAAGTTTAAAAAAAAAAAACAAAAAAAAAAAATTCCCTGGGGCCCCAATTTTTTTAAACTTGTACAGGGCCCTGAGGCAAAAGTTTTTTTTTTTTTTTAAATATTCTTTGGTGCCCCAATTTTTATGTGTGTGGCGGGGGTTACTTTTTAGCGCTGATGTCTGTGTGGTCTGCTAACCTTTATGTGGAGTGGGCAGGATCGGCGGTGGGGCTCCGATGCCAGGGTGGGCGGGGCCCAGGGGGCCCTGAAAAATTTGCAGCACAGCAGAAAAGAAGATGGGGAGCTACTGGGGCATCTTTGGAGACACAGATCTTTCCTGATAAAGGGCTGTGGTTGCCTTGGGCTGGTACAGAAGCACAAAACATAATGTACTAAGCCCAGTTCAGCAGGAACAGCCCATAAGTTTACTCTGTAAGAAAATACCATAGCACTATGTCAGAATAGTTGAAATTGCCCCCTTTATAGGGAACATCAAAATGGCTGAGATGTCCCATTGTGTATGGTTAAACTTACCCAAGCACAAGCATACCTAATAGCCGGGATAGAAAACATTCATGTTTTGCCTAATAAAAGAAAACAATATTAAATATTTTGCGATACATTCATTACAATGTTTCAGTGGTTTTTAAGCTATTTTGTATAAGTCTTGTTACTGAAATCAGTGTTTGTCTGTCCTTTTCTATTTTCTGCCCTGATGTCTTAAGCTGGCTACGCACTGGCCGATAAAAGCTGCCGAAAGACTGAGCGGGCAGTTTATTGGCCCGTGTATGGGGCACACCGACAGGCTTTATCGATATCTGGCTGAAAGTAACAACCAGGATTTAGGCAAATGTTTTTTTCAATAGCAACTGTTTTCACAAATAACTGAACATTTTTTAATAAACGTATATGGGAAAATTGATTAGAATTATGTTTTCTATTGTTAGGCAATTTTTTATTGTGGAGTTCACTTGTCTATTAAACACGTCACTACTGAATTAGCAAGGAACTTTTCACTGGGTTTTTGTTTGTGCTGTGCTGTATGTTTGTGCTCAGCAGTACATGTCTGTGATACACTGCAGGCTGCTACACCTGACACTTATTCCAAACAACCCAAATAGCTCTCTTTATGTTGCTGACAAACACACAGACTATTGGTTAGTGGGGTGTCTGTTCTTTCCTTTCACTTAATGACTTTCAAACAGTCATTTAAGGTCTTGAAAGGCCCCTCTTTCAGGGATGGTCGGTAAGTGGAGCTG
This sequence comes from Xenopus borealis, assembly GCA_024363595.1. Taxonomy (NCBI): domain Eukaryota; kingdom Metazoa; phylum Chordata; class Amphibia; order Anura; family Pipidae; genus Xenopus; species Xenopus borealis. The sequence goes on from CM044447.1 coordinate 45,518,299, forward strand.
CATGACAGGCTTGAGGGATATACAGTAAAAGTACAAAAAGGAAGAGTATAAAATCACACCATATTTGTTAGGCTATGGGCACACAGGCTGTTGCCAGTGGCTCCTGTGAGCCTGCGTATTTTGACAGGCTGAGAGAAGCAGATCTATTTAGTGCCCCTGCTCCATTGATTAGAATCCAGTCAGCCTGTATGACAGCAGCCAATGACAAAAGCCTGTGTGCCCACAGCCTTAGTAGTAGCCTGCAAAAGCCTTTCACTACTGTTCCCTTTGCAGCACTGTCCATGTGCAATGTGACCTGACATAATGTATACCTCTTCCCCAGACTCCCCATTATACCTCCCTACACCTTCTATGTAGTCCTCTTCAACCTTCTCATCCCTCTTACAGACACCTTTCATGTATAGCTCTTACCCATGTGCATTTCTATTGACCAAAACTTCCATGTAAAACTCCCCCAACTTCCTCATAGCTCCATCCTACACCTTCCATGTTCAGTGTATCGCTCTTCAACCTACTCATCCCCTTGCAGATACCATTCATGTGAATTCCTCAGGACTCACCATATACAGTAATATAAACCTCCATGCATTCCTCTTCTCCTGCCACCTCATTACGCCTTCTTTCAGGTTTCATGTATATTTCTTCTTTAACCCTTCCCAATACTCATTTCAAGTATAATTCTTGCTGATGCTATGTATATTCCTCATTAATACACCGATGATGTAGACTTCTTCCCCAACCTCCTAATTACTCTTCTCTAGAACTTCTTTGTTCACTTTTCCAACTTCCTAATTCCTCCTGCAGAGGTCTTTCATGTATAGCACTGTTAATAATCCCATGTGCATTCCTCCTGACCAAATCTTCCATGTAAACATCTTTCCTAACCTCCTCATTACTCCTCCCTTGAGTTCCATGTATATCTCTTCTTCAACCTCCTCATTTCATGTGCAGTTCTCCCCAGTTCCATGTACTTTCCACATGATTAGCTGTTCCATGTAAATTTCTTCCCCCAACTTCCATGCTTACCTCTTCCCCAGCCTCATCATTACTCCTGCATCAACCTTCCATGTTTCAGATACACCTTTTATATTTATGTTTCACATTTCATGCAGATACCTTTCATGAACAACTCTTCTGTAGCCCAATTGCATTTCCACTGACTAAACCTTCAATGCAAGACTTTTCTAAACTTCATGATTACCTCCTGTCTCCTGTTTCTTACACCTTCCATGATCATGGGTGCCTCTTCGTCAACATCCTCATTCCTCATGCAAATTCCTTTCCTGTATAGCTTTTTCAAAACCCACCTACATTCCTCCTGACCAAACCTTCCAGGTAAAACCCTTCCCTAACCTGATTCCTCCTAAATATGTTTTATATATCCCTTCAACATCGACCTCATTCTTCCTACATACTCCGTACTACTCAATACTAATACATATACCCACCCCAAAATTCTGACTAATTCCTCCTTTTTGCATGTACAGTTCCTTCTGCCTAGACCAGGGATCCCCAAACTGTTTTACCTGTGAAAGCCATTCAATGTAAATAGAGTTGAGGAGCAACACAAGCATGAAAAGAGTTCCTGGTGGAGGCAAACAATATTTGCTATTTAGTACAATCTATGCAACCTGGAGGAGGCTCTGTTTGACAGTACACATGTGTTTTATGCCACTAAAACTTTCCTCCAAGCCTGGAATTCAAAAACAATCCTGCTTCAAGGTCACTGGAAGCAATATCCAAGGGATTGGAGAGAAACATGGTTGAGGACCACTGGCCTATATCTTCCACGTAAGTTTTTTTCCCCAACTTTTCATTCCTCTATCAACACTTTACAGTTATATCTCCTTCAACAGTCTTATTGTCCCCCTCTGCATACATTGTACCATATATGTCTCCTTCCAATAAATCAGTGCATGTCAGTCTCACCCCATTCCCCAAGGAACTCTCTTGCTCAGAAACAGAGCATAATAGAAGGATAAAAGCCCAAGTGCACAATTTGGGGACCTGGTGGATCACTAAGGAAATTACTTTCAACCTAGACAAATTGATCACTGAACAAACCTGTTAATAATAACTCTCTCTCTCTCACTCTCTCTCTCTCTCTCTCTCTCTCTCTCTCTCTATATATAGTAATGTGCAAAAGTATGGGAGTCCCTCTTAATTTTTTGTTGTTTTGTTTATCATTGGCTGAGCTTTCAGTAGCAACTTCCTTTTGATATATAGCATGCCTTATGGAACAGTAGTATTTCAGCAGTGACAAAGTTTATTGGATTTACAGAAAATATGCAATATGCATCATAACAAAATTAGACAGGTGCATAAATTTGGGCACCCCAAAAGAGATATTACATCAATACTTCAGCCTCCTTTTGCAAATGTAACAGCCTCTAGATGCCTCTTATAGCCTTTTCTGAGTGTCTGGATTCTGGATGGCAGTAATTTTGACCATTTGTCTGTACAAAATCTCTCCAGTTCATTTAATGACTGCTGAGCAAGGACTGCCTGCTTCAAATCATCCCATAGATTTTCAGTGCTATTCTAGTTGGGGGACTGTGACGGCCATTCCAGAATACTGTACTTCGTCTTTGTAGATTTCCAAGTATGTTTAGGTTCATTGTCTTGTTGGAATATCCAACCCCTGAATAATTTCAACTTTGTGATGCTTGAACATAATCTTGAAGAATTTGTTTATATTGGGTTGAATATATCTGACCCTTGACTTTAACAATGGCCCCAGTCCCTGAACTAGCCACACAGCCCCACAGCATGATGGAGCTTCCCCCAAATTTGATAGTAGGTAGCAGTTGTTATTCTTGGAATACGGTGTTCTTCTTCCGCCATGCAAAGCGATTTTTGTTATGAATAAATAACTCAGGTTTTGTCTCATCAGTCCAAAGCATTTTGTTCCAAAATGACGGTGGCTTGTCTAAATGAGCTTTTGCATATAAGTGATTCTTGTTTGTGACGTGAGTTCAGAAAGGGCTTCTTTCTAATCACTCTTCCATACAGATATTCTTTGTGCAAATTGTGCTGAATTGTAGAACGAAGTACAGATACACCATCTGCAGAAATATGTTTTTGCAGGTCTTTGGAGGAGATCTTTGGGTTGTCTGTAACCATTCTCACAATCCTCTGACAGACCTGGGTTTTACAACAACTGTGCTTGTGGCCTACCATTTCCTGATTACATTCCTTACAGTTGAAACTGACAGTTTAAACCTCTGAGATAGCTTTTTGTAGCCTTCCCCTAAACCATGATACTGAACAATCTTTGTTTTCAGATCTTTTGATAGTTGCTTTCATGATCCCATGCTGTCACTCTTGAGAGGAGAGTCAAACAGAAGCACAACTTGCAATTGGCCACCTGAAATACCTTTTCTCATGATTGGACATGAGTTAAAGGCTTAACAAGCTTATCCAACCAATTTGGTGTTGCCAGTAATCAGTATTGAGCTGTTACGTGCATTCAAATGATCAAAATTACAAGGGTACCCAAATTATTGCACAGTCAGTTTTTCACATTTCATTAAATTTCATACAGCTGAATACTGCTTCACTTAATATCTTTGTTCAGAAAACACCCCAGTCTCGTGAAATGAAGTACATACCACTGTTATCTTTTTTTGTTTAGTAAATTATTATGTAGGCTGAGAGGGGTTCCCAAACGTTTTAATATGACTGTAAATATATATAAGAACACCTTGTTTTATTCCAACATAAGAACTATAACAACTCGGGGGACATGGTGGGTTGGGGGGGTAGCAGCTACAGCTAATTGCCTGTGGTTTTTCAGAAGCCAGTCATTTGCACAATTGGTATTTACAGAAGGAAATTACCAGTTACAGAAAAAGTAAGTCTAAACCCAGTGAAAAAAAGCTGAATGTTCTAGGCAAAGTGTGCAGAAACATTTTGCCTTTCATAGACTTTTCCCTGGCTTAACCACAGCCAGAAAAAAAAGAATAAAAGCTATACTTTTTCCATAACTCTCTCTAAATGAGAAGCCAGCAGAGTCAACACTGCTAAGTGCCAGGGGTGGGGATACAGAAGATTAGGTTCCATTGTCAGTCTGGCTTTCTCATATAAATCTGGGCTATTTGGGTTTTTATGTAGTGAATCTATGGAGACACAATACAAACAGGGACATTCTTATGAACCAGGAGCATTCCCCGGATCTGCCCCCCTCCCCCATTTCAGTTCTCAGGGTGATGATATACTTCACTCTCAGAGCTTATTCAAGATAATGCGGTGTGTACTAATGCTGCAACATAGCCAAAAGAAGGATTAATGTGGAATAAACAGAGATACGGGCTGGTTCCTCAGCTCCACATGTATAAGCCTGGGAAATGCAGAGATGGCATGAGTCTTGGGTTACTGGCAGGTGTATATATTGGGGTGTTAGGGCACAATATTTGCTTCCAGGGCACAGAAATGACACAGAGTGCCAGTTACAAGTTACTTTTGTGACTCATTATGATTTATTTTCGAAGAATAAAGAAAGGAAATGTGTCCCATCCAAAAAGGGCTGATCACACAATTGTCAGTCTGTATAAGCTCTTCATTTACAATGGCAAAACATCAATAAGCTCAGCAGATGTAGGGGAAAGTTTCCCCCCGGTGCAGGGTGGGATATCTTTCCTGACAGTTTACATTACACTGCTTAAGAGGTTGTTAAAGCTCAGACTCCAACGGCAGTGAATGAGTAAGAGCAAGTGAAAGACATGAGAATAAAATGTGGGGAAAGACTGTGAGACAAAAATTACCTTTAGGTGCTACTACAGGGCTGGCATTTAGATCATGTTTCTATTAGGGATTGTAATCCTAAAACAGGGAGGAAATTCATGATTTCTGAAGTAGGGATGCACTGAACCCCAAATCTGTCAGCAGGGATTTGTCCAAATCCCAAAATGAATCTGAACTCTGATTTGCATATGAAAAAACATATTGGATTCCTTTGATCACATGATTTCGAGAGATCTAATTCGGTTCAGCTAGGTTCGCAGATTCAATCAAAACTGTATCCTGTTATAGAAGGTTTGGATTTGGCAGAACCCCTGACCAAATCCAGGATTCAGTGCATCCCTATATATACATCCTATGGTAGGTATATGAATCCAGGGATGTGCAGCTTGCAATTAGCAGTTGCTCAGCAATGCACTTGGTAGTAAATACCAGTAAACCCTTGGTGCTACTGAGTTTGTTTGAGGTTTGCATTGGCACTGTTGAAACTAAAAGTTCTCCTGATTATCTTCTAAACTCTCCTGAACGGTGTACTCTATATATATTTAAAAAAAAAAAAAAAACTAATGCTAAAATTACTCCTACTTTATAATTCTTGACTGTCTGAGTGGCCATGGCATAACTACCAAAGGAGCAGAAGACGCAACATCGCTGTAGGCCAGCATCTCTGAGGCTGGGAATCCTCTGAAACCCAGTGAGCCCTGCAGAACTGCAAGGTTCATGCAGCAAACTGATGGCATGGGGGTGGCATACAGTGCAAAGTTAGGGTACTAATAGGCCACATATGGCCCTAAAGTGCTAGTTTTGTAATACTCATCTTTCCCAATAGTAGCCTACAGTTTTTCCACCTACTGGTTTTACTGAAGATGGATTATTTGTAGAAGAAAAGGAGAGCAGGGAGAAGAGAACCAAGTAGGGTTGCCACCCCGCCACTATTTACCGACAAAACACCTGCCAAGGCCGGGGACTGTATTACAATGTAGTTGCCTGTAAATTTGTAATACCGTTAAAAAAAAAACAAACCTTGGCCTGCCCTCAGTTTGCTTAAGAGTTACCTTTTTTTCTGGCTTCTGGCCATCGCTCGACGTGGCCCTGCCCCCTTTTCCGCCATGCGGTTAGGCTCTGTCCCCTTTTGCATCACGGACCTCCCCCTTTCTCCTACTATAGATCATATAAACAAGCAACCATTGGAGTAGCAATCGCGGAAATTCTAAAAGGCTATATGGCACAGGATAAATAATGGATAACAGATAACACCATTATGTTCTACTGAGCTTATTTGCTATCTGCTGTGTAACTTGAGCTTTTTTCCTCCTTTGAATGGGTGTCCCCATGGCTACACAGCAGCTCCCCCCCCCTAACATCTAATTCTAGCTATGTATGAACCTCATATTTACATGTTTACTACATATTTCAATGTTTTAGATCAGCAAGAAGAAAGAAACCCTAAGGCTGTCACCATTTACTCCTGATTTCAAAGGGGCAATGGATCACCACTATACTAGGAGTATTAAAACCATTAGCCTTGTACTATGTCACTTAGAACCCTTCCCTAAACTATTTAATGTATCTGCTTCTATAAAGTGATATCTATCCCCAGATTCCCTTCGATATTCTGGGAAGATCTATTGTTGAAAAAGCCTCCAGAGTGTTTATTGCAGGGGTTGCTGGGAGCTGTAGTGCAACTATCGACAGAGGTTGGGTATGCACACCGCACAATACACTGGTGGACTGCCATTGTTTTCCTTTCTCTAATGACAATACAGGGCTGAGAGACCACATTGCAGAAAGCGTAGGAATTAGCACTGAGCAAACACTGTGCTCTAACAGGTGTCACTTGGATAATGCGGCTTTTATCGGTAGTATTTGCCCAGCTATCAGAACAGACGTGAGTGACATTACCCAGCCTCTCACAGTTTATATTACAGGATATAGCAATAGTGTTATCAAACACCCAGAGTAAACAGAACAGGCTCACGTGGCATGGGGGTGGCCAGTTTGGATGCAGTGCAGAATTAATTACAGTCTGTACACTATATTAGGGTTGGCTCAGCAGCTCTTTTTTAATGCAGTGATTGGTGCCACCACCAACCTGGTACAGACCCAGAGTATCCATAGCATGGGGGGCAGTAGGTAGTAACCATGTCTGGGGGCAATAAACATCAGAGAACAAAGTTGCCCAAAGACAGGGTGTCCCAGCTTACAGCAGCATTTGAGTTCTAAGAGTTCCAGTCTTGGCCTAGAGGTATTTTCATGGTTAGCAACTTTATTACTAGTATTGGAGTACATGCACAATACCCATAATAATCACCCTTTAATGACCATCTGGGCTTTTACTGCCCTGTATTTAAAGACCTGCCTTCAGCCCCTAACACTGTGACACCTGTGCTACAGCAGCTGAAATCTCACTATGCACCAAATATATTGGGAAGAAAGGGAAGCTTCTATACATGGGCCGATAAAAGCTGCCGACAGACTGATTCGACAGCTTATTGGCCCATGTATGGGGCTCTTCGAAAGGCTTACCCGATGGATATCTGCCTGAAAGTCAGCCAAATGTCAATCGAACAAGACTAAAAATCCTGTCTACCTCCGTTCTGATCACAGGACTGGACTGGGATTCCATATAGGCCCTGCCATTGATACTAAACAGAGGCCCAAACAGCCTTCACCAGCCCACTTAATAGTCACTTTCTATGGCAACTTACTTCAGCCCCTCTGGCATTTGCCAGAACCCACAGATTGCCAATCTAGGCCTGGCCCTATGGCCCATGATCGGATCAGCCTAATATCGCCCATCTCAAGGTGGGCATATAGGGGAGAGATCCGCTCATTTGGCAACATCGCCAAAAGAGCAGATCTCTCAGTGTATGGCCACCTTAAGTGAGAACCTCAGTTTTTTTTAAAAAGAGGATCAAAAGGCTGTAGTAATAAGGAAGGTTGTGGCCAGCCATCAAGAGACACAATGGAAGCCCAGGCATGGCTGGCACTGCAAGCTGAGCCAGTAACACTTTTATAGAAGCTGCTGAGCAATAAAGCAAGACATTTACAGAAAAATACTGTCCCTTTAAAGTTGGACGCTATCTATTTTTTAGAAAATGTTTACCCTTTAAACAGAGGACTATGATCCCTTTCTCAGTCCCTGTGAACCAATAGTGTTGTTTTTATGTCTCGAACATTCTGCTTTGTCATTAAAGCAGCCACTCCTTCCCATATTTTCTTTGGCAGTGACTCGGGGCCACTGCCTTGGTGTGGTCAGATTTCTCATTGCTTGTATAATCACCCAAACCTGCACAGGGGTTAATAGAGGGATAGCTGAGCCTAAAAACTCATGCCCTATAAACGAGACCGTTGGAGACTTATGCCCTGACTCTCTGCATCTCACACCAGAGCACTGAAATGGCAGCTGCACCACAACCCCATACATAGTGGAGTACACCATTTTTTACTTTGTATAAAGCAATGTTATGGGACTGATTAATTAAGAGGTGGTAAGTTATTCAACAACAGCCCAGTTATGGTCACATCATTGACCACCTAACATATGACTTGTTGTCACTAGTAAAGCATAATCTAGTTGGGGGGCCTATGGAAGAAGAGGGGCCCAAAGCTAAAAAGAAGCAAATATGGCGCTGCATCATGGATGTGGTTTGCAGGGTGTGCATGGGGTTGGCATTATAATGGGCAACAATTCTATATACATATGATCAGCACTATAGCATCACAAGACAGATGGTAGGGCTACCATGCCAGACACCACACTTCCCCTATACGAAAGCTTAGTACAGGCAGAGCAAATAAACCACTAATAACATACATATAATATGCACCATTGAAGGTGTTATACCTAGCAGACAAGACTTGAGTTTCTTATTCTAAACTTCTGCTCCCCAGTCTAGACAAATTGGCGTGGTGAACTGTTTTATCTGGCTAAATTTCCCCAGCTCCGAGGAGGGATTCTGAGTGAATGAACCATTATCTGCTCCAGTATATTAAGCAATCAGGGATTAAGTAGTGAAGAAAACTGTTACATTGCTTTTATAAAGCTTTTATTAACACTGCCCCTGATCAACCTGCGGGGGGAGGCATATTACTAATAGAAGAAGCAGAAAAGCCAGTTTCTGGGGTGAAGAGAAATAATTAAATGACCAATCAGATGCATGCATTCATCAATGTAATTATCCTACGCGGATTAAATATTGCTGATTGGTCACTAGAAAAAATCTGCACCCTTGTTAGTGAAGGACCCCCACGGTGCTTGTGCATATCCAACCTCACATCTGCAAGTGTCATATTCACTCTATGTATAATATTAAATATATTATAATTATATTTATACACTTTTCTACTGTCTGGCACACAGCATTGAGGGCTGAAGTGGTGGAGGTCATGGGGAAACACTATTGAGCTATAAGTTCTTTCTTGCTCTCCCCAGTACAATATTTCATATTACCTACAGTGAGGGGAATCATGATGGTTCTGTATTAAGAAATTCAGGCCCCATTATAGGAAACACTCTTCATGCTGCTATATACATCCATAGTTTCACTTGGTGAATTGTCTGTGCTGTTAAGAAAGGGAAACCTTCTCCTCAGGTTAAGTTACTCGTATTATTGCCCTAGGATGTTTTCTTGGAACTCTGCTCCCTTCCCAACTGGTGCAAAGACCCAAGACCAGTGGTTTTACTAGAGGGGGTGGCATGGTATGCAACTGCACCACGACACCCCTGTTAAGCCAGGTTTAGTGGGCCAAAGTTTAGCAATGGATGCAGGGAATATAGTTGAGTACAAGGAAATATATAAAGGTATGTATGCAGAAGCATAAGAATAGTTAGAACCAGTAAAAATCACATGGGACCTGATACATCTCCTCCTCATATAGGCTGAAAGGATAACCAGGGCAATTTTTCCCATGCAGTGCAGTGGATGTTATAGACTAATAGGATACACAAGGCGTGTTTATTTACAATCACACAAAACACTGCTACAGACAAATAATCAGGTTTCATTTTGGGCCTATGGCACACACAGCTCAGTGCCTCATGTCTCCCAAACAGACCTCATATGAACTTCACTGTGTAAAGGTGGCCATAGAGATGTAACAATTAACTTCCCTGAGACTCACCCTGGGTGAGGCTCCCATAAGAATGATTTGTTCAGGGTAAGTGGTAAGAGCTGAGGATAGGTCAGTGGCATGGAGTACAGATAGTCAAGCCAACACTAGGAAAAACTTGACTTTTGAATATGTTTGCGTCATGGGAAGCCCACCACATGTAGCCAAAATAACAATTTAGATAATCTGTAGGATACACAACATCCTCATCTAATTGTTACTCAAAGCTATGGTAGGTTTATTGCTTGGTAAAATGGAGGCTTCATACTAAATGGCTTATCATGTCTAGGGAAGTACTTAACCATGCTCAACCATTTTGCATTTTTTTTTAGTAAGACACCTCACCTCAGTTATATGGCATCTGGCAAACCAAATAAGAAAGGGAAAATAAATTAGCAGGCTAAAACTTGTGGCCCACTTCAGCAAAAGTAGGTGGCTATCGAATGGTGGCTCTTACCTAGACCTCTAGTAAAGGCTATTTGTAGATACAGTAAAGGCTATTCATAGATCCAGTAAATTGACTTGAACTGGAAACCCAAGTGGTGGATACAAGTGGGCAGATGTGAATGTTTAACTTGTAGGCCTGGATCAACTAGCGGATTTACGGTGACCATACACGGCAGATTTAAGCTGCCAATATTGGTCCTTTAGACTGAATTGGCAGCTTATCTGCCCGTGTATGGGGCGTTCTGGTGAGCCTCTTGATCAATATATGGCCAAAATCGGCCAGGTTTGACTTTTTCTTGTGATCGAGGACTGCATTGGTAAGTTAATGCAGACATCATTCCATTGGTGCCCATTGCCATAGTTGTAATCCAGTAGTTTGGCTGTAGGGCCAAACGAGAGCCATTACCATGAAATCAGATGATTAGATACAGGGAAGGTATTGTTTTGTCCCATACACAAGCCAATAGTCTGCCAATGTGTTCAAGAAAAGCCTAGCACGTTCCTGGGGTTGACATGAAAATATTTTGTTAAATAATGTTGGTATCCCTTTAAGACAATGGACGTACTTTGTTTTGTGTACAAAAACCAAGGGATTTCTGGTGTAATTGGCGTTCCAGCTAACAAGCACAATACAGCAGCCAATTCCTTTGAACCAGCAGTTACCCTTACATAATCACTGCTGAGCAGTGTCAGATTATTTCCCTGTTCCTGCTTAAATATTAATCCTTGTTCAACAGCCGTCCCAAACGCGTGTGCTAATGAACTGGATGCAGTCTTCTAGGCAAATTTATAAATCCCTTGGCAATGGACTACATCCAGTAATAGCAGTGTCTACTACAGCTGGGCCAAGCTGCTTTCGAACCCAAGCAAAAGTGGCAATCTGTCCCCAGTAGGGTTGCCACCTGGCAGGTATTTTACAGGCCTGGCTGGTATTTTTGATGGCTGATCCAAAGGAAAAAAAGATAAAAATATTATTTCAGGAAAAGGTGACAACCCTAGTCCCCAGTCATGCTACTACGAGGACCATGTAGGTTTAGGGCATTACTTTTGTCATTAGTTGCTCTAGGGGAACTGGTGGAATGTCATGGTTCCTTAAACAAGTCTACAGTATTTGATTATGTTCTTCTACCAAGTCTACATGGGCCAATTTATGGAGACCGGGTTGGACTGAGCCGACAGGACACATGCTCCTGACCCTCGCTTGATCACTTAAACATGATGTATATTAAGTCAGTATGCATCATTATGGGGGCGGAAGAGGGACAGGGGGGTTGTGACTGGGGAAAGAGGCCCTTGGGGAGGTGCAAGGGCCCTGATGTGGCAGCCCCAGTGAGCCCTGACCCCCCTAGTACGACCCTGTTTGGAGATCCCATAGATCAACCCACATGCAACATGGGACTTCCACTCTGGGTGTTGCACTCCCTGGTAGGCACTGGCAAACCAGAGGTCTCTGGAAGCTGCTGGTAGAATCCAACAGCCCAGTGGCTTAACTAGATGTTACTGTGCCCATGGCTTAGTTTAGGGCTCCAACATATCCAGAGGTTGTCCTGTTTTGCCAATTATGTAGAAAATTGCTCATTAATTAGGGCCTCATGGGGCCCTTTGGGCCCCCCTGTAGCCACAGGATCTGCTTCCTCTTTGGTTATGCCCCTGCAACAACCTATGAGTGAAAGCAGTGCTGAATGACTTAGAATGAACCAATCGCACACTTTTCTTCTCTGCTTATTCTTTTAGGGAAATAGTTGTGTTTATTAAAGGCTGATAAGAACACTGTGTTTGCTAAAGGCCAGCTAAACATGCAATGACTGAGCCGACTCCCACTGTTTTATATTTATATATTCTCTTTCATTCAGCGTGTGCTTGTGCATCACAAATACAAATATGGTGCCATACACTGCAAACTCACGTAATGCATTGTAAGGAAGCGCGCCCTATTGTCTGACAATGTCTCGTTAATTAGTCTTATTGCTTATTAGTTAAAGGAAGAGAATGCCATCAGTACACAATGGAGGGATTAAGGGGCCTTTTGTAATTGGACAAGCCCCCCTCACTAGAGCAACAATAGCTGTGAGCATCACATCAGCATTTTGAAGGGTAGGTTAGATAAACACAAGTGGGCTGTTTTCCTGCACAAAACACCCTTTTAGAAGGTTTATAAAGTTTTAAAGTTGTTAAACAGTAGCAATGATGCAACCTTTTGCTCAAATATTCACTGGTTTGAGCCCCCAGATCAACCTCTTATGTTTTCTATAGACGCAACGATCTTGGGTGACATATGACGATCCTTCCGATGACGATCGTTCGTACTAATGCACCGACTTACAACTAACCTAAAGATTTTCATAGTTGGATTTAAGTTGATATTTCTTGTGCAATCTCTTCAAATGTGTGTTGCCTCCTAGTTGCTCATGCAGAGCCTGCAGCATTTGATTCCACGGGCCACATTCTTTGCTGAACACAGTGCCCAGCATTTTTTTCTAATATCCCAATATTATATCACAATTATGTGAGACACAGCACCTGAAATTTTTTTTATAATATCATAATTCTATATTTGAAATATGTGATATATTCATGAAACATGAGTTTGAGAAATAAACATTTTTATTGTTCAAATTTGTTTTGAGTTTCAAGTATGTTTCAGCATTTCATATAGAGTTAAGTTATGTAGTAACATATTTGGGGGAAAAGGGGTTTGATCTAATTTTTACACAAACGTTCGTTGTGAACGTTCCTATACGTTCAACCTACGACTGTCCCTATGTACTTCCGTCAGTGGCCATGGATATTGTCATGTGCTTCCGTCAGAGGTTTCATGGATATCGTCAGATCGTCAATACACGCAGAGATACAATCGCCAAGCGACAGAAATGTTCTAACCTGTCCGATCGGCATAGTACGACAAATGTTGGAGCACTCCACATACGGTCCGAAAGTCGTACGATAGTCGCACGAATCCTCGATTCGTACGATCTGATCGTTGCGTCTATGGCCAGCTTTACTGTGAGGAACCTTGAATTTTCTCTCCTGTTACAAGGCATTCAAACGTTTCTTAAAACTACCTACCATATCTACCAGCACAAAAGAATTTTACAATTCTCCCATTCTTTGTATAAGAATCAGATAGGGCATATGATTACTTGGGCAATTTTCCTATTGTAGGGACAAATCCTCTGACATCATTATCCACTGTCCTCTGGCCTAAAAGGCCAATAACCAGTGATTTTGGGCAATCCCTTAAGAGACAGTGGGAAATTTTCAGTAATTATAGCCTTGCGTGTTTGGACATTTAAGAAACATCAAAACAAACATCAATCAAACAAACCAAATCAGCCCACATGGTACTACCCACAGAGAAAACCTCCATTCTCTGGATCCCATGGCATGCCCTGTGATCGGGGCAACCATCAGAATTTTAGGGGCCCCATAAAAAAACATTTTGTGCCCCCGTACAAGTAAAAATAACATTGTTGGCTAGGCCCCCTAAAGTTAAAAAAACATTTGTGACCAGGGTTCCCCAACAAGTTAAAATATCCCCATTGTTAGCAAACCCCCTCAAGTTAAAAAAAATTGTTGGCCATGGTCCCCCAAGTTTAAAAAAAACCCATAAATGATCAAGGCCCTTCCCATAAAAGTTCTTTCAAAAGACATTGGTGGACAGGGTCCCCCCCTTAAAAAGAATGAGCGCCCAGGTTTAGAAAAAAAAGACCATTGGTGTCCAGTGGAACTTACCTTTCTTCTTCCTAGTCACTTTTCATTGGCTCAGCTCCTACTTTGACAGCAGCTTCGGCTCCTACTTCACCGGCTCAAGGGGGGGGCAGCTAATCCATGATGTTAAATACTTTTAGAATACACCAGGCCCCTGATGGTGGCCCTGTGTGTGTGTGTGCCTACTTTTAAGTGATAAAACCAGGGAAATAAT
>CM044447.1:45559993-45577473 GCA_024363595.1 Xenopus borealis
CCCCACCTGGCCAACTGATTCCAGCTCACACAGTGGAGCCTCTGCTTGTTTGCCAGCACAGCCCCAGATTCCCAGTCACACACTTCTGGGGGGAATTCTGGCAAAGGTTTAATTCCTTATTTACAGTTTGCTTATGCTTTACACACAATATATACAATATATTTGTATATAAATATATATATATATATATATATATTAGGACATCTTCACTCCCAGTAGAAAGAAAGAGCTGTAATGATGTAATGAAATAACTGGATCATTAAAGAATTTAAAGGCAGAAACCCCTTCTTTTTGGAAGAATGTAAGTTTACTTTTATCTGGGGCAAATACCCAGAAAAGTGTTCAAACAACAACACATTTTAATACAGAATAATGAACATTTGAGAATCATTCTCATAAAGAAAAGGCAAACGATTCCCATCTTCAAAGGTAATGGAGGCCAAATTCAGCTGCAATCACTGCCAGTATCCCCTGGAGCCATGAATTAGGTTATTTGTGTAAATAAGATTTGCCCGAATTCCAAGCTGGTGACTGTGGTGCCACTGCTCAGCACTTTAGTCTATGTATAATGTATTGCAGCTGCTATTCACTAACCATGCCAAAGACAGAAATTCCCCACAACCTTAGGACACTGGAATGAGAAGCAGCAGCACAATTACTGATCATCAGACCCCATGAGTGGGGGGGGGGCAGAAGGGACCCAGAACAACCCCCACCCGCCTGCCATGTGATCATATACATATAAAAGAATGGGCGTTTTGGTGATATGACTTAAAGGGGGGACCCTAAAATGTTTTTTTTGCAGGGGGGCTCGGGAAACAGAGGTTATGTCACTCAATGAAGAAGACAGTAGCACAGTCAGGTAAAGGGTTTTCCCACCAAGAGAAAGGGGAATGAATGATACGCTGCTGAGCAAGGAAAGGGAATATCACCATCAGCATAGGAAGGGGATCCGAAGGCAACATGTCTCCTGTTATTATGAGAAAAGGACTGAATGACATGGCTGTCTCTCAACTAATTACACAGAATAATTTCAACAAATCCCTCATTTTAAACATGAATTTAAGGCTTTGCAGAACATATATATGGATGATGCTGTACTAGACAAGACAGCAGTGACTCCATAGGCGGAATGTTTCAAAGAAAGGAGAATTGAAATACTATATTGTCTAATTTCTCAAAACACAATGCCACTAAATTTAATTTAATGAAGTAGGGCTCCTTCTCAAATGAAATGCCCACAGCTTTGTGCCCCATAGCCAACCGATGGGTACAGTCAGCTCCCTATTGTTAGCTTTGCCCTTTATGAAGTTGTCACTAGCTATCAGTCCTACCTTTTGTTTAACCATTTAATTCTTACTACCTGCAGCTTTCCTTATCTCCTTCCATAGCTTTCCTGTTTTGTTAACTAATAGGGTCATGATCCACTGACCCAAGTTGAGGTTGTAAGATGAAACTGGTGCCTGGCCAGACTAAGCATAGATATTCAGCAGAAACATTACCCTAAGTTTGCTCAAAGCCTGTACAGAGAGAGAGACCATAAAACTGTGTCAGCATAGATATTCCTCTGTACTAAGCACAATTCAGCAGGAACAGCCCTCTAACTTTGCTCATAGCCTGTACAGAAAGAGACCATAAAAATGTGGCAGCATATGTATTCCTCTGTCTGAAGCACAATTCAACAGGAACAGCCCCCTATGTTTCAGCATAGGTATCCCCATGTAATGCAGTAGATGAGCACCTCTTATGCAATGCATCAATGTTGCTGGCATCTGCTTTTAGTTAAAGTAAATCAGTCTATCCCCCATCACTCATAAAGAGGGACATTGCTGTATTTCTGGCTATTTGTGTGGAATGTGACTTTGAGAAAGTCAGAGTCTGACTGTAACATCTCCAAAGTCTCTGCCCAATCGATTCCTCTACCCTTGGCTTTTACACCTTTTCAGCCTTTCCAGTGCCTGCCATGGGATGCAGGGAGCTGTAGTTCAGTGACAACTAGACACAATAAATTTACATACCCCTGTGCATTCCTGTTGCGTTGCAGGCAAATCAAAGTATAATAGCAGCATCCACTGTCCTTTGAATATATTTAATTTGATATATAGTGCTGTAGTGACCTCTAGTGGAGTAATAGAGGAATAAGGCCTGATGCAGCCTATGCCTGTTGGTCCTCTCTAACTTTCAAGTCTGAATGGCACTTAGTTAGAGGACAGGCTGGGACAGGAGGTGGGGCACCTACATAACTCCCTTGCCAGCCTATCATAAATTAAATGCTGCCAAACACAGGTACCACTGAATTCATGGGATGAACATAGGATGTGACAGTTGTGCTACCTACTGGGGTTTCTTGGACTCTGCAGGGTCTGAACAGAAATAGAAAGACAACAATGGATAACTTGTGTGAGAATGGACCTGTGCTGATAAAGGTACAACAATCCCCCATTTTCAGCATTAGTGCAATATAGGGTTCTGCCTTTAGTAGGGGTGTATTCAGCTAACTCATTCCGAACCATCAAAATAATGTGACTCCAAAGTTATGTCTTTGTTAAGAATTGATGCAAAAACAATTGAAATGCATATTTGTGTAGGGATGTGAAAATTAGACACCCTCACATATTTCTAACAGGCACATTCCTAATAATATGGACGCCTAATGGGTCATCATGGGGACCTTGTGCTTATGTAACCCCTGTAGTTCTCACAGTGTACACTAGATGGCACTGTGGAAAAGTGTAAAGGTCTTGGGAACCATGCAGTCAGTGTTCATTGCTTTAGCCCAACCTTGCAGTCTGGAAGGGAATGGGCATGATCCCTAGGCGCAAAGGCCCTAGTAAAGGATGGCTATACTAGAGTGATCTATAGTCATAGATCACTCTAGGAGTGATAGAAAGGTAGCTAGTTGAGCAGCTCACGCTCCAACAGGAGAACTAGAGGGATTAAGATCCCAGGTACAAATAACCCAGAAGTAGGGACTAAGTGTACAGACCTAGGGATAGGGTTTCCCCTCAGGTTCCACTTAGGGCAAAGGCTGAAACCTAGTGTGTACCTTTCCACATTCAAAGCTCAACTACTGCTGACATGACCCCCTGACTGAAGGGATCCAGCCCATGTGTGGTGCTGTGAGTATATGCTCCTTTATGCTGTGTGCTCTGTACTTCTGCCGTGTAACTGTATAAGATGCTCTTTACTCCAATGTGGTGATTGTTCTATTGCTCTGCTGTTCAATAAATGCTGTTTTGGTTAAGCATAAAGAATCACTGGCACCCAACTTATTGTGCTTCTAGCACCTGGTTACAGTTCAACTATATCCTTCCTCCACCCCGCTGTGAGGGCTCATCCCTGAGAAAGAGAGTTTCATTTGTGGTGTAATACCATTTGAAAGTAGCTATAACTGATTCCTGTCACAGCAGTTTATTATAGTGCTACATTTGCAAAAACCTACACATGAAACTAAAGGATCAGTGAAAAGATAAAAAGTTACAATGGCGCATGGCTACAATTAATCTGTATCCAACCTCTGAAATATCCTCTGCTCCTATTCTCCCAACTCTGCCAGTTCCAGCACCCAATATGTATAGCCCCATGTCCGATTTCAAAATGAAATATAAAAATGGATGAGAAATGGATTTCAGTGCAGAATTCTTCTGGAACAGCACTTTTAACTGATGCATTTTGAAAACATTTTTTTTCCCATGATAAGATCCCTTTAAATTGCAGCAACAAGGTTAGATATGTATAAGGATTGGGTTAACAGTCACCCTGCTATAGTTCCAGGGGTACCCAGGGCACAAATAAGCACTCACCCCAAATCTCACCCTAACTGGCCTTCAGACTGGACCCCCTTAGCTCATAACAGGGTTACAGATATATAGAAACATTGGGTGAACAGTCACCCTGTTATAGTTCCAGGGGTACCCAGGGCACAAATAAGCACTTTCCCCATATATAATAGTAACTGACCTTCAGACTGGGCCCCCTTAGCTCAAAACAAGGTTACAGAGATATAGAAATATTGGGGTAACAGTCACCCTGTTATAATTCCAGAGTTACCTGGGCACAAATAAGTACTCACCCCAAATCTCACCCTAACTGACCTTCAGGCTGAGCTCATTTTACTGTAATCACTTTGGAATGCCAGGCATACCATAGCATAGCATGTGTGAAAAATCCACATGGGGGCACCATAGCATTACTTAACAGGATTCATACCCATTATTTGTGGATTTTTGAAAACAGCCGTGTTCCTAATTTCAATATGAGCTCTATGCTCTACCTGCTAATTACATATTATTGGATTGCTCAAATCTTCATTATATGTTATTGGACTGATCAAATCTTCATTACAGGTGAGGATCATGAGATTGTAGTTGGGTTAACCTGAACATACAACCTGTCAAACCCTTCCACTGAATTACCTAGAGATTGGGCAATACAATGTGTCACAAATATCTGACTCACCAGATTATTATTATAGCACCAACACATCCCACATTGGCGTACAGTAGATTATACCTCATTGCATCCTATGCAGCAGTGGAGAGTGCAAAACTAGAACCTATAACATTTCTCAAGAGCCAATAGTCTTTAGAAAAAAACAAACTCCTTGCAGAAAGTACCCTGGCTGGAATATAACCTAGGATTCCACAGCCACAAGGTAGCAATGCCATATGTTGCTCCCAAAGAATCATTCCATTGTGGCCCATGTAAAGAATATCTCTCTTGTCTGACAGGTAATGTTGCTTCTATAATGCCGTAGGGAAGGCAGGGAAGGGTAGGGGCCATTACATTGTTAGTGTAGAATTTGTCAGGCAAACACACATCTCTCATCACGAGTCAGACTGAACAAACTATTCCTCCATTGTCACTCCCACAGCTTACTGTATACTTCTCTTCCCTAACAAGGGTGAAATTATGTGCTCTAAACATTTCTTCTCTGTATATCTGTACTTGCCATATTGTTTCCCTCTGATACCCAGTATCTAGTAGAATTAAGAAAAAGGAAACTGGACATTTAACGTTTCTTTTCTCTTAATGACAAGTTGCCTTTGACCCCACCGCCTTTGGACTCATTCTTAAACATTATGGTGACCACTTTGGGTTCAGGCTTAGATATGGGGGTCACTGTTAACACCTCCCACTCTAGGGAGCCCTCCTTCTTATCATATAGAGCCCAGAATCTCCAGGCCTTGGGACAGTTCAAAACTGACGTCAAACTCCACTTCAAATACACATACAAAAGTCACATGGGTAAAGCCCATAAATTGTTGTATTAGATTGTGGGCTACAAACCTCCCCCAGGGGGCTTCTCCTTCTCTCCCTCTCACATAATCCTAACTACATTCCTTCTCTTAAACACCTGCCCCTCACAATACTCATTCCTCTGAGTCTGCCTGGCAAAGAGTCTACTCCTCTCCCAGATATTGGGGTTCACCTGTTCTAGGACCCTTTCTTTTCTCCCTACTACCATCATAAGCATCTGCCCCCCTGTCACCACATGCTCACCCAGGACCTTACAGACACTCTGTGCAGGTACCCCCCATTATTATTTGTACCCCCAGTCATAACACTGGCACACTCCACTTGCTGCCCCCTCCATCCTCTCCATTTTCTCTCCATTTACACTCCACAACATGCCCATAGCATTCTGCACAAAATCAGGACTTTGCTGCTCTTCGCCATTAAATCAGCCAGTAACCTCTGCACAGTCTCACGAGGCAACTCCCTGCAGCCCTCCATCTCCTTAAACTGGGGCCGTTTGTATAGAAATCTTCCCAGGGTTTGATCAAACTCATTGTCTGTGTGATTTTTTGCTCCGCATCCTCCAGCTCCATGTTCAGCAGTGCAACCCTTCTGATGGATTGGGCCCTTACTTCTCCCTCTGCCTGGGGCATTGCACTGATCTCTGTCATTATGGCTCCACATTCCTGCACTGCAGACTCACCATAACTGCCATTATTGCTCCACAGTTTCATTGGTTGATACAGGGCCCAGGTCCTATTTGCTACAGTCAGTACTAACACAGTCAATATCGGCCCCCTGGGGCCCATTACCAGCAGAGGGAATATGTGAGAAAGGTATTATTCTGTAGTGGATCATGCACTGCTCCTTTTTCTGCCGCATTCAGTCTCAGATTCTCACACACCGACACCATCTTAGATTCCTCTCTGGCTCACCAGCACACAGGACTCACTTCTCCTGCTGCTTGACCATCCTCCCTGGTTTATCCTTGCAGGGGAGCACAGACAATTTCCACACAGTCTGACAGCAGGGAGGTCTTACTCCAAAGCAACAGCACCAGAAGATTCCCCAGGGATTTCCCACAGGGGTTTGCCACTTTCTCCCTCTTCTAAGATGGCCAGAGGTACCTCATTCCTTTTCCCCCACTCCCTTTCCTCCCAGCAGCAAAAACATCCTTGAACTTTCCATGCAATGCTCTGCACTCACTGAGTTTCTTGGCCCCAGAGTCCCAGCACAAATTCTGGCTCTATTCAAGTGTTTGCTTGTAGCCGGATGTGCACCAGGACTCTTAGCCTTGGCTTCCCCACTGCTCTTAGGGCTAGCCACTTTCTTCCTCTTTCTGACACTTTGGGGAGGAAAAACTGAATAAAAGTCCCATCTAGGGTTTCCCCCTGGCTGACATTTTACCGGCCTGGCTGGTAAAAATGTTGCTTGATGCTAATGTTATTTTTAGGGAAAAACCACAAAATATAGGAAGGCCTGTATTTTTCTCCAGAAAAGGTGGCAAACCCAGTCCAAACAAATGAATTACAAGGCTGATACCTTGCTTTTGCTGTTCAAACGGTTCCTCCCAGAGCCAAGGGGCCTGGGAAAACCACTCTCTCCATGAGTTCACGCTCAGCACCTCCCCACAGTATGAGGGTATAGCTTACTGTGAGCCCAGAACATTCCTCCTCTGTATATTAGTATTTATACATATGGGTATGAGGTACCATATTGCTCCCCTTAGACAGTACAGTATGAGGCTACAGCTTAGTATGTACCCAGAACATTCCTTCTCTGTATATTTATGCAGAAGTATAGGAGGTGCCATATTGCTCCCCTTGAAGCTGGCCATAGATGCAAAGATACCTCCATTTTGTAGGATTTACTCACAGTGTGTGGAGTGTCCTAAAATATTTCGTACCTTTGTGATTGGTCGTTTGAGTCGATTGGACAGGTTAAAAGATTTATATTGGCTAACGATAAGATCTCTGTATGTATTGGCTATTTGACAATATCAATGGGAGACTGCCATTACTATTTGTCAGATATAACTTCTGTATGATTGTCTCCTGTCAGTTAATGGCCGAAGCATTGCATGATCTTTACTACTTTATATCAATCTGAATGTTTAGTTGAAGGTTGGAAGATTGGCACTGAAGATGAATTAATAGGCTAATAATCTGCATGAATTTGTGCCAACTTTAGACAATATGAGGGTATAGATTATTGTGTGCCCAGGACACTCCTTCTCTGTATATGTGTATTGAAATATATGGGAGGAAGCTGCCATACAGTATATCTCAATCATGACACTGTCCATGTAGATCAGCAATGGATATAAAAGATTTACGGTGCATTTCATTATAGTGTGATGCTGTTTTGTAGAGCAAAGTTAATGGCAGTATAAGGCAAGTGCATGTATTAAAACAAATGCACGAATTTGTTTTTCGTAACCCCACAATCCAAGAGATTGTGGCTGTTGATTGAGACAGACAATTGGGCTGTGAGACATAGGCCCCTCCTCTGCTGGCACACAACCAGTTAAAGGCTTCCGGCAGCAGAGTTCTGAGTCAGGTGTGGCCATGAGAAACCTGACATCCCAGTTGCAGGCAGAAGGAAAGTTTACTTTGCTGAGCTGAGACAGAAGTTTTCCCACGAGGATGGCGGATACGGGTGCCCCTCTCACCTCCAAGCCGGTGTGTAAAAGCCAAAGTGCTAGTGCCATCCTGCCCATGGATCAGAGGGAAGAAGAGAGGCCAGGCATGATCACTAAAAGTAATTCTGCTGCCCAGCTTGGAATTTCTGCAAATGGATCTGCTGGGGATGTGGATAGAAGTAAGCCTCCCACAGTGGATAATGCCCCCGACATGGTTCTGTGCGACTTTTGCTTAGAGGCCAAGGTGAAAGCCCTGAAGACTTGCCTGACCTGCATGATCAGTTACTGTGAAACCCATCTCAGACCCCATCTGGAGAAGCCCAAGCTGCATTCCCACCAGTTGGTAAGTCCCATAAACGACGCAGAGCTACGGAGGTGCAGCACCCATAACCAGCCACTCGATTGGTTCTGCCAAGAGGATCTGATGTGCCTGTGCCAAGCTTGCGCCATGGAGGAGCACAAGGAGCACAACCCAGTCCCCTGCTGTGAGGCGAGGAAGCAGAAAGAGGTAAGTGCCACTCACTGCCAGAGGTTAATCTTTCACTAATTTTGTAGAAATTGTGACTGCTGAATCACCAGATCAGTATGTTCCAATAAAATGTATGTGATGCTTCTCTCTGCACATATTCAGCATTTATTCTTTCAGGGTCTGACTGGACTGGCGGGACATTGGGAAAAAATCTGATGGGCCCCGACTGGCCCAGATCCCCTCCCCCTATCTGCCTCTCCCAAAAAAAAACCAATTAGCAGTGCTGCTCATTGGCGTTCACACATGCTCGCTGTTTGTGAGCTGGTGAGCCCACCTGAAATGTATATATATATACAGTAGAACCTAGAACCCCCATTTTATGTTTTTTCCAGGAAAATGTAAAATCAGGGAAATTTATTTTGCATAATATATAGGTGGGACCACAACAATGTAAAATTAGGGAAAACTTAAAATCAGGGGTTCCACTGTATTTCCTCCTTTATAAAAAAGTGTTTGACAGGTTGTGTGCAGTTGGCAATGTTCTTTACATTCTGCCACTTTGTACTTTGCACCCATGAGAGAGCCTGCCAATGATGAACAATAGGTCTTGTTTCAGTGCCAGTGGGTGCAGTGCAGTAGGTCTTGTTTCAGTGCCAGTGGGTGCAGAGCTGGAAGGCACCCTTTTTCTCAAAGTAACATTTGCACTGGTGTCAGCTGAACCAAAACGCAACTTTGGCCTATTTGCCTCACTAATACGGAACTATTCCAGGCATGGGAGTCATGTGATACAACAAGCAGTTACTTGTTCACCCGGATATGTTTTTTTGGCAAGTTTTGCATATACACGAGTGATGTTATCTAATGGCCCTCACCGAGAAGGGGAAAGCTTCCTCCTAACAAGTAGTGCATAATGCAGCCCATGGCTGATCCAATACAATGGGCACCATGACAGTCAGTAATGTCAGGCCACAGCTGGAGGCAAATGTTTCTCTTGACATTTAAATAATAGCATTGCCTATGGGCAACAAAGTCAGATCTATAACTGGTGGCTTCCTGGTCAGGCTTAATGCTGCAGCAAGTGGGCAAGACTGTGCATGAGACAGGCAAGCAAACATTATCTCTGAGCTTCCCAGTAAGCATGCTCACATGTGTGCCACCCACAGCCAGTCACAGCATTGCATTAGTTGCTAATACTTAACAACATCAACATACTGCCTGCTTGCTACACATATTCTAAAGCTCCATTATTTACCATCTCTGCAGGGTTTACATTTAAACCCCATTAACAATAGGTAAGATGGGGAGGCGGGGAGGAGGGAGAAGGGAAAGGGAGGCGAAGTGAAGCAGGGGGGCCCTGGATGGTCGGCGGGGGGCCCCCCAGTCCAACCCTGAAAGGCTAATTCTCAGCAACTTTTCAGTTGATCTTCATTTTTTCTATAGTTTTTTTTAATAATTTTCCTTCTACGTCTGACTAGTTAAAAGTTTCAGATGAGGGTCACTGACCCCATCTAAAAAACAAGTAAGGCTACAGATTTATTATTATTACTTTTTACTACTCATTTTTCCATTCAGACCCTTTCCCATTCATATTCCAGTCTCTTGTGGTTGCTAGGACAATTTCGACCCTAGCAACCAGATTGCTTAAATTGCAAACTGGAAAGCTGTTGAAAAAACCTAAATAACTCAAAAACCACAAATAACATAAAATGATAACCGGTTGTCTCGGAATATCACTCTCTACATCATGCTAAAAGATGATTTAAAGGTGACCAACCCTATTAATACTACTCAGTAAAGACTCAGTTTAGTTTGGGCTTTACTTGGCCTGTACATAGACACTAATAAACATCCTCACTGCGTTGTCTATTGTATCCAGCGACTGGCCCTCCTGCACAATGAAAACAAGTATCTGGCAAGGAATACAAAGATCCTGTTGATATTCAAACTATACAGCCTCACCCTTCCTGAACCCCAACCCCACACTGATCTTTATTAAATGCGTTACTAATAGCACTAGCCTTGCACTCAGCCACAGTGTTTTTTATCTGAGTGTCCCATAGTTAGATCAGGACACAAAGTAACTAATATTAGGGGCCATTAGAGCCCAGAAATGGAGAAACATCACTGCCAAAGTCCATTGGAGCACGCTATCCACATTTCTATCAGAGCATTTCTGTCCTTGCTCTGAAATGGCTATATGGGTTTTTTGGTTTTCAAGGATCCACTAATACCGAATTTACCCTCTAGGCTGAAGTCCATGAGACAGTTGCAGAGTATGAATGGAAATTGAAGTCGGCCGAGATCGCCATAGAGAAACTGGAAGCAAACACCACATCTATCCAGGTACAACAGATCAGGACTGGCGTGGAATTCAAAATAGGCCCTGGGATTCCTAGTGCTGAGAGGCCCAAATAGCCCCACTAGCCCACTTAATAGTCAATTTCTATGGCATTTTACAGCAGGTCCTCTCGCATTTGCCAGAACCCACAGATTGCCAGTCCGGGCCTGCAACACATACTTGCTCAATGCCATTAACTCCCATTTTGCAATGTATCTGGCTGGACCCCTGAGTCTCCTCACTAAGAGTGACTGCTAATGGTTCTACTTTATCCCCCCACAGAATTCTGTTTCAGAAGCCAAAAGGATGGTAGGCCTTCAGTTTGAGGATGTTCACAGTGCTGTCAAGAAATCCCATGACAAGGTGAAGGAGTTCTTGGAGATGAGAGAGCAGGCAGCGCTGAACCAGTCCAATGGGATCAAGACTCACCTGGAGCAGAAGTGCAGTGAGCTGAGGAAGCACAAAGTGAAGGTGGAGAGGATCGCAAGCCACAGGAATGAATTCTCATTTCTTCAGGTGCGTCTGCTAGAGGGGCATCAACCAACTAATGGGATAAAATGGAAAGCAATGGGCTTAAAGGGAATTTAAATAATCCCTAAAATGGGTTCCCTTGTGCCCCCTAGCTCTCCAAAATAGGCATCTGTGTGGGTGCTGGACTATAGCGCCAAACATGCCTTAACCTTCAACCCTAAATAATACAGTGGAGAATGTGTGGAGCCCCACTCATCATAAATATCCATGGATCCTATTAGAACAGAAGGTGTCAATTAGGAAAGTCAAACAAATTCACAATAATTGGTGCTAAGATTGTGTTAAAACAACCCCCCTCTAACAATATATCATTCCCTAGGAGTACTGTGAATTTAAGAAATCCTCCAGGGACGAAACCCTTCCCAGTGTTTATATTGGGCTGAAGGACAAGCTGTCGGGGATACAAACCGTGATTTCCGAATCCACAGAGAAGATCATTGAAATGCTGCGGACCTCGTATATGGACCGGCTGCAGGAGTTTGCTAAGGAAGGTCAGATGGAGTAGGAGGGGAGCGGGTGGTCTGTGGCAAAAGAGCAAATATATTTAAAGGAAAACTATAACCCCCGAACAATGTAGGTCTTTACAAAAAGATATTGCATAAAGCAACTCATATGTAAAACCCTGCTTCATGTGAATAAACCGTTTTCATAATAATATACTTTTTTAGTAGCATGTGCCATTGGGTAATCCTAAATAGAAAAAAGCCATTTTAAAAAATAGGATCCAACGGTGCACACAAACATACCAAACAAACTAAAAGTTATGTCACATGAGCCAATTAACAAACAGAGTTTTGACTTTTGCTTCCACACTTCTTCCTGTTACAGTTGGGGGCAAATTTACTATTATTCCCCATAATTAGCTCGACCAAATTCGAAATTCGATAAGCATTTGACCATCGAATGCTTATCGAATTGTTTTAGGCTATCATTTTGCTTGATATCCAATTTCTCGATTTTCATATGATCGGATACCGATCGTTCGATTTCCCGAAAAAATCGTGAAATTTCATCCGAGAGTCCGAAAAATTTGTACGATTTGAATGATCGAATGCTCCGATTGTACAAATGGTATTCGAGCAGGACTCAGAAGCCTATGGGGAGCTTCCCATAGGCTTCTATTACAATTCGGTAGGTTCAATCTGGTGAAGTAGGCAGTCCAATAAATGTAAAATTTTGATTCCCACGATCATCGAATGATCTATTCGATGATCGAAGAGGCCAAGTTTTACTTTACGATTTCACGAAAAATTTGTATGATCGGTATTCGATCGAATTCGATGGAACTTCGATCATTTCACGTGAATTTCGTAAATCGGCCCCTTAGAGTTGAAATATTTCTGGTCAGGTGATCTCTGAGCAGCACACAGACATCACGAAATGGGGGTTCAAGGCAAGAGATGTAAAAGTGCAATATTTACTTAAATATATATTCCAGGTTGGTAAGATTCTTTAATATGTCACTTAATATGATATAAACTATCTGTTGCTCAAGTATTCATTTTCGGGGTATAGTTTTCCTTTAATTCTTGGCCCTGGCCTTAATTAGATTCAGTAGGGAATGACTAACAACTTGGACCATTCGGTCCTACCTTTCCTT
Organism: Xenopus borealis; assembly: GCA_024363595.1. Taxonomy (NCBI): domain Eukaryota; kingdom Metazoa; phylum Chordata; class Amphibia; order Anura; family Pipidae; genus Xenopus; species Xenopus borealis. Next base: position 45,572,811 of record CM044447.1, read on the forward strand.
GTCCTTTAATAAAACAAGCAAGGGCTCAAGATAACACAACTTTGTGCCAGATTAATGTTTAAACAGAAGTTTGGGTTTTTGGATTGAATAACCCTAGTTCCAGAGCTGTCACACCTTTCCCATTCCCTGTTTATTTTATAATTCCACAGAGGATCTTGGGATAAAGACAATGGTTTCCGCAATAGTCCCAAAAGAGCATCGGATCTCCGCTCCCAAGCCTGCGTCACGAAATGAGTTCCTGAAATGTAAGTGCACAAACTTCTTCTGAAAAATAATCTCCATGCAGCAGCGGCAGCACAGGGTAACCCTGCCAGGATCACATGCCAGTCACCAGCAAGTCACTGTTGATATTGAATAAATGCTTTATATTGACTTGCTGCACACATTGTAGTTTAAGGCTGCCTATTCACTAACACTGCAGGAACAACTAAGATAATATCATGGGATAGGGACCTAGTTCTACTGTATATTTAAAGCATATTCGCTATTGTTCGATTAGCAAATGATGAGCATACATGCATATCTTTTTGTAAGGTGATACCTAGGTCTGTGTGTGCTTTTTCATGAAAGAGGGAGAGCAGCCTGTGTATAACAACTGTGTATAAGAAAGTTATAAATTGGAAGTAATATGCATAGTTCATATAACTAAAGGAAAAGGAAACCCTCAAATGAATGTAAAATTGCTCGTTTGGGCCCTTTTTCAATATTTACCATTTTTTTCTTTCTAGTTTTCAAGGTATTACCAGTTTTTAAACTACCAATTTAATAAAATTAAGCAACAGCACCACCTGACAGTCATTTTGGCCAATAGTCGGCTGAAAATTAATTTCCTGAGAAAAGGAAAGTCTTGTGCTGTTTCTTTGCGTATGAAAATACAGTTAGTGAGTAGAAAAGAGACATCTGATGCTATTCAGGTCACTTATAAGCAGAGCAACATCACAAGGTGTTTGTTTTCTCAGGAAATAAAATTTCAGTCAACTATAGCCAGACCAGAAGGTGGTGCAGTTGTTTCAGGTTTATTATCTTAACAGTGTCAAAACAGCTCATATCATGAAAACTAGAAATAAAATTTTAATGTAAATTGCACAGCTGCTTAGACAAGTGCCCTGAACAAAAACATTTTTTTTAGGTTTACATTTCCTTTAGGTACATTCACATTACACTGACTCACGGTGAGTTCTGTTTGCTGACTGTTTGTACAGCTTTTTCCTGCTGAGTAATCCCAGCACACTCCCATGTTTAACAAATGGGATGCTTAACAATAAGCTGAGTTAAGAGCTTTGGCCCAGGACAGAGCAGGAACCTGCAGTACAAAATACAGTGCTGGTATCGATCTCCCCTTTTAATAACACCTAGGGGCAAATTCACTAAAGAGCAAAGTGGCTAACGCTAGAGAAAATTAGCCAGAGATGATTGGAAAGGTTTTCAGACATACAGCCCTCTAGTCAGGCTGTCAGTGATGTGTCGTCCGGCTCCCTGCATTCTTACCGCCACTGCTGCTTGTGTCACTTCCAGTGGTTGGCAGGTCGGCTCTGAGAAACCTTTTGGTCGGGCAGGTTTGGGTAGTTAGAAGCTTCAGAGAGTCAATGCAGGTGGAGGTCATAATGCACATCACAGTGTACATATATACTGTAAATACCTTCAGATATGAAGACATGGGCCTCCTAATAGTCTGGCTCCTCTTGTTTTACATTTCTTCTTCAGCAGCATCCAATTATACGGATTAGTTGCTCCCAGTAGTTTCCAGAATGGTGAAATCCTCAGATTATTGGATTGCCAACACCTAAAACCCAGGGTGTAACTGGAGACAACTAATAGATGTTATAGATGTAGGGCATTTGTATCCATGTTATTATCTAGGGCAGGTTGTAACTAGGTGTGGCTCTAAGTGTCTTTCAAGAGAACCCATGTAATACATTGGAGCCTGTTAATATCTTGGGATGTAGTCATGCTCGCCTACAGGAATCTTCTCTCATCAAGAATAGAAAATCATCTCCATTTTGTAGGTTCTTTGTTCTCACCATTGCTCCATTTCTGGCTGTTGCAGATAAGTCCAATCTTACCCTGGATCCAGTGACTGCTCATCGCTTCCTGAGGCTGTTAGAAGACAACCGCAAAGTGTCCAACACTGCCCCTTGGCAACATCCGTACCCCGATGATCCCCAGCGTTTTGAAGAATTCAGGCAGGTGCTCAGTGCCGAGAGCTTCTACCTGGGGCGCCATTATTATGAAGTTGAGTTTAAAGGGGAAGAAATCTACATGGGCCTGACATACAAATGCATCAACAGGAAGGGTTCGGAGAGCAACAGCTGCATCACCGGGAATGACTTCTCCTGGACCTTAAAGTGGAATGGGAAAGAGTTTTCTGCCTGGCACAGCGATGTAGAAACCCTCCTCAAAACAGAAAAATTCTCCAGGGTGGGCATCTATATTAATTATGTAAGTGGCAATATATCATTTTATGGGGTCACAGACAAAATGACCCTCTTGCACAATTTTGATGGCAAGTTTACAGAACCGCTCTATGCTGCCTTTTGGCTACCAAAGAAGGAAAGTTCTGCAGTGGTTTTAAGCCCAGATAACATCATGTTGCCTCCTGTTTCATCCCCTACAGCAGCTGGCACACCCTAACAGCCTTGGCCACCATTCAAGGAGAAGGATATTGGAACAATCAGACCAAGGCATACACAAAACCCAATGCTTTCTACAGTTACGCTGTGTATCAATATCACTTCTCTTTCTCACGTTACACTCACCGTCTTATCACAATCATAGATTGTAATAGCAACTGTTCTAACGCTCAGACATCTTTCCAATTCCACTGCTGGATTTCCAGTGTCTTTTCTATTGTCCAGCCAACTGGATATAGTACACAGGACTTGTTAACAAAGGCTTTTATACATCACTCATATGACTATGAAGATTTTCATTCATCCAGGTCATGGTATATCTGATATAAGTAATTCTAAAACAACTGGACTTGCTGAGTAATTATTGAAGACGTTTCACTACTCATCCGAGCAGCTTCTTCAGTTCAACTGACTGGTATGGGAAGTTCTTGGTATATAAACTTTTCACACATTGTAACTCTTCAAAACTCATAAAATGTTTTCTTCACAAAGTAAATGTGTGATGAGACTTCTCTCATTGAGGCAAAAAACACTCAAGTGTAGCATTAGTAAAAAGAAGTGACCAAAACTGAATAGGTTGTTTGGGAGTATCGGACAGGGATACCAAGACCTCACCAGAAAAGCCGATATTAAGGGCTGACAATTATAAAAATAAAATTTCTTCCTACCCAGTGTGTCCATGACTGAGAGGTTTTATGCTGAAACTTTCTTGTTTAACATATCCAAGTACAGTATGCAATAGTATTAAACATGATTTGCTTTCTATGCTAGAATACATCATTTACCAGAGGTCTAATGCTATGTAAGCTAAAAGCAAAGACAGATATGCATAACTTTATTTAAAGAAATGCAAAAGGGACAAACTGTAGCCACAACCCTAGAAAGGTTCAACAAGAATACGGCCCACTGGGATTTTATCCCGGTATTCTAGTGGGACAGTCTGACCCTGTTGTTACAAATAAAAATACATTTTTGGGGCCCCAATGTTCATTTTGTTTAGTTATTCCTGCATAGTGAAAGACCAGGGCGGATGGTGACAGTTAGAGGGAAGGGAGAAAATGGTAGCAGGTATGATAATGTATTTGGGGTGGGAGGTTCTCTGGTGGTCCCAGGTATGTTAGTCCAACAATGGCAGTGCACAATGCCTTCTTGAAGCTGACTCTTCTGAGACTCTGCTTCCATAGATGCCCTTTGGGGCTCACAGGTTTGTATTTATTTATATTCTATTTAGTAAGAATAAAGCATACTACTCATTGAAGATAGTGATCAGACTCCTAGTTGTGCATGGCAGCAGCACCAACCACCAAACTTGGAAAGGTATAGGCTTAGTACCTGCTTTTATTGCTGTGGTCATAGAATTTCTTCTTGTGTAGGGAAAGAGCAACATGAGTGCCCTCTTCACCCTCAATGGAGACCTCTGTCTCAGCACCCTAGTACCTCAGGCATGCCTCTCATTCCATTGGAACTTCCTACATCACATGCCCCCTGCCCTTTTGTGGAAGACTATGCCAGAACTAAAGGCACCTACATGATCAGTGCACATCTAGACTTCCCAGATAATCCAGGTACCAGAAGCTAGGGCCAACACTGGGGAGGAAAGGGGTATGTTTGGTCCAGGCCAGATGAATTTTTTTTCGGAAGGGGGCCCAGTCAGGTTGTTAAAGTTATGCAAATTGTTTAACATATGTAAAAGATTACATTAAAATGTAAGAAATTTATGTAACTTATGCAAAATCTTCCCTGACTTGTCTAGGAACCTAATGTAACTTATAGGGAAGCTTGTAACTTACGTACCAAGCAAAAAGTGCAGAGAAGCTTAAAGGAACAGTGAAACCAAAAGAAAATTTTAAGTTTTTTTTTTAAGTAACGAAAATATAAAGTACTAATATGGTGCACTGGTACAACTGGTGTGTTTGCTTCAGAAACTCTACTATAGTTTATATAAACAAGCTGCTGTGTAGTCATGGGAAGGAAAGCTACAGGATGCACAGTAGATAACAGATAAGCTCGTTAGTATATAGTGGGATACTTCA
>CM044447.1:45600478-45632808 GCA_024363595.1 Xenopus borealis
AAAAAAAAAAAAAAAAAACATACTGAAATTTCCCTTTGCATTTTGGAATGCTGCAAATTTGCAACACTTGGCGTCAACCCTACCCATATTTGAATTATCTGCCCAGGAAGTTAATTTGTAATTACATTCAAAATAAAACATTCACATGGAAAGAGAAATTAATGATGTAATGGCAAGGGGGATCAATGGTCGTAGTCCCTTGTACCCTTCAGTGTCACATAGGGTTGCCACCTTTTTTTGAAAAAAAATACCGGCCATCCTATATATTTATCTTTTTTTCCGATTAATAACTTTGGGATCAACCATCAAATTTACCGACCAGCAACCCTAGTGTCACAGCTTGAATCCAGTCTGATCCCGGTCTGATGATATTTTTGCTTGCTAATTAACAAACATATTATGAATTCACTTGAAAATCAACAAGCATGTAAGTAGCACAATGGGTCAGTGACTGACAATATCACTTTGCAAGGCTTGGTGTTAGAGTTCAAGTCTGACATGGGTTCTGTCTGTGGTAATGTTGCAAGTGGTTGTAATGGAACCCGTTGACTACCAGACAATTATCCACAAACACAAGTGCTTTTTAACATTGTGCTCTTTGAGTTCAGGGGCATGCATGTGGACAACATTTAAAGGGAAACTGTCATGGGAAAACATGTTTTTTTTTTAAAGCGCATCATTTAATAGTGCTGCTCCAGTAGACTTCTGCACTGAAATCCATTTCTCAAAAGAGGAAACAGATTTTTTTATATTCAGTTTTGAAATTTGACATGGGGCTAGCCATTTTGTCAATTTCCCAGCTGCCCCTAGTCGTGTGACTCGTGACAGCACTTTAGGAGGGAACTGCTTTCTGGCAGGCTGTTGTTTTTCCTTCTCAATGTAACTGAATAGTACGCAGTGGGACATGGGTTTTACTATTGAGTACTGTTCTTAGATCTACCAGGCAGCTGTTATCTTGTGTTAGGGAGTTGTTATCTGGTTACCTTCCCATTGTTCTGTTGTTAGGCTGCCTGGTGGGGGAAAGGGAGGGGGTGATATCACTCCCACTTGCAGTACAGCAGTAAAGAGTGATTGAAGTTTATCAGAGCACAAGTCACATGACTTGGGGCAGCTGGGAAATTGACAAAATGTTTAGCCCCATGGCAGATTTCAAAATGAAATATAAAACAATCTGATTGCTCTTTTGAGAAATGGATTTCAGTGCAGAATTGTGCTGGAACAGCACTATCAACTGATGCATTTTGAAAGGATCCCTTTAATTTATCTAGGAAAACTATTGGGTTTTTTTCAAGAAAAATTAAGCATTTTTTCCTTGCTTCCTTTCTTTGCTTCATAGTTAATTCGGTAAAAAAATCTAAAGTCAACTAACCCCAGTCCCCATATACATACGCATGCAGACAATCTATCTATACACTCACATATATAAACTATATATATAAATATTTCTATACTAACTATAATTTAGTATTACAATAGCCTTGGATATTATGCTTGTCCAAGCCTTTCTTAAAAGCATAAGGCTAGGTCTACACAAGGAGATTTGGGGTGATTAGTCACCCCATCGACAAATCGCCTTTTCTCTTAGGAGACTAATCTCCCCGAACCACTTCCCCCTGTCCAGGCCCGGATTTGTAGAAAGGCCACCTAGGCAGGATTTTAAGGGGCGGCGTGCTGACCAGCCACACCCACATTGTTTCAGAAACACTGGGGATACGCAGTTTGGGGATACGAATCCCCATTGATCCAGTCCTGATGATGAACATTTGTGAATAAAGAACAGAATATGGGGGCGATGAATGGCAGTGCGCCTATGTAAATCAGGCCGCTATGTAAATCAGGCCCTGCCCCTGTCTTGCGCTGGCTACAAATGAATATAGCCTGCCTCGTGAGGCAACTTCGGGAGATTTCGGAAAAAAAGCACAGCGTGTGAATTGCTGCAGGTGATTTTAAACAACACAAGACAGTGGGGAAGTTATGCATGCGCATAAAGAAATGCGGCCTGATTAGGGACCGCTTTTCACTATGCACATGCGAGTGAGCGGACATGGCTGCTCGCACCGGGAGCTCTCTCCCTGTGCAAGTAGCATAGCACTGGCAGGGGGCTCTTCTTTTTTTTAAAAACTACTGTCATCGCCAACCGGAATGCTGGCTCTACCAGCACCAATAGGTGCCCTTTAACTGTTTTAATCGATACACGAGTTAATACATTTGTTATCTTTGTCCCTGCTGAGCAGAATCCCTTTCATTTAAAGGCAGCATTTATAATTGATACAACAGCTGCTAATATTCCACAGATACGGCTGAGAAATATGTTAACTAATGTAGCAAATTGTAACTGTTCATATTCTGCACCTGGATTAGTAAAGTGCCAGACTAAAACTGGCCAAGGGAAACTGGCAAATCCAGGAAAGGAAAATCAAACTTTGGACTTAAATTTTGGAAAAAATTAAAGAATACGGAAAACATTTGGGGGGAAAAGGCTTTATTTCTGGTGACCAATTTGAAAACAATATGAAAAAAGTGTTTTTTGAAGGTGATCAGCCCATGAAGAAAGTCATACTCATGTACACAATGTTACTGGCCCACCAAGCTATGTCAATAAGTCCCTTTTCTTTATTTTATAATTCTTTAATGGAAAAAATTATATAAACACTCCGCTGCCAAAACTGGAATCAAACACACATAAAAAGAATTGTAAGGGGGTAAAGCTAAACACTGAGCCACCATGCTTGCCAGTACTATTTGTTCTATGTGTATTTATTCACTAATATCTCAACCCACCCCACCAAAATATAGTCCCACACTGCTTGTTCCCAGAGCAGAACTGGGCTCTTTGCACTAAGGATCCAACACCCCTTGCTCCCATCCCAGAGCAGGAGATAATTGTGTGCCAGTCAGTATGAGTGCCAGTCAAGTTGAATGTGATATTCAGAGTCCGGTCACAATAGGAACATTGGCACAAATCTGAGCACTATGGGCTACTCCTGTTAATACATCAGGAGGATAAATGTGGAGTTATTTAGTTTGCAGCCATATCAGGGCTGCTCTAATCAGCACACAAACTACATATTCACTGTCTTGGCCAATGGGTGTCTCCCTTGATCTGGCATGGAGCATGAAAGACATGTATTTAATCAGAGCTGAGATGCACAAGGTCCTGTCTCTGGGCTAAACCTCTCAGCACTTCCCATCCCCAAACATCTATTTCCAATGACGTGACCTCAGTCCCAAATCATTGCTCCGTCATTCTAGTCCCACCTGGTATCCAGCTCTTAAAGTCTCTTGTCACTCCGCCAAGTATAATGAACGAGCTGAGCTCTGAGTAACATCATTGTTGGCGTCGGAAGGGGAAATTCAGGATGCCCCAATACTCTCACACGTTGATGCACTAGAAGAACCTGTATCTCTGGGGCCCCTGCTGACAGATGGGAGACACTATCCTTGGCTTATGCATCCCAAGTTGGTCATATGGATGGCTATGAAGCTCACACCCAGTCTTATCTTTAAGCAATTAGCTACTGCTGGAATGAGGCATGCTTCATGTGCCAAAATCTATGCAGGGTCCAAAGTATGTCCTTGGGCTGCATAACTCAGCTCTTAAATTTAATTAGAAATAGAAAAACCTCTGGCTTTGCCAGAACTTATTACAAATATCCATGTCATTTGGAGGGAGCACTGCCCAATGGTTTCTTAAAACAGATTTTTAGTGTTAAATGGAAAGTTTTCATTTCCAAAACACATCTTCAGCGTTTCTGTGCTACTGGCTGCACCGTTTGCCAGTCAGAGTCACAAAAAATAGAAACTTGGACAAATGTGTGGCCAGATAATGGAGTTGTATTCAAGGGTAAATAAACAAATTGTCATGACCTAAGGAGGCTAATACAGGGGGGGACCTGTTTATGGTTTATTCAGTCCCTCACTATCGGAACATTGTAGGAACTGGGGGGAAGGAACAACAGGGTGTGCTGACTTTTGCAGAAATCAGTTGTGATAACCCTGGAGTTACTTTTAGCTTTTAGCAGTAGCTTAAGATGCCAGTGTCAATATGAGTAATTGCCCACCATTTATCAGAACAAGCAGAATGGATGCTTTGCCAGCTATGTGGAAGAAGAGGAGTGTGTTTTGGTGAAAGAACCAGCATAACTCGCACTCCACGTTACTTTCATTTTATAGCATCTATCTTTGCAGGTAGGTGCTCTAAATTGAATATTCCTATCCTAATAATTTACAGTAGGGGTACATTGCCCCTTATAATACATGAGTGATACTGTATAACTGTATAACTCAGCCTGCAGCCTTGTGCCTTAATATGGTCACAGAACCTCTCAGTGACTTCTTATATTCTTATAAGTTACAGTAGGGGTTACATTGCCTCTATAATACATGAGTGATACTCGGAGTTCCCTGTATAACTCAGCCTGAAGTCTTGTGCCTATATGTGGTCACAGAAGCCCTAAGTGACTTCTAATATCCTTGCAGGTAGGTGCTCTAAATTGAATATTCCTATCCTAATAATTCACAGTAGGGGGTACATTGTGCCTTATAATACACAAGTGATACTCAATATTCCCTGTTTAACTCAGCCTGCAGCCTTGTGTCTTTATTTGGTCACATAAAACACTCAGTGACTTCTAATATCCTTATAATTTACAGTAGGGGTACATTATCTCTTATAATACATGAGTGATACTCAGAGTTCCCTGTCAAACTCATCCTACAGCCTTGTGCCTTTATATGGTCACAGAACCCCTCAGTGACTTCTAATATCCTTATAATTTACAATAGGGGGTACATTATCCCTTATAATACATGAGTGATACTCAGAGTTCCCTGTCAAACTCATCCTACAGCCTTGTGCCAAAATAAAGGTGATTGAACTCCAATGTGCTTTATTCCATAAATTTCACCTTTTCATCATTTTTTAAAGTTATTGTATTATTGTATGCATGATAAATTTTAGTTCTTGATACCCAGCTCAGTCACAGTGTTTTTTTTTATCAGGAAACTGATAAGGGGATTATTGTGGAGACTCCTTGCCTTTGCAGACTACTTCAGTAGTTCCTATTAATACCTAAGAGCATAATGACAATTTGTTTGACTCTGAGCAGAGTTAATGTCAGCATTTCCCTAGCTGTTGCTGTAAAACACTTGTTTATGAGCTAAATCCATAGCGCTGAAATAAGAGTGAGGCCTTTTCCTCCGGGCATGCTATTGTTTCCCTTCTGTCTATATCTGAAATTGAAGAATAATAATAAGAATAAATAATGTGTGTTTTTTTGTTTTCCATTCCAACCCATATGGAGGGCGAGTATAGGGAGATGAATTCATGTCCTTAACCCCACGGTGGTTTTGCTGGCAGTGCACCTGGAAAGGAGCTGAGGGGCATGTGTTCCATCTCACAGTAGATCATCAATTACTCTCTCAGCAGAAACATCTGGTTTGGGATGCTGAGTTATGAGCTAATATTGAACACAGGAGTTTATGGCATCACATATATAATATTGTTGATTAGGAGCATCAAGTAAGGTAATTGGGCAGGAGGGAGCTGCTCAGCATGGTGGAGAGCGACTCTGTGGGTGCTTCTATTACTAGCCCAACATCTGGACTTTGGACCCAGGTCACGGAATGTGTTTTTGGCCCCACGAATTCTGTGGGAGATTATAAGCAGAAGCTGAAAAGGATATTTATCGACTAATAACCTTGCTCCAGACTCCATTCTCCCAACGCTCCCATTCTGCCTTATTTATGGGATCTGAGTATCTGGCCGGGTTGCTGAAAACTGGCTGCTTATCGTGGGTACATTTGATGGAGAATAAAGCTCAGAACTGTTGACTTTTATATGGTGTTATTGAGACTTTTCCTGCGGATGGGAAAAAACAGGGGGTTGGGGGCAGGGGGGTAAACAAAAAGCAGAAAGGAGACTCCAAAATAGGAAACTGCTTGTGTTAATTAGAATTTCCAGTCATTGGCATACAGTGACTTGCCCACAGCCCCTGCAGTTATAGGATCTGCCATGCTGTATCCAATAACATTTTTTAAGTAAGCCACTTTCCCTAATTTTGTACAAATTCCCCCAAACATAAATGGAAACCCTTAAAGAGCAAGTCTTATTCATGGCTGTTTAAGGCAATTTAGTATTATGTGTAGGAGCTGCCACACCTCTTACCCTGACAGATGTTGAAAGAAATATCTCTCTTGGATTGGTCTATAAATCAGAACTACTTTTTGGTATTCTAGACCCTCAGTGGTGCTCGACAGAGCTATCGTACAGTTGAAATACTCCTTTGAATAAATCACAAGCATCTGTATATTTGTATATGCTCAATTATAATGCAATGATTACAATGGCAGCTTAATGGGCATTCAGGGTGACTGACAGGTCCAACATCTTAAAGGGAAAGGGCTGAGGTTATTCTGTAGAGTGAACCTTATTTATGGCTGTTATCATTTAGTATGTGTGGGAGCTGCCATACCTCTTTCCCTGCCTGGTTTGAAAATATATCTATTGGAATGGTGAAACTTATTGGTATTTAGTGGTGTATTTATGGCATTTTCCTTGACCAGAGCAAAGCATTTTGCTTGAAAGGATCCATCAGAGAGAGGGTAACACTGACCCCAAGAATAAGCAGAGAATCCTCTAAAACAGGCACAGCTGGGGGTCTTCATAATAGTGGTATAGGATCTGTTATCTGGAAACCCATAATCCAGAAAGCTCCGATTATGGGAAGGCCATCTCCCATAGACTACATTTCAAACTAATAATAACGATTTCCTTTTTCTCTACAATAACAACTTAAAGTAACTTAAAGTATGGTGATCCAAATTATAGAAAGATTCCTTTTCTGGAAAACCCCAGCATTCTGGATAATGGGTCCCATACCTGTACATACATGTAATGTATAGGCACATCTCCCCCACAACACATTTCATTGAACACTGAACCAGGACTGAAGGTTTACTTGCTGGATAGTGACTATGACTAATATGATCTACGAGAACGATAAAAAAGTGAATGGTCTTTCTAACGGGTAAGAGCTAAGTCTGATCACTGGGAGGCAGCAATGATTCATTTTATTCAATCTATTTGCCAAAAGGAAAGGCAATAGTCCTTTGCTGAGATCACTGTCCAGATTTAAAAAGCAATAAAGAAATAATTCAGCTCCATTTATCAGGGAAATCTCCCCTAATGTCTAATGAAAGGGCCTCACGCGTTCCTCGGATACTGTTTCTTTCTATGTTTAATCTCTTATTAAATCTGGTTAAATGGCTCAGATGTTCCACAACTTATTTAAAACAACAAGTGGCGATGTTCTTCCAGCTTGGGGGAATATAGGGCAAATTAAATCTGAGCCAGGCACTTGGCCATCCTTCTTGTCAGGCAAGCGGGCCACAGAACTAATTCATTTTACTGCCCCAGATTATGATAGCCCTTACAGTTTGTCTACCCTACTTATTGGCAGCATAGGAACTAGTTCACTCAGTCGGCCAGGATAAATGCTGAATATAAGAGATAAATGCATAGTTCTGTTCCTAAAACAGTAAAACTGAAATTCGGGCAGCAAAACCTGATAACAAACACTGTGTTCTGTTTAGAACATATCATATTTTCAAAGGATTTTTGGATGGTGCTGACTCTATTAGGGAATGGAATAATTTGCTGGGACACTTCTAATGCAAATCAGAAGGATGTTTAAGAAATAAAGTAAATGGAGTAATTGAGTGTTGGTTGTTTCCCTGGGGTAGTGTATGTGGAGGAGCTTATGGAAGCTTGGCTAGCTACAACCCCAGCAGTGTAAATAAAGCAATGGATGAGTCTAGCGTTTACTCATCAATCCTCCATATTGATGGCAGTGTCCTTTACCTGGAGGAGGAAAATCGTGGAAACACACAAGTTGGGGAACCCTATGGCACAAAATGTTCACTAAAGAGTTCAACTTCGCCAGCATCCACTTCACTGACATTGCAACACTTTGCCAGGTGTAGATTCGCCAGGACAACGCTAGTTCATTAAAATGCGTAGTTGCGTCCATGGCACCAAACGCTGAAGAAGTTGCGCTAGTGTTTCTTCGGCAAGCAAAGCAAAGTTGCGCTAGCATTGACTAATGTTGCAGCAAATATATTACACTACACAAGCCTGGGAAACCTTAATAAAATAAAATAGAGTTGTTATATTGCCCTACACATGTGCCCACTGTATATGTTCCATGTGTTAGGAAATGTAGGGGGGGAAGCTGGGTACCCCCCAAAAAATGTACGATCTTTTGCAGCCTATCACCCTGTTAAAATGAAAAGACGCTATATAATATTTTTTCAAATATTTTTTGAATATTTTTTTAATCTACTCTATTGCACTTCGCCTGTTCTGATGTGGCGTAGGCAAGTCTGGCACAAGAGGTAACATTCAGTAAAATCTGCATCTTTGCAGTGAATTTGCGGAGTTATGTCCATTCGCCAGAGCGAAAATTTGCCTGGCTTTAGAATGCAAAGCAATGCTAGCGTACGTCTCCTTCACTAGAGTAGGGACACCTGTGCTTGTTAATAAATTGGCAAAGTAATGAAATGACTTCATGCTGGCGAATTTTCGCTAGTATTAGTCAATTCGCCCTTTAGTGAATCTGCCCCTATGAGTGATCATTAGCCAGTAATCAGTTACATACATGCATCAAATCGGTCTGGGGTATGATTAGGCCTTAATTATATTGCATGCCCAAGTAGGATCATTGTTACTGCATAACTGAAGATTTGGCAGATTAGGCAGTTTGTTCCCATCGGTAGGTACTCTAGGTAGTGAGGGCTATTTAGTGGGTAGCTTTGGCTACACCTAGGGGCAAATTTACTATTATTCCCCAAAATCCCCTCGATTTTAATCGAAATCGAAATTTTACACAAAAAAATCATACTTTTTCCTTAGAGTCTCCGAAAAATTTGTACGATCGAAGTGTTCTATCGTTCGAATCGTACAAATTTTTCGGAGGCTCGAAGGAAAAAGTATTCGAACAGGACTTAGCCTCAGAAACCTATGGGGGGTTTCCCATAGGCTTCTTTTGCAATTTGGTAGGTTCAATCTGGCGAAGTAGGCATTCGAACAATTTTAAAATTTTGATTCCTCCAATAATCGAATGATCGAATTATCGAATATCCTATCATTGCATCTATTCGATAATTCGGTATTCGATGATCGAAGAGGCCAAATTAGAATACCCGAATATACGAAAAATTTGTACAATCGCTATTCGATCGAACTTCGATAATTTCACGTGAATTATGTCAATCTGCCCCCTAGTGTGTAGACCTAAGGTAGAGATGTGTTATTCTGAAAGTCCTCTAAGACCTGTTAATATGTTAGGGGCCCACTCTAGTGAACTGAATCACCATGTTTTTCTAATTGTAGGAAAATGCACCCACCTGGGGAAAGTCTAACACACTCTTGTATATTATATAGTATTACATACCCAATACTAGTAACCCACTAAATAGTCCTCAATACTTCATACTTCTTACATTTTGGCACCTCAGCCCCTCCCACTGGTGAATCAAGATTTCCTTGTCCTTCAAGTGAAGGCTTGTTTTTTCTTGTAAGGGGTCAAAGATGTGTACCAGTTTGAATACGCAGTGCAAATTTGTGCAAATTGCACCTGCAAGGGAAAGGGCAACACATGGACATGCTTGTGGTCACAACAATGCTCTTACACACGCTTCAACTCTGTTGAATTCCTCCGGCACAACAATAAATGCACTTGAGAACAACCACCAAGGGAGCCATGTGGTTAAAGGTTCAGGACACAAAGGAACAGTAACACCAAAAAATGTAAGGGTTTTAAAGTAAAGAAAATATCATGTTCTGTTGCCCTGCGCTGGTAAAACTGATGTGTTTGTTTCAGAAACACTACTATAGTTCATAAAAACAAGCTGCTCTAGAGCAATGGCGGCAATTGAAATACGGCTTTATGGCACAGGTTAACTAATGGATAACAGATAACACCATTAAACAGACAGACCTTATCTGCTATCTGCTGTGTAACTTGAGCTTTTTCTCCTTTGAATGGCTGCCCCCATGGCTACACAGCAGCTTATTTATATAAACAATAGTAGTGTTTCTTAATCAAAAACAGCAGTTTCCCCAGAGCAGGGCAACACTACATTATATTGTCATTACTTTAAAACACTTTTATTTTTTGATGTTACTGTTCCTTTTATGTGTGTCTTACTGCATGACAGAACTAGTACAGCACAGTATAACTACAGAGGAAGCAGACCCTGCAGTTGCAAGGGGGCCCAATGATGCCCTACTTAATGAGCAATTTTAATATTTCTTTGTAAAATACGCAAACTTATCAATATTTTGGGGCCCTAAACTGATTTTGCTGTGGGGCCCAATAACATGTTGTTACACTGCTGAATACCACTATTTTGCCAAATGTCAAACACAGCAGCTTGTTTGTATAAGGGTTGTTCTCTGCCTACTTTTTATCCGTTAGAACCTGAAATCTTATCTCCATGGATCTGCACTTGAGGACTAATAAGAGAGTACATGTATATCTAGGGAAAATTCCCTTTTACATATACAGATGCATTAAAGGACCAATGCACTTTTTCTGTAATAAAAAAAAAAAACCTCTGTTTCTGCTGTGCACAAAACGCAATTACTGCTCTTACTGTTGTTGCCTTTTGTATCTTCACCCTGGTCTTTCTTATTGTGTCATAATTCCTTTACGAGGTCTTCGCTGGGTCTTCCTTAGCCATGATCAACCAAATGGTTGTTGTCTCACATCACTGAAGCCAGGACCAGCAAATGAACATAAAAAAATCTAAGTAAAGCAGCAGCAAGAACATCCCTGCAAATGTGCTCACAGTCTGTACAGATTGATACAACAAAACTGTATTTAGCACAGTATACCCACAAGGACAAACCATCAAGAAAGAAGAATACGAGTTGGTATCCCTTCAAGAAACCTACTACTCTTGCTTCAAGAGCAGTCCTGAGATCTGGGATGTTGCAAGAATTCCATGCTAGTAAGTGGATCAGCTGATCTAAAGAAATAACTACTAGACCACACAAAGACAAACAATACAAACACACAGAGTTTATTTGTAGTCATCATCATAACATACTTTAGTGGTGGGCAGCTCCAGATGGAAGATGTCTTTTGTGGTCTGGGAACATATTGTGTATACTGTGTATATGACAGGTCAGTCCTCCTCAGAGCTCAGTTTCTAAAGTCCGAAAAATTTTATATGCAGAGCCCCCATCCATTTTTTGATCCTGTAGTAAATACATTTCTTCTACATTACTTACTCTCCCTTTACTGCTGTGGACCCAGCTGTAGATTGGTCTTGCAACACTACTATTGCCAACTTCAGCAGGAAACTCACTTCTCCATTGGAGCAGAGCCTTCTTCAAACCAGTGAAGTCTAGGCAACAAAGCATAACACTGGTGGGAACGTACAGTACTTCTATATTAATGTAGCTTATATGGCACATAGTATGGTCACCTACAAAAGGTACTCACAAAAAAGAACATAAAAGGTATTTGTTCAGCTCTGAGGGTATTTGTTAGACCAGGGATCCCCAACTTTTTTACCCATGAACCACATTCAAATGTAAAAAAAATGATAGAGCAAAAGTATGCAAAAAGTTCCTGGGGGCACAATTATGGGCTGTGATTGACTACTGGATGTCCTATGTGGATTAATAGCCTGCAGGGGGCTCTGTTTGGCAGTACACTTGTTTTTTTATGCAACTAAGATTTGCCTCCAATAATAAGCACTTATTTTGAGGCCAATGGGAGCAACATCCAAGAGCGTAGTTAGCAATAAGTTGCTCACAAGCCACTGCTTTTGGACCACTGGGTTAGACCATTGGGTCAGCCTAAGCTGTTCTGCAAGCCTAACCACAGCTCCAAATGCAAACCTTACATGTAGTTTCCATGCCACAAATTCTTATTTTTTTCACCTTAATAATATGATAAGTTTATTACCCATTTCCTTAGAAAGGGTGACCCATATTAGGTTTTGGAAGTAATGATGTACCTTATTGAATTATCATTGACTATTGTAGCATAATATTTAAATTTACTAAAGGGGGTCGCTATAAACAGAAAGGAGACCCAATGGTTAGAAAATAAATGACCTAGACACTGATCTCTAACCACTAGCTCACAAGCAAGTTGCTCACCATCATGTTGGATGTTGCTCCCAGTGGCCTCAAAGCCCAGCTTGAAGTCTAGTTTTAGTTGCATAAAAATCAAATCAACCACACACATTTATATATATTTATATTTATTCGGCAGAAACCTTTTGCATGCTTATGTTGCTCTCTGTCTTAAGTTTGAGCTTGTGTTGCTCTCCAACTTTTTTATTATATTTGAAAGCAGCTCACAGATAAAAAAAAAAAGGGGTTGGGGACCCCCACCTAGGGGTTGAATAAAAAGACAAGGGAGTTGCCAGGCAGATTCTATACACCCTTTCACCCTCACTTGAAGGACTGCACATTTCCCGCACATCCCGTTGTACAATGGGCAAACAATTAGAACATCTGATCTACAGTTAGACAAAAACATTAAATCTACCAGAGCTGAACCATAACTCTATCTCCGAGCTGAAGAAAAATGTGAAATATAAAAGGACATTTCTTCTGCACTTTAAAGCATTAGCCAAATAGAAGCGTGTTATTGCTGAGCGGGCTCGCCATTAATGCACAACAGGCGTGTTATGAAGTGCTTATGAAGTATATAGAAGCGCCATTACGGTGACCCTTCACAAGTAGCTGACAGATTTATGGAGGAAATTAAGGCGGTGTAATCTGTTTAAAAGATTTTTTTGAACCTAGCAGCTCAATGAGCACAAAAAACACAGGCTTTAGGCGGCTCTAAATGAAGGCACGGCACCCCAGACAAAATGCTCATTTGTGTATTGAATATTCCCAGGCTAATTGCCATGTCATTTTCATGTACTTTGTTGCCTGAAATATAACCCTGGTTTATGATGGCTATAAAGCACAGGGAGTAACCTGCGGGCCGATGCCAAATGCCTCACATAATTGACCTATTTTTCCAGATTAAGTGGCACATTTCACTGGTACCTGCCTATCGACTCGTTGCATGTAGCTAAACACAAGCTTTAAATGAGTAAATGCAGTTATTTGTCTGTAAAAACAATGCTATTTTTCAAGGTTCTATTATTTGTTTTGTGTGCACAATAATCTGTAACCTCTTACCCATGGCAGCTCTGACCCATTTATTTTTCCCCACAATGGTTTTCACAGAATTCAAGGATAAATGTGCTCACTGCCCACATTGCTATGAAACTTTGTCCTGCTTGGTGGAAGCTATGTTAAAGTCCAGGTGCAATATTTGCAATATTTCTTCAATCTGTCTCATTATGAGGGTCAAGCAGGTGGGCCATGGGTCTATTTTTTATTTTGCAGATGCATGCAGTGTACAGTGTACAAGTGGAACCCTATGTTTAATGTTAGGGCAATTCCACTCTTGAACCTCAACATGCTGACCTAGGTATGGAATCAGTTATTCGGAAACCTGTTATGGAAAGTCCATCTCCCATAGACTCCATTTTTTCCAAATAATCCAAGTTTTAAAAAATAATTTCCTTTATCTCGATAATAATAAAACAGTACCTTGTACTTGATCCCATCTAAAATATAATTAATCCTTATGGGGAGCAAAAACAGCCTATTGGGTTTACGTAATGTTTATATTATTTTCTAGTAGACGTAACTTATGAAGATCTACATTACAGAATGATTTGTTTCCCAGAAAAGAACAAATGAAGAGCATTCTGCATAACAGGTCCCATACCTGTGATAGGCGCCCGAATCCCCAGACTAGTGATTTGGGCAATTAAGGGTCTCAAACGATCAACTAAAATATTCCATTACACATGAATTAAATGGTTTTAAATGTAAATGTAATTGACACCGAAAGTAGCATTGGTTTTATTGTCTGCACCGTTAGCAGTTGCGTAACTACCAGGGGTGCAGAGGGTGCCCCCACCCCCTTGGGGCCCATCAGAGCCACAAAAATGGTTATGGCAGGCAGTTATCTAGGGGGAAATTTTACAGCACACATGCCATCAACACTCCAACATGGGATTTATAGAGGTAAGGGCCTGACAGGGGGGCCCAGGTGCCTATCCTGTACCAGGGCCCACCAGGAAATAGTTACGCCACTAACTGTTAGTTCTGGGCAGCACAAGTAAACTGACCGAACAGCCTTGAGGAGAACTGACATCTGCTACATTGTTTCAAGAGGCAGAACTAGAATGGGAAAAACAAGCATTGCTTTCAATAGGATTTATATTTACAAATACGTTAAAATTAATTGAAAAAAAGTGCAATGAATGCATATTAGATAGTTGCTTATAATGACATTTTCTTTCATTATACAAAGGGGTACAGTTCCCTTTTAATTACAAGTTCACATTTCAGGCAGTTCTGGGGCAGTCATGATATCTGTGTGGATTCCAGCACTTATCTACCCTTCTGATCTCTTGTGTACAGTGGAATCTAGCAGAGATATATTATACCCACAGGCAGTCTCTCTTCACCTGACATGGCTCGGTTCAGCTTTCACAAGGAAGAAGGGCCTGTTCTGCAGCCATCAGGCATCAGCTCAATGGATTGTCTGTGTCATTGCAGCCCGACTGGTATTTTTATAGATTAATGAAGAGCATGTGCCTACAATTACATTAAAATACATGCTCGGTGCTGGAACATCACAGGTCTGAACATGATACAAATTGGATACAGAGGTTTATCTAGTGGCCAAAGTCAAGCCTGGAAATAGTTTTTTATAGAATGGAATTGCTAAAGGAGCCTGCAAGTTTCTGCCAGTGGAGGTGTTGGAGATCTGGGCCAATGCACATATGTAGGCATATGTATTAGTTTGGGATCAGACACAGAATGCATGGGGTGTTAGGCCCACCAGGAGCAAGCATATTAAAGTACAAATCAGGTGCATTAATTTGAAACAACAGCTCAGGAATTAGATGGGTCCTCTTTTTCCAAGGGGTACTAATGGTCACCAGACCCCCCTGGGTGGTGGCTTCTGCTAACAAGTTGCCAACAAAAAAGCTCTTGGTCACACATACCGATCTGCTTCACCTTATTATTCAAAAATACTACCCCTGATTGGTCCAAACCTCACACGCTCCTCTATAAACCCACCTCTTTGTGATTTACAGTTGACACCTTCACATCTCTTGGGGCCTCCCTCTGCCACAGTGCCTCTAACTGTATTAATCCCTGTACACCAAAAGATGATGGTCCTGTTTCTAAAAGTGGGAGGATGCCAAAACACCAAGGAAAAATCCAGACATAAATGGAGGATACATAAAACTTCACATAGGTAATGTCCTAATAGAACCTTAACCAAAAAACAAACAAACAATACTCTGAGGCAAAATGCTAATCATAACCTGCCTTTCCTGTGGGTTCTTGTGTGTCGTGGCCAAGTGGAAGAACCAAGCTAGTGGCCACATGGATGTTTTAACCACTAAACAGGGTGGGTGGCCTGTTACATCGGTCTATTAGGGCTGGTGAGAACCAGAGTGTAACTGAAAGTTGTTTTTCTAATGTCACTGATTTGAAATGTCCCTGCCAGACAAAAATATATTCAATCCCAGGCTGCAGACTAACATGAAGGTTGAGAGCATAAACTGTCCTTGGTGTAACAAATAGGATTCTGTGAGTCTGTGCAGATATGAAAAAAATTTAGGAATTGGAGTGCCTATAGATTACTTTATATCTACTCAGCACATAGATAAAATAAGAAATGATTTATTGCAACTGATGGAGAATCTGCATTGCCTAACGTGTTTCAGGAAAGACTTCCCAGAGCCTATGAAAAAAGGGAGTCTTTCCTGAAATGCGTTGGGTAATGCAGATTCTGCATCTATTGCAATAAAAAATGTCTTATTTTATCCAGAGTGCTGCCTGATCTCTGTGCTGAGCGGATATATTTCCCAGTTGGGACACTGGGGGCTGAGCACCTGGAGGCCTGTGGAGCAGAACGTAGGGGTTACCATGAGGGGGTGAGTCTGGGGCTGTCAAATTAAATTGACTTTCATATAGATTACTTTATACATGGGTTGATGAGTCAAATAGTGTAAATTAATGGCTAGTGTCAGTGCCAGAAATTTACTATATGCTGGTACAACTACCATCTTACCCCTTCAACTAAGCAATACAGCCAGCCCCCTTTTAGCTGCCACCAAATGCATGTATCCTTCAGATTCCTATATAGAAAGTACCTTGCCTTGTACCCATATACCTCCAACTGACTAATCTGATGGCTACTAATGAACACCCCCCCCACAATAAAAAAGCTACATGTTTAATATGAAGACAAAAAAAAGAAGCAAGAATCTTACTAATAAAAGAAATTAATGTCTTTTTCTAAAGCTATAAATCCCCTTTCTCCAAAAGATGCACGGATAATGTAGGAATGCAATCACTCCAGAACACTACAGGTCAGCTGCTACACAGGGGCAGAGAGTGGGGGAATTTGGGAGATTAAAACAAAGATAACATAGACTATGTCATACAGAGTGAACCCAGGGAGTGAATGGGCTGTATTATGCACTACAATACTGGTTTCAAAGGAGCCCCTTGTAGCATTCGGTGCCTGCTCTGAGATGGGAATGTGTAAGGCCTCTGTCCGCAGGAGCTGTAGCACAGTAGACTGACCCCCTCAGACCATTTAGGTCTGCATGAGCACCTGTCGGAAATTCTGAGCATTTTTCTACCTTGAACAAGCTGCTGGCCGTCTCATGAGCTAATGTAACTCAGCCTTATTTATGGAGTGGCAGCACTTACAGTGAAGTCATTTATTTGGCTTAAGTTGAGGTATAGGGTAATTCAGCCAAGGCGACACTATACAGAATGGGGTGCAGCTACTCCCGCAAGCCAGGCTGATGGAAGGCAGTCATGGCGCCGACAGGTAAAGCTGTGCTTCTGAGTAATGTTTTAACACGAAAATGGGCTGAATGTAGCCGTGAGAGGCAAACACGAGGATGGAGTTACTGCCGGAGGCAAACTTAAGAGCTTTTGACCATAGGACACAGCGCCTGCTCTATTTCACCCCTTCTCCTTCAGAGGAAACTCTGGCAGCTGCATGCATTAGAGGTGACAGCACAATTTCAAATAGCACCCCCTTAGCCAGGCTCCTTGTTGAATTTACAGCCCAGCTTTCAATATGTAATGGAAAGCGTGGTTTTCAGGAACAGTATCCCCACCACCTAACAGAACAATCTAAATAAAAGGGTAGTTTATTGGCAAATGGCTGATTGGGATCTTATGGACGAAAGGAATGAACAGCCCATTATTTTCAGCTCAAGTCCAGTCTCTGGGTTTTGCCAGTCATTTTTATGAAACAGCAAAGTGCCAAGCTAATTATGAAGGTACAAACAGTAAAAAATATCCAGCACAGAAAGAAGCAGCAACCAGAATTCACCAGACATCACGCTCAGTGCTGGCAAAACAATAACTGGGCTTGAATGTCGCTCACTTGCACCCTCTGACTCCAACAAAAATATGAACATTTTTATTTTTTTAATGCAAAAAGTCACAGCGCAGAAATCCACACAGTTAGTCGATATAAAAACTAAGCATTTCACAAAGAGGCTATATGCTTAAAATACCAAAATAATAGTAATAGTAAAAGGTTTGGCTTCTTTATTCAACTTCAGGATAATACCTGCCTTGTATAACTCAGTCTGTAGTCTTGTGCCTTTATTTGGTCACAGAACTCCTCAATGATTTCTAATATCCTTAGAATTTATACTAGGGGGGCATTATCTGTTATAATACATGAGTGATACTCAGAGTTCTCTGTATAACTCAGTCTTGTTCCTTTAAATGGTCTCAGACCTCTCAGTGACTTCTAATATCCTTATAATTTACAGTAGGGGTACATTATCCCTTATAATACATGAGTGATACTCAGAGTTCCCTGTATAACTCAGCCTGCAGCCTTGTGCCTTTATATGGTCACAGAACCCCTCAGTGACTTCTAATATCCTTATAATTTACAGTAGGGGGTACATTATGCCTTACAATACATGAGTGATACTCAAAGTTCCCTCTATAACTCAGCCTTCTAATAATGACTTCTAATATCACATATACAGAGTTAAAAAAGGAGCGTCTTTCTTATCTATGTTGGAGAGGGTTAATCTTTCCCCATTATACAATATAACGGGAATGTCTCCAATGACATGTTTATTTTCTCGCTGATGATTTATTCTTAGAGAAGGTTTGTTAGATTCCTATAATTACTGAAAAATAAATAATGCATTTTTACACATCTGTAACTATGTATATAATAAGACATAATAAGACAATGTATGTGTCTATAGACTTCTAAAACTGGTATTGGTAACAAACCAAAAACTGCTGACCTCAAAGTAACGGCAAACTATAAACTTGCAATATCTCAAATTAAACGTAAATACAGAATTTTCAGAGCCTTGGTTACAGTAACTCTAACCAAATAACTGTAAACAGTGTTACAACATTCTGTGCTAATTCCAACATTATGCCTGATCAGAAATGTTAAAAGGGACAGAGGTCATTTTTAGAGGCCCGAAATCAAGAGATAGATTATACAGCATTGTGTAACTATAACAAGCAGGCAAGATTCTGTTCTCCACACCCATTTTAGAAACAGTTTTGTCCTTTCATTATGCACATAATACAAATTACAAATTAAACTGTATATAACGGGTATCAGATATGACCTGTGCCACTGTGACAGAATGCTCTGTTATACAGATAACTAGAAACTCAGCCAAAAAGCAGGACAGGACTGCTGCTATAGGTGAAGAATAAAGAAGATTTAGGAAGACTTACCCCCTCCGAAAAAATATCAGTATCAATATATCCATAGAATATTCTTAGAGGCAGATTTACTATTGGTTGAATTTAAAATTTGAAATTCAACCATGTGAATAGGGAATAAAAATCCTTCAAATTTGAAGGATTTTTACCGCAATTCGATTGATCGAATGTAAAAATTCGATCGATAAAATCGTTCGATTCGATCGAAATGAACGATTTTAACCATTCAATCTAATTTTTTAATTTGTTTAAAATTTTTGATTCCCAATTCGGTAGGTTGAAACTGGCGAACTAGGCAGTCGAATAAAAATTTAAAGGGGAAGTAATTCGACAGTCGAATAGTCGAATATATTTTCATTCGAATTATTCGAATCATTCGATTCGATCAAATTTACAAAATTCACTGGTCGAATTGGTCTTCAAAAACATTCGAAAATTCGAATTCAAAACTTTTTGAAAATTCGATCGAACTTCGAATCCTTCACACGAATTTAGTAAATCTGCCTATATAGTCTGAGTATATATTCTCCAATGAAAAGCCTTTTAGCAGTAGCCTCTCAAAACTAAAATTTTGCATTTAGGGTGGCTTAGGAACAGGTCAAAACAAATGTGGTTTACTGTGCATGGACTATCTTATGCTATCTATCCTTTTGACCAGCAGGCTGGCTGATTGGTCTGATTTTAATACAAGATTGACCAGTGTATGGCCACTTTAAAGCAGACAACAAAATCTAAAGAACATAAATCCTAGTAAATTCCTGGTATATTTATACTTTTATACACACCAGGAACTTAAGAACCACCTTGAATAACAATTGTGTGCAAATACAGTAAATTCCCTTTAATTTGCTGCAATACACGCATTTATACATTAATGTACACAACTGCTGAGTGTGATATGTTGTAATTGTGTTAATACTCCTGACATACACTGATTGGGTGTTTAAAGAACAATAAAGAGCTGTATATATCATATATGGTTTTGTATTTGTGATTCTTTTCTTTTGATTTATGAAGTGCTGTATTTGGGCTTTCATTTGGCATTTTGGGGGAGGTTCCCTTGTATCTAAATTTGTAAACCTAGCAGCCCTTTCTGATGTGGGAGTTCTGCACAGCGGATGTCTCCTCTTTTCATTTTCACCATTACAAGTTATGCTAAAATAAAGGTTCATTACCTCAAAATTCAGCACAAAATAGTAAAATATGTTTTATTCTGTCTGCTTTAAGTTATAAAATGGACCGCTTCCCTTTCCATACCCCCTATATCTTGTAAAATAACAAATAAGTCCAAACAAACCTGTCACTTACGTACTATTTTATATAAACACATAGCTATAAATAAAAAGATACAAGGCTGATTAGTAATTAATTCAAATGCACAGAAACCAGTGCATTTTGCAATGTATTGAATTCAGCCCTGCAACATCAGCTTCTATGACAGATGAACCTCATTTTACATTTGATTTAGAATGACCCCTAAGTTTAGATTCTCACCAGCAGCCTAGAGCTCACTGAGCATGGGCAGTGCCACTGACATTCTAAAGATGCCCTAAGAAGATCCAAAATTGGGAGCTGTTGGATCATAAGGCTGCTAAAACTTTGGGCTGGTACAGTAGATTCAATGAATGAAATACAGAATTTATAGCCAGTTATGTTTTTAGACTTTCCTCAAATATTTTAATCCTCCTTTTGAAATAAAAACATACCTACTAGCTGTGAGGAAAGGCAAACTAGTTCTATGCGTAAGTGAACTATGCATCAGTTATCCAAAGTCATTTACGCTAGTGTTACTGTGCAGGCATACATGATTTATACACACTGTAGATAGAGACACAGCAATTTGTGGTATGTCTAGGAAATCTGAGATACAGTTCAAGACGCTGATTCTCTTGTAGGGGGGAAAAAGGCAGAAAATAATTGAATTCCTGAGGTGTGTGTCACTACTGCAGGGCTTGGAAACAGAGTCAGGGTTTCCAACAGTGAGTGGCAGAGTGTGATTAAGGCCATTCTTTATGTCAGGCTACTGATGCGAGGGATGCGCTGAACATTTGTAATCTCAAATAAAAAAAAAACAGTCCCGGGAAGGTCAGGGTAAGACTATGTTTCTTGTCATGAGAGTTATCAGGAGTATAACCAACAGAGAAAGTGCAAATCCCGACATTGAGCTGAGAGTTCATACTGTCTCTCTCTTTGGGTGTTTTTAGACCTAGCTGGGCCTTCTGAATGAACAAATCTTGAAATGTAAAGTGGTACTGACAAATGCAACTGATTCAGATATCTACTGATATCTAAAAGGAATAAGCAATACTCTTGTTGGGTTTTACTTTCTTTGAAGGAGAGGCTTCTCTAACTAATGAAAAGCTATGGTTCTCAACTACAGCAGGGACACTCAAAAGTAGGTATCAAGGTGATTTTTCTGCTTTAAATGTAACCTTCAAGCCCAAAGTCCTCTTTTCATTATAGTTGTACTAATGGAATTAACCTTTAGTGACGTATGCATTAGTCCCCAAAATGATTAAATAGACTCCTCTTTGGGTTCCATTTGTGGACAATTATTGACACATTCTAAAGGATTTGAAAACCTCACAGCTCTGGATGAAACTGAGGACCTTTGCTGATGCATGGCCAATGAAATGTAAAAATAGGACTATAATTAAAAACATTTGGTTAACCTGAGCATAAGGAATGCAGGACTTGAAGCCAGACTTGCTACGAAAGTTTCTTCTGCTAATTCAGTCTTGAAAGTGTGTTCTTTTAGTTCTGAAGAGCCCTTGGGTTGTTATTCAGGTAACATTATTTAGTGCTTTCGAGTTCTTCTAGTAGCGCTTGCACTCAGGTTGTATCTAATTTTTTATTCAATGCTTTCTTTAGAGACTTTATCTCAAAGGCTGAGCTTGAGCCTAACCTTGAGGGCTGAACATAGACTCAGTTGTAATTCCACAAGCAGAAGAGCTAATGAGCGCACATTTAGATGCAGATATTTGTGTTTAGGTATGGTAGATTCCTAATGAATCCAAACAGTCTGCAATACAAGGACGTTCAAATAATATAGTTTAGTACAGTCAAAAAACTACACACTGAGGGTGCACATAATATGAAGACCTTGTTTATCATACTGATGTTTCAATACAGCAAGTTGTTTGCAGACTAGAACCTAGTATAAGCTAGAAAACTAGGATTTTATACTATACAGCTGTGCAGAATACATTTGCACCTAATGATGGCAAAGTCCACCCAGGAGATTTGGGACTTTGTGCAAGCTGGACCTGTATATTACATGG
Source organism: Xenopus borealis (assembly GCA_024363595.1). Classification (NCBI taxonomy): domain Eukaryota; kingdom Metazoa; phylum Chordata; class Amphibia; order Anura; family Pipidae; genus Xenopus; species Xenopus borealis. The sequence goes on from CM044447.1 coordinate 45,622,613, forward strand.
ACTCCATTGTTGTTGATTTCAAAAGCAGCTTGGTCTTCAATCAGGACATCTCTCGTTTAGTAGATGTCCCACCCTTATAGCAGCTGACTTTTCCCTTTCTCCTCCAGCACAAGCCATTCTGTTCTCGCTCCTCCAGCCGGCCAACAAAACACAACAGATCCACTTCCATTAATGCTGCACTTCATTATTTTAATTATCTTCTTGCTCCCTAATCTAAAGTAATTATTTCTTAATCAGATGAGTGCGTAAGCAGACTGGCTTAGTTAACCTTGGCTACTTTTAACAGATAGGTGTTGTAAAGATTAACTTAATTAGTTGTCAATTTTTTTTCTAAAATATGGCTTTATTGGGATGAAAAAAGGTGGAGGATTACTTTGCAACCTCAAGGTTAATTAAAATATACTGCAAGGTGCATTGGTTTCAAGGCAAATATTGGGTGACTGCCAGTACTTTTTTTCATTCTGTGTTCCAGGTGCATAATGTGAAATGGTTCCTAATTAGGCAGTGTCCAAGTACGGGGAGTGCATGTGTAAATGGGTCTTTAGGGACGTGTTATCATCTATCTTACCCTCTCGGTCTGTACCCTTAAAACAAGACTTTGTGCTAGGTCAGAAAAACAGATCAATAGATAAAACTACGGATGACTTATGAACCATCAGAACTTACAGGATTGTTACATTACACAGGAAATGACACTGTAATATTGGTCAACAAAGACAGAAATGCACCAAGTTCAACCTTACAGGGACCCTAGGCAGGCGGGTTTGGGCTCAACTCCTTATTCTGCCCACGCAAGACCTTACTATGCCCCATTTCTGTCTCCAGCAGTGTATAGCATAGGCTCACACGTGCTCCATATTGGTGATATCAGAGATGGGTCAGACACAATTCTACATATCAATGGTGTGCTGGGTTGTTTTGAGTACAGGTTGGGAGTAGACAGATTAGGGTTGTGTGTGGGTCGACTCTCAACTTTGTTTGTCAACCTGCACATCACTATTCCATAACTTGTGCATCTGAAGTATGCGCAAGCTAGTGGACAGGAGGATGAATGCCTGTGTGCCGCCCCCCTCATGAATACATTGCTGCCAAAATCAGGCAATCTTGTATTCACTGGGAAAATGCCAGGGTACATTTTGGAATGCAGCTTTTATTGGATTGCATTGTGCCTGTAGTTATTAATGAGTTCTGCATAAACAAATGCATCCCATTCTCTAGCTGCAGCATTTGCAAGGCGTTGAGATAAGGTACAGCTCATAATATAAAGGGTTTATCTGTGGAGTGGTAATTTGATTTGCTATCTTCTCCTGATTAAACAATGGAACCAAGAAGTTGGATAGCATGTAAGAAAGTCATTTCAGTTTTCAGACTTTGCACTGGTGGAAGAAATAAAAGTGGAAGAAATAAAAAAAAAAATACATTGCTTAGGAAAACCAAGCTCATATTGAAAAAGAGGTTAGCCTGCCTCTTTAATAAATCTCGCCCTAAATCTTAAATTTTCCATAAATAGCGAGTATATGAGTTACTCTATCTTCTATCTTTTGGGAAAAGACAAACAGTGCTGGATGCACTTAGCTGTGCTTACTTCCCACAGAGCTGGTATTTCTGTTCTTTGGGCTGCTTGCACAGGGAATATTTTAAGGCTCTCGCGTTCCTGCAATTATGTTATTTATTGCTGCAGCACAAAGTGCACTTAGAATCGATTCTGACTGGTTCTGAAGACAGTAATTAAGTTCCAGGGGGCTATGAGGAGCAAGAGAAGTTTCAGATTGTGCTGAATTTGTGAGCAGGGTGTATAAGAGGCATATGGCAAAACTTGCCTGGAAACTTTGTTCAACCATACAATTAAATGTAAAGGTTTCTCATTGCTGCAAATACCTATAGGAAGCAACATTTCCTTCATTCAAACATTGCATTAATTTATGCACTTAAAATTAGTGGAGGGCCCTCACTAAATTCATTCAGTTTTATTTTAAATTGCTGTGTTTGTTTGTCTTAAGCTGGTCATATATTCCCAACTTTGATTTGGAACTTAAGTTTATCACGTTTGGATCATACTGGCCCAGGTCTGGACTGAGAATCAATAGGCCTGACGTTTGATGTGCAGAGAGAGGGCCAAACAGCCCCCTACAAGTACAATACATAGTGACTGCCTATGGAAACTTACAGCAGCTCCTCTGGCATTTGCCAGAACCCAAAGATTGCTAGTCCAGGCCTGTACTGGCTCCTATGTCAGAGTGAGATGGTATCTACAACCCTGATCTACTCTGTTTTTAGAACAAGGTAAAGCAAATTTAGGGGGGCACCGGTTGTAGAATCCTGCACGGGTCAATTCTTTGCAACCCATACCCGACCAGCAACCTGCAATCTGCAACCCAGACCCGCAACCAGCATTCTTACCCACCTGGACCAACTACCCGACCCTGACCCACAAGTAACTTATCGGCAACCCGGACCTATGACCCGGTGACCATCAAGAATCAGGAAGTGCTGTCATTGTAACCGGAAGTGGCATCATCGGAAGTAGGCGTGATCAGAAAACATGAGTAAAAATCACTATTGAAAAGACCCTCGGCCCAACCTGCAAACCCACATAACCGCCGACCTGCTCTAATCCCCGCACCCGGAACTTCTACCCGCCACCGGCAGCGCAGGTACCTGACCCGCTGCAGGGCTCTAACTGGTGGTATGGAGAGGGAGAATCCTGGAGGGGTCCAAGGTATTAGGCAGGTTTTAGTTCCCCATTAAAGGCTCAAAATCCTGCAGGAATGTAAAAACTTGGTTATTGAACCTGTAGAGCATATGGAAACTGCACATTTTTTAGGGGGACAATATTAATTATTAGAGGAAAAAAACAAAAATATTTAGAGATTTATTAATCTGCTGCTAATAACTCAAAAAAGTCATACAATTCGAGCGCCAAATTAGAAAAAGTTGAACAATTTAAATTGTTGCATGATTATGTTTAGACTTTTCCCACACAAAATTTTTTGAGCTGATTTTTAGATGAATGAAGTATATTCATGGATGGGAGTTAGGCTGACTTTGTTTTAGAAAAAAAATGGCAATAATTTGAGTCTTAGCAAATACACCTCTTAACTTGAGTCTTAACAAATACCCCTTTTACACTTTGAGGTGCCAAAAATTAGGCACCCCCATATGACTACTTTTACTTACCTGACACCCTAGATGGTGCTCCTATCAGCAGAAAACAACACCGGCCCGGGGTTCTTACTTTGAGCACATTGGAGGGATCCTCATCCTGCTTCTTCGGGTTTTCAAATTTCCTGGGGCAGACTCATGCGCAGTAGAGCGAAATAGCCAAGTTTTTCATTCAAGTTCAGCTTTTTACTGTACTGCACATGTGCAGCCACAGGAAGACCTGAAGAAGCAGGAAGAGGATCTCTTGGCTGTGCTCGAAGTAAGAACCCAGAAAGGTTTTCTCTTGATAGGAGCACTGGCCTGGGGTGTCAGCTAAGTAAAAGTAGTGCCTAATGTTTTGCATCCCCTAGTGTAAAATGTTATTCCTTTCCCTTTAATGTTGTCCCTCATATGTCCCCACATGGGTGGCAGCAGTAGACCATAGCAACACAACTTGCTAATTGCCAGTGAATATAACCTTCAACTTTATACATAGGAATCCGTTCTAGTAATTATTAGCCCAGCGACAGATATAATATTACGGGTAGAATTTCATTTTCAAACCCTTTCTAAAAGCAAACCAATCTTGGTTAATTTGGAAAAAAGTCAATAAGCATATTAATAGACTGCGTTGTTACAGAAAGCTGGCACCTTAATGTCGTGACAGTCAATTTCATTTTCTATTTTTTTCCCAAAAGCCTTTTAATAATAGAGACTGAATGGTAGACGTGGAGACACGGTTAGATTGGACTTGTCAAACTAGAGAAATGTCTTGGATCGAAAGTGAGTGTTCCAAATATTTGAGTTGGACTATGGGCCAAGAATGTGAAATCCAAGCAGATTTCAAACCCAGCCACAATCCGCCTTCCCTGGCTAATTACGACAAACTCATCAGATCTTCTCTGCCATTAATAAGGCACTGTTACAGCCACCAGGTTGGCAGATGAAACTAAGACGGAGACAAATACGGAGAGGGGAAATGCCATTGGAGGAAGAATAAAATTGTTACTGTAGAGTGCAATGTGGCTTCTTTTACAAACTATGAGGAGGGTCTATTTGCTTTGTTTTAATAAAGTCATAATACGGCTCCACCGCGCAGGCATCTCTGAAATGTGCTGGCAGCAGGACTGCACGGGGATGATGAAAAGCAGTAAGGAAACACTTAGTCAGAAGCAAAAAGAGATAACCATTTAATGAAATACCTACTGATTTTTGGAAGCACAAGCATCCTAAAGAAGAAGACTTTTCTGGAAAAAATTATCTTTGTCTCAGTCTCCTGCCAGGAACATCACTTGTGATATTAATGCTACTTCATCTCATAAAGCAGTTGTCAAGTGATTCCAAGTGCACCAAGCAATTGGAAGTAGGATCAATGGGCGTCGGCAGCCAACTTTGCCGTCTCTTGGCTGCCTGCTACAATGGGGCCTTTAATAAAAAATCTACAGAGGGAAAGGATCATATTTTTGTTTATGCCTTTAAAAAGGACATCCATTTAATAAAAAAGTGTTTCATATTGGTGAAGCTTTGGTGGGACGCATGATAAATGATGTCGCCTGGGCAGGAGACCATTGGTTTTGCCTTGCAAGCTATTTGATGTGCCTTCCAAAGCAGAGGATGGGCCTCATTAAACAACATCACAAAGGCACGCGGATGGCGCCATTCACTCATTTGGGCTGCACATAACTGCAACTGCGCTGCTCAAGCAGGACCCTAAGAAAGAGTTCTGGAACCATTATACTGCTATTTCCCTTTATTAAAAATGAAGCAACGAATTTGTCATTATATTACTCTTATTTTACAGTGCTTACATAGCTTCAATGTGGGTTCTATAGAGTCTGCTTGCAGACATAAGTTGCCCTTGTTTCTCTAGATAGATGGTTGGCCATGTCCTTCCTTAGCACATTCTATAGAATTCCTATTGCATTATAATCTAGCAGGGGTGCTGGTAACACAAGATAAAACGCAGATGGACATTTCAGATCCATCATGGTCAACAATTCAACACTTGTTGGACGTCAAAGTGGCCATGTCACACACCTCCCAACATTTCAAAAACAGACAGAGGGACAAAAAGATCTGCCATGCTGAACACAGCAACAACTTTGACCATGTGCATTTTATGGCCACACTCCCTAAATACCATGTCAAAGTTTGAGTTTTAGGGCAATGCTTTATGTGTTATTAAAGTTTTGCTAATGAAGTTGAATTGCCCTTTAATCTGTGAGTCTCCCCCAGGAGTTCTCTCAAGAGAGCTACCATTCTTAAATATTTACAATTGTATCTTTGCTGATTTTAAATTGTTACAAATGTATCAAAGTTCAGCTGCTGAGTGTTCTGGGCTCTCTGCCAAAAAACTCTGATTTGTTTAAATTTCAAAAACTTTGCATCTTTTTCTGGCTGTTCGGTGCAAGAGAAAGTCAAGACATTTCATTATCAATCTGGGACTGTGGGTTGTGTTGTCAAATCAGGACTGTCCCACCAGAAATTGAACAGTTGGGAGGTATGATGTCACCATCAAGAAGATCAACGAAAACTGACTAGACGTGTGGTTATTGACCCTTGCTTTGCCTGACTATTCTGATTATCTCCAATCCTGACCCTTGCCTGTTTGTGACTACTCTGATTATCTCCAAACCTGACCTCTGCCTCCTGTCCACTGGCTATTCTGCTCTCTCCAATCCTGATCCTGGCCTGTCTACTCCGCTTGTGCTGGTCCGGCCCACCTGTTCCACTTTGGTGGTATTCTTCAATCCAATATCCTTGGTTAGACGATCATGCCCCTGTGCTAGCCAGAACTTTTAGCTTTGCACCCCTCGATAAGTCCAGGTGGCATCTGAGTAAGCTGAGGGCTCCTCCCGAGGCCAAAGGCGGTCACTTAACTGGTGAAGCCGAGCTGAGACCAAGGCGCTTAGCAACTGTTCTGGTATTGGGTGCCGCTCGTGACAATGTGGCCAAAAGCATGCATGAGCGGCTCAGTGAGCATTTGGCTTAACAGAGGACACAAAGTTTTTGAAAGGAATACTGTCATGGGAAAGCATTTTGTTTCCCAAACTGCATCAATTAATAGTGTTGCTCCATCAGAATTCTGCACTGAAATCAATTTTGCAAACAGATTTTTTTAGATTTAATTTTGAAATCTGACATGGGGCTAGACATATTATCAGTTTCCCAGCTGCACCCCAGTCATGTGACTTATGCTCTGATAAACTTCAATCACTCTTTACTGCTGTAGCGCAAGTTAGACTGATATCACCTAGGGATGCACTGAATCCAGCATTCGGTTTGGGATTCAGCCAGGATTCTTTCTTTTCCAGTAGGATTCAGATTCAGCCTAATCCTTCTGCCCTGTTGAACCAAATCATAATTTGGTAATTGGGGCGGGGAGGGAAATTGCTTGATTTTTTTCTCACAAATCAAGGAAGTAAAAAATGTTTTCCCCCTTCCCATCCCTAATTTGCATATGCTCTAAAATTACTTTACAGAAGCAGGCTAATGTCTCAGGAATCTTCCTCAGCTTTGAGAGTCTGAAGTATCTGATACGCTGCTAAAGTGCACTTTTTCAAAGCACTTCTTAAACAACGTTCATAGCATTGCTGTAAGATTTGCCCAAGGGAACAAAGGGTGAGGATATGTAAGTGGGTATGGGTTAAAAAAAACCCCATGAAATGAAGAGGCTCCATTGTGTACCACTTGGGTAAAGTCAATAACATTGTATTATTTGCTAATCTTAAAGAACAAAATAAGAAAAGACCAAGGTAGTGGCCCCCACTTATCCGCCCCTTCTTCTATTATTCTTCTGTCTCTTAGTTAAGAGGATTTTTAGATCATACTAACGAGTTCCTCCAGCACTTTGAACTCCCAATCTGTATGCAGAAAAAATGCAGGGAAAAAAGACTGTTCTGACTTAATGTGCCCAAATATGATTAGTGTCAAACTGTGAAATATCATTTCCTTATCTCTAGGAACCAGCAGACTTGCACATTTCTAGGGATCAGGGTTTTTTTCCCTTATTTCTTCTTTGCAAAACACAGCCTTTGAGGCCCGGCATTTTGCGTTCGTCTCTTTTAGCTGTCATGTCGCTTTGTTAAAACCTCTGAGATTTTCTGTCTGCTTTTTTTTTCTCTCTGCCTTCTTTTGACTTCAGTGTTCGGAGCTGCCAAAAAGTTTTGATCAAGGGATGTTATTATTAAAAATGGCAAATGTAACTCTTTCTATAACCTGTGTAGGTACACACATATCATGCAGGTGTTTTTATTACTTTGCAATGTACATACTAAATATATATATATATTTATATTCAATATGCTTAGCTGGTGCACTCTTAACAATCCACAGCTGCCTGGGTGCTGGTCAACACATTAGTATGCAGTGAACAAATAAGCCGCACTCCACGGACTTCATTTTGAAAAATAAAGGTGAAGTTTTATTCTCAACATTTCGGCTCTTTAACTGGGGCCGTCTTCTCCCAAGTAAAGGAAAACTGGAAGATCCACCCACTGACTGGGGTGGATGTAAACTGTAAAAGAACTGTCTTGCCCTAAAAAATCACAAATCAATGGTCCCATGTGATTCCCAGATTGGGATATTAGAGAAATATTGAGATATTGTATCTAGCGAAACGCGCGTTGGCGTTATCTGCTGTTTCCTCAAGCTTTTTTATTTTACAACAGAACTTTATGTAATTCTCCATATAGGTTGGCAATATGATTTTTCCAGTTCTCCTTCTCAATATTTCTCTAATATCCCAATCTGGGAATCACATGGGACCATTGATTTGTGTTTTTTAGGGCAAGACAGTTTTTTTTACAGTTTAGGAGAAGTTTAACTGTTGAGACCACAGTCTTGGTAACCCTGCCTTTCTCTCTCTTTGTGGTGTCCCAAGATCAGCCAATGATGAGATAGGGACCTATGGGACAACTCCACCCACTTATTTTCCTATTTCCTGCTCTTTTCTGAACTGGAACCAGCCTAACCTATCTAATTAATTTAATGAATATTTATGAATTTTTGGATTAACTATTCCCATTTTGATATCTATCTATTTACCAGTGTCGCACTTTAGTAATAATCAATTGTCAATCCGATAATTAATAAGGATTAGGATTAGGAAAGCACTTTATATAAAGTATTTATTATTATAATGAATTGTATATGAATTAACAGCGCACTCTAAGCACTTTATAATATTAATTATCTCTATCTCTTATTATTATTATTATTAACATGTTTTTCTATAGCGCAAACTTGCTTATTTAGGATATGATATTCCTAATTTTTTTATTCAATTATCCTATTTATACACTGGCACTTTATGGTGGTTATTTGAATTCCACATAAGGTGGATGAGCGCGGTGATACCTACTTTTTTGTAGAATACCTAAATTTTTGTAGAATATCAGTGAATACGGGGATTTTTATTTAAAAATTATTCAGTTGCAGAAGAGGTTCTTTTCTTTCTCCTCCTACATTTACAATTTTTTATTTGCAATGTAAACCATGTAATTTAGAAATAAAAGCTATGTCATAAAAAATCACGACAGAATCCCTTTAAGGTGAAATAATAGAAACTGAACCTATTGTTTAACCGTAAATCCTAAGAGTGTGGATTCTTTGCTGTGGATCTATGGATTTATCCTGAACGTCAGCAACTCTCTAGTTTTCAAATTTAGCAATCTGGTTGCTATGGTTCAAATTACCCTAGCTACCCCGCATTGATTTGAATAAGAGAGCATGAATATGAATAGATGAGGGCCTGAATAGAAAGCTGAGTAATAAAATGCACTAACAATAAACGTGTAGCCTTACAGAGCATTTGTTTTAGATGGTAAAAAGCAAATAATTCAAAAACTATAAAAAAACTAAATAACAAAGACCAATTGAAAAATTGCTTAGAATTAAAGGTTAACCACCCCTTTCATATCCAACTGTATTTCAATGAAGCGACTTCACAAGATGGCTGCACCTAATCAAAAAAGCCTAATAATAATAACAATAATAATTTAATGCAGACCCCCATGAGAGCAGAATGCTCCATGCAGCCTTCCCCACTGCCGCCTTAACTAACTCATTGAATTGCTTCAAAGAGAGAACCATACAAAGAAGTGTAATTATTTGGGCCATTACGGCAACGAAACCATTGCTGTTTATCTGCCAGGAAATGCTGTTTGGGCAGTTTTACACTGATTTATCCACATTTGGAAGGTCTCTCGTGTCAACAACTGCAAGCGGGGGATAATGGATTTTTTTTAATCTCCTATAAATTTATAGAGTCTTTCATTTGTCCCATGAAAGAAGCATAGGCTATAATATATGAATGCAATCTGTTTAGGCACATACACACGCATTCCCACACAGACACACAAACACGCAGATTCCAATGCCATGGAAACTAAGTTTGCAAAAAAAAAAATTTAAAAAAAGAGCTGGACGAGCAAAGGCTTAATGAGCCAAATATACTGGTTTAGCAAAATTCCTGTGGGATGGCAGTGGAACTCTGTGATTCTGTTATTTTTTTTACTATTTTTTGTAAGCCATAAAAATAAAATAAAGGGCAACTGAAGTGTAAAAACAAATTAGCTCAAAAAGTGTTGCACTTGTGTTGGACATCTGTATTGTCCTGGTCAGCCTTTTCCCTTGTGCAAAATTATTATTATTATCATTCCTGGGGCAGAAGCCTTGTCTGCCCAATCAAGTACCAGTGTTTTGCTCATAGCCATCCTAATATGTAATAATCTTTTAAACAGAAACCCAGAAAGGCATGAATAGACCTATCAGCCAGGGGATCAAACCTTTATACTTTGAAATTGCAGTTATTTTCATTGCTGCATGTGACCAGAATCCCATAACTTGTAAGAAATGAAATGGTTTTATCTGGCTCACCAAACAGGTTGGTTAATGAAACCCTCAATATCACATGAATGTTTCTCCTGATATAATGTTCAGAGAGTTACCCTAAATCTATGACAACATAGGCATTCCCCTGTACAGGAATTGGACCCGAATTACAGGATGGCCCTCTCCCATAGACTCCATTATCATGAAAAAATCCAAATTTT
>CM044447.1:45646655-45663086 GCA_024363595.1 Xenopus borealis
GTGTGTGTAATTTAACTATGTAACTATGGCAGAATACAATATGTTAGATCTAAGTGGAGGTGTCACTGACTCTGACCTATCAAATGGCAACACTATGAGAGATGCGTAACTGATTGAGCGCAGTGAAATTTGAATCGGGTTAAAGAGTGGGGAAAGGCAATAGTCTATAGGGACAGGCCAGCAAGGTCAAATAACTATTTGAAAGGAATAAAAAAAGAGAGCGAGATAGCGCAGCACTGAACGAAAGGCAAGCTCAAGTCTGACAGAAGTGCTCAGTCAGGTGTGCAGAACATGCTCCTAATTGTGCAGAATTAGCCAGTATTCACTCGCATGTCAAAACAGAGCTGCATAGGAGGCAGCTGCTTGTCGGGGAAAGGGCTCTTTGTTCCTATTCTTTTTTACTCTGGCATACCTTTCCTTTAAAGGGCCACTACCACCATTTTTCCTTTGTGCGCACAGAATGGAAACTTTAAGGGAAGGACAATTATTTTATACGTATGTATATACGTAATTGCTTAATATTTTGCTCACTTGATAATGACACAGGTAACAGTTGCAGCCTGACCTTGCCAGACTATCTTCTTTGACTCTGCCTCCAAGTCCATCTTCTCTCAGTCACACCTCCTGTCCAGCTACCGGCTTCTTAAAGGACTATTTCATCCCGCTTCTCTATTTCCCCAATGCTGGATCATTGGCCAACCTGGGTTTTGGAAGATACTAATCCATCCCCAGTAGGGCTTCCATCAATAGCTAACAATTTAACCAATGAGACCAGGGCTAGAGTGGGTATGCCATGTTTCAGAGCAAAGTTAATGTCTAGGAAGTTCCCTGCCACCCCAGAATATAAGAAATATTTCTACTCAACCCATATCCTGCTCTAAGAGGACTGGAAAAAAATTGTTGGGGAGTAGAAACAGTATGAACCAAAAAAGTCTCCAAAAACCTGTTTAGGTTCTGACTTTTCCTGGCCTCTTGGGACAGTTGTTATGAAAATGCCATTTATTCCCACAATACAGGCACAACCCATTAGAAAGGGGGATAACAAAATTTACCCTGGACTCCTCAGCAGGGAAGGAGTGGGGTAGGAACCCAAGATGCAACTGGCAGGTCTCCTGAGCGTAGTCAGGACACAGGCCGGGTCAAACCAAACAGTAACACTGTACAAGGCCAGGATCCAAGAGAATAGTCAGAAACAGGAAAAGGTCAGTAAGGCAGCAAACAAGAAGTCAGGGATATGCGGGGGTCAAGACACTATAATCAGACTTGAATCACACCCAGGAACTATCAGAAATAGACCTACGTTGGGCAAGGAACAATTGGCCGCAGGCCCTTTAAATGTTACATTTAATGATGTCAGGCATGCTGAATAAAATGGACACGCACACACAGTGCACTTCAATTCCTGATTTGGTGAGTGCAGGAGAGCAGGCTGCGGCCGTCCACATGGGTGTAGCGGCGGGCCCCCAGTGAGCTTCCATGCCTTTTTACAGCAACATTATTAAAATTAAGATATGTTTCCGCCCTCCGCATTATGTAGAAAAGAAAATAATCTTGTATTTGAAATGCACGGCTATATTGTACGTAATAGTTAGTACTCTGCGGAATTTCTCTTTTTAAATCCACTATGTTTTATGACAACAGAGTTTAATTCAATTTGAAGTCAAAATGAATCAACCTACAGATGGGAACACTCCATATTCAGAGAAGTGAAAATGGAGGTCAATCAAGGAAAAGCAGGCTGGACTAGTGATTGAAATGCATATAACATCATGGAAGCCCAAACATTGTAGTACTAAAATATATTATTAAGGTCTCTGCTGTATCATTTTACCTGTCCTCTGATAGCCAGCATATGTGTGTATCCCATTAACAGCTGGCACTGCAGATATTTCAGAGGTCATTTTCTCAGGGCTGTAGAACAGAAGACTGAATATTAAACTGGGCTTTTTTCAGACTTTGAAAAGTTAGAAGTAAAGAGATTGGCCATGAATGCTGTTTTATTCTGCTTAACAAAATGTTAGTAAGAGTAATTTTGAAAGTGGTATATCTTGAGTACATTTTTCTTGAGCGGTGTTACCAGCTACGGTTGGTTCCCACAATAAGTGCCCAAGTCTTTGAAAGTAGATGAAAAGGAAGAAAAGAATAAAAAAGTTAAACAAACTAGAAGGAGAAAATTATAGAAAGTTAGGGGAGGAAACAAGGGCAGAAAGACATAGGAAAAGAAGACTAAGTCTGTAAGGAGAAGAGAAAGAAAGGAAGAGAAAAGTAGAACGATGGGAAGAGGAGATGGGAGAGGAGTAAGGGATAAATACATTTAAAAGGACTAATTAAATGAAGAATAACCTGGAGGTACTTGGTAATAATAAACTTATCTGGTGAAAGCAATGATAGTGAGCAGCAACCAGAGGCAGCACTATATTGACTTGTAACTCCTTCCCTTTACAAAGCATTTAGGCCCTTTTAATTTAATTTAATTTAATTTAATTTAATGGGCAGTTTTGGTCTCTAGCACCCAGCTAAGTTGAAACATCTTCCAGTCTTCCAGACATTCCCCAACAGACTTGGGAAAGCTCAATGTGCAGTACAGACCTTCTTCTGAGAGTTCTGTACCGGCACAGACACCCTTCTACAACTGGTATTGGGGATACCTGGGAAAGAAGATGGCTGCACAGCCTGGGGTATACTATCTAGAAATAATGCTGCTTCTCTGGTTGCAGGAAGGGCTCAGTCAGGTTTTATATCTGGGGTTGCAGACCAATAGACTGTAGCACAAATGGCAAATCAATGATCATCTGTGAAGAATCTGATATATACATAATACACAATACACACTGGCAGCACAAGTTTAAAGATTATGCATGTGCTGCTGTCTTCTTTTTATGTGCCAAATTAAAATTCCCTTTAAAACACACACAATGCCATCACAAGGAATGCCAGACCAGCGTCAGATGTGGGTAGGGTTGCCACCTGGCCAGCATTTTACCTGCCTGGCTGGTAATGGTTGATCCCAATGTTATTAATAGGAAAAATTGATAAATCAATAGGAAGGCCAGTATTTTTCCCAGATAAGGTGGAAACCAGGCTTTTGCAAAAATTGTACGGAGCACACGGTGACTAAAGCAGTAAAATCTTCTTTTATTTCATCTCAGTTAAAAACATCCATATTAAAGTGTGTATCTTTACCCCACTCTTTACGCGTTTCGTGGCTTCCCGCCACTTCCTCAGAAGCACAGAAGGTGGAAACCAGGTCCAGACTAGAGTTGCCTGACTGGTAAAAATGATGCTTGACTAGGGTTGTCACCTGGCTGGTATTTTACCGGCCTGACTTGTAAAAATTATGCCTGACCCCAATTAATAGGGAAAAAAATCTAAAAATATAGGAAGGCCGGTATTTTTTGGCAAAAATGGTGGCAACCCTAGGGCCCAATGATCAGATCACAACACAGAGTATACGGGCGGGCGGATAGCGGGACCGCATCAACGAACAGACTCCGTCGGCAGCTTTTATTGGCCCGTGTATGGCCACCTTTAGTCTGGAGTAAAAGTGAGCTGGTAAAACTGGTGTGTTTGCTTCAGAAAGACTACTATATTTTACATAAACAAGCTAATGTGTAGCCATGGAAGCAGTCATTCAAACTTGAAAAAGGCACAGGTTACATAGTACATAAAAGATAAACCACCATTGTATTAGACAGGGCTTATCTGTTATGTGTTATGTAACCTGTGCCTTTCATTTCCTACTTTTTTCCAGCTTGAATGACATGTAGACGGTGTGCCAAACAATATAAAAGTTGTCCTTCTTACATCTGTGTTTCCTCTCTCTCTCTTGCTCTCTATATATATCGTTTAGTCTTCAGATCCCAGGTAAAGAAACAGTTTATGGTGTGCACCTTACATATCTCTCTCGCTCTATATATATATATTTTTCTTTAACAGCTTCTTCCTTATTTCCTGAAGGTTTTCTCAGGCTCGAATAGGTGTAAATTGAGTTGCAGTGCCAACACTACAGTGACATTGAAATAGACATCAGTGGCTCTGAGTAAATCTTGCTGCGTGTGATGAATTTTCCCGCTTGAACTAAAACAAAGAAAAGAGCTGCCCTTTCTAACTATTAATAATGTGAAGAGCAGCAAGACACTTGTTCCTGCCTGCGAGTATCTATTTGTTTTCTTTCTGCTGCTAAAAATATTTCGGAACATGAAAGAATATAAAAAGATTTAAAAATGAAACATACACAGGCTCTATGTGTCTATGTAAGGCACCTTAATCTAATATAAAAATCCACAAGCGGTGCCACAAAAATAAGACTTGATTTTCAATATGCAAAGAACAGGAACCAATGCACACTCAGTTCTTATTAGAGAACATTAGAGAACATATTGACATTTTAAAGGAAAGTTAAAAGAATAAAGTAGAGTGATAAAATACAGAGTAAAGCCAGCCATACATGACCAGGTGTGGTCAGGATGATTTCAACCAAAACACCTGACTATATGGTCATGTTTGCCAGGTTGTGGGTTTTTTTTAAAAACCACCATGCACATGATTTGGCTTATTGAAAAATCTGGTGTGTTGGCAGGTATGCTACCCGAAGTTCCAAACTTTTGGCTCGAACAAATCAAATAATGGAAGGTGGCCATGTGTCAGGCTTACAGGGAAGTCTGGTGATGGATCTTTTAGAAGATAGGACCCACAAGCGGCTAACACAACACAGAACCTCCTGTGAATGATACAGGGGGAGCTGTGAGTGGAGAGAAGCCTGTGAGACTAAACCAAACGAAGTACAGAGGAGTAGAGAGAGGCATAGCCAAACCGGATCCGAGTTCAAGGGCAGGCAGCAAGTTGCAGGAACGAGGAGACAGGCCAAGATCAGGATATGTAGCAAGGATTCGAAAGTCAGGAGGAAGCAATAGGTCATACACAGGAGGCAGTTCAATAGGTTAAATAGCAAGGTTTATCTGGAGGGACCATAATAACCAGGCACAGTTTATAGACAGACATAGGTTTAAATACCTTTAGCCTTGGCACCAATTCTCCGGCGTCGGAACGCCTGCGCAAGTATGCCAGCATCATGACGCTCCACGCCGTGACCCGCACACACGCCTGCGTCGTGACATCGGACCAGGAAGAAGGCGCACTGGAGCGCTATTACAGAAGGTATTCTTACGGCCATGCATGTTTCCTCCTTAATACCTACTTTAATTAGACTTTAGGCAAAGGTTTGGAAAAAAAAGCTGAAATAAATAGGAAAATATATTGCTGGCAGAAAGTGACCTGGGACACAGCTTCACATGCAACAAGGAACGTGCAATTGCAACAAGGAAGAGTGATCAAGGTGTAGAAAATGTGGAAGAACAGGGAAGAAGCATTAGAAATTTTAGAATAATTTAAAACAATTTAATTCTTTCTATGTAGAAGCTGCAAATCTTTTTCTCCAGGGAGAATCAAATAATATGAAATTGCAGACCCTCTATTCAACTTACCTTTAGATGTCAGTATAACAAAGTACAAAGCAAAAGGCAAGTTGTGCTGCCGCTCAGCCTTAATGGTTGTAGTCTGTCTCTCTGCTCATTCCCTGCAACGAGGGCTCGCATTTGTATAACAAAGACATGCAAAATGCGGCACACAATAGGCAGCAAGTTGACAGCCCATCTTCTGCCAGCTTTTTTTGTTGCCGCCATACATCACTGATTCTGCCCTGTCAATCACTTTTATAGAAAGCTTCTAAACAACTGGCACGACTTAAATAATTGATACTGTTCAAACCCCATCGATTTATGCATTTAAAAAAGATGAACGTCTTTGTTTGAATTAGTTTAACACTTAGTTTCCAGTCCCGAAGGTAAAGCCAGCAAGCCGCTTTAGCTCCAATAAGAACGTGGCTTGGGAAGCAGCGTCCGTTAGATACAAAAACTTACTGCACTTTTTGTAATACACAAGGGGGGTAGTCTCTCTGGAGACATCTTATATAAAGGGACTTGTATTTCTCATAAAATTCATTTTGATTAAAAAGGATTTGACACTTTCGTATTGCTTTCATTGCTAATTATCGTCGTGTATCTGCTGCAGACATCTGAAAATCAACAATTAATGGATGGGATTCTAAAGTAAAGAGAGGTTGAGCAGATTCCTGAAATAGCTGCTATGTATATTGCACATCCTCACAGAAACAGCACAAATGCCCAACATGCTAAGGAGAAATAGCAAGGCAATAATCACCAAATGAATAATAACCCAAGTAACGCTAATTCTTCACATCTTTTATAGATTACTGGTAAAGGATCCCTTATCCGGAAACGTATTATCCAGAAAGATGCGAATTACGAAAAGGCCATCTCCCATATACTCCGTTATTATGAAATAATAAAACCTTGTACTCGGTCCCAACTAAGATAGAATTTTATCCTTATTGGAGGCAAAACAATCCTATTCGATGTATTTAATGTTTAAATGATTTTTTAGTAGACTTAGGGGCAGATTTACTAAGGGTCGAATTCGGGGGTTAAAAAACTCTTAAATTCGACCATGCGAATTGTTGGGAATAGTGTGGGAGTAAAAATCCTTCGAATATCGAATTCAAAGGATTTTAACGCTATTCGATTGGTCGAACAATCGAATAGGAAATATTCGATCAAACGATAAAATCGTTCGAATCTAACGATTTGAACTATTTTACCCATTTTTTTTCGATCAAAAATAATGAAACCCAATTCGGTAGCTTTAATCTGGCGAACTAGGCAGTCAAATAAAAATTTAAAGGGTAAGTAATTTGACTGTTGAATAGTTGAATATTCAAATAGATTTTTATTCGAATCATTCGATTCAACCGAATTTTCAAAATTAACAGGTCGAAGTGGTCTTCAAAAACATTTGAAAATTCGATGGAACTTCGAATCCTTCTTGTGAATTTGATAAAGCTGTACGGAGATACAAATTATGGGAAGGCCTCTTATCCATAAAACCCCATGTCCAGAATTTCTGGATAACGAGTCCCATACCTGTACTAGCAAACATAGTGCCCATTGGGCAATCACAAATTAAATTTTTTGACTTTTAATATATAAAGAAATGCCCTGTATGAATACATGAAGGGGCACTACTTTTTCTAGTTCAAAAAAAACTTTAGCGTGGTGGTTGCAGAGCTCACCCAACCTCGTTTCCCCATGTGGTCACTGATCTTGCGAGTTCCCTGTCCTTTCTCTACCAGTCTAGACAATACATCAAGTACCTTGCTTCTAAGCGCTGATCTAAATGGGGGAGCAGTGGGGTGCAAATTAACGCGTTTTGTGCCTATGCCTTGGCACTAGGGATGCACCGAATCCTTCTGCCTGGCCGAACTG
Organism: Xenopus borealis; assembly: GCA_024363595.1. Taxonomy (NCBI): domain Eukaryota; kingdom Metazoa; phylum Chordata; class Amphibia; order Anura; family Pipidae; genus Xenopus; species Xenopus borealis. The sequence goes on from CM044447.1 coordinate 45,653,996, forward strand.
AATTTGAATCCTAATTTGCACATGCAAATTAGGGCCAGGGAGGGAAATCACGTGACTTTTTTCAGTTCGGTATTCGGCGGAATCTTTCAGAAAGGATTCGGGAGTTCGCCCGAATCCAAAATAGTGGGTTCGGCCGAATCCAAAATAGTGGATTCGGTGCATCCCTACTTGGCACTTCCTCTGAGAGGCTTCTTTATTTAAGCATGTGTAAATGGTGTGGGCGCACTCACTAGCCTTCTTAATGAATGAAACCTGATGCTCAGCGCTCTGGGGAGACGGCACTCCCCTAGGTCCACTGGAGAAAAAAAATTGGAGGAACTGGCACCGAAACATTGTGCATTTTTGTGACGTTATTAAACACGTAAGGGTTAACCCCGTTTGCAAAAGCATTCCTGTGTGCCGGTTCCTCCAATTTTTTTTCATCGCACTAAGCGCAACAACCTTTTTGTCCCTCCTTTTATTTCCAAAATGTTGGGAGGTATGGGTTTGGACAGAGAGGCAGAAAACTGATGTAAGTGGATGAGAAACTGCAGAGTGCCATGTAATGCTGCACTTTTATGTATTTACAGCATTCAGTACATCTAGAGATGGGTGGCCCTCATACAGTATCTTAAGAAGTGGGCACAGTGCAACCCCCCTATACAATGCAGAATTTCACAACAGACACAGTGTGGCCCCCCTAATTCAAAGGCAGAGACAGTCTGATCTTAATAGGGTAATGTATTAAAAGTCGGTAACGGAAAAAACTGTTCGCAATGTGAAAAGTTAAGCCTTTGCGCAAACAAATTTTGCTTTTCGCAAATTTAATTTTGCGAAAACCTGGAAACTGTTCAGCGAACACTTCCGATTAATCCGATGCGCGGTCAATGTAATAAAACTTCTTACAGATAAAGTTGTGTGCTCCAAAAGATTGCGACACCTTCATGCACTTCTTAAGAGTGCACAAATACAATTTGCGATGCACAATTACAATTCGCAATGCAATAACAGTTCAAGGAACAATATTACATTGTGAGATGTGGATTTTTAATCTTATTGATGCATATTCTTTTGCTCTTTGTGACTTTAATTACATTCCCCCCTAAGCATTTAATGACATGCAAAGCCCCAATAATTTTAAAGGCCCTAAGCAATTCAAGACAGGCACAGTATGCCCCCCAGGTCTTGCGCCAAGGCTAATTTGCATACGGCAGGAAATTTAAAGTGGAATGGAGCTATTTACTGTATGCTACATGGTGCATCTAATACATTACATTTACATTGATAACTAGACACGCCAAGGGAACCGTAATACAGTCAATACAGTTGTTTTAATGACCTACACATAAGGCCACTGTCAAATAATTTGCCATATGGTAGAAAATGTATGGGGGAAACCGGGTGCCCAAAAATTTTTTTTTGCTTTTTGCAGCCCTGAAAAAATGAAAAAACGCAGTTTTTGGACTTTTACACTCAAAAATGATGATGTAAGTAACTGAGGGTTAAGGAAGTTCTATGCACTCCAATGCACTTAGCCAGGTCAGAGCTGGAGAAGACAAGTCTGGCAAAAGAGGTAACGTTCAGTAAAATCCGCATCTTAGTGAATTTGTGGAGTTAAGTCCATTCGCCAGAGCGAAAATTCGCCTGGCGTTAGAGTGCAAAGAAACGCTAGCGTTTATCTCCTTCGCAAGTGAAGGGATGCCTGAGCTTGTTAATAAATCGGCGAAGTAACAAGATGACGTCACGCTAGCAAATTTTCACTAGCGTTAGTCACTTCGCCCTTCAGTAATTCTGCCCCATAGTGTGGCCCTCCAAAATTGCATCGCAATGTATTACACAGCTCCGTTACAGGGTCAAATTTAAAAAGCCTTTATTTAACACATGGCTTTTGATCTGTGACAATTACAACATTTCTGACCTGCTTCTGGTCCTTTGTGCCCTTTGTTTTGATAAGGAGCTGTGAGCAGGCCAGAAACATTGTAATTGTCACAGATCAAAAGCCATATGTTCAATAAAGGTTTTTTAAATTTGACCATGTTACAGTTCTGTGTTATACATTGAAGCGCTGCTATCCAGTTGGTGAGTGGACCACAAGACACCTGCACCTGACGTTTCAAGTTTTGGAAAGTGCTGACTGAAAAGTATTGCCTCCAAAATTTCATGACAGTCTGAGTATTTGCCCCACCCCCAGCATTTCATTACAAGCACAGTGTGGCTTCTCCCCAGCATTTCACAACAGACATGGTGCACCCCAGCTTGAACCTCCCCCCAGCATTTCAAGACAGACACCGTATGTGGCCCCCAGTACTTCACAACAGGCAGAGTGTGAACCCTCCTGTAATTCAGGACAGGAACCATGATTTACCCCCAACAGTTCACCACAGGCATAGTGTGACCCGCCAGCATTTCATGGCAGGCACAGTATGTGGCCACCCTGTATTTCACAACAGTCAGAGTGTGAACCCTTCAGTATTAGGACAGGCATCGTGAAGGGTGAAGTGGCAACCCTAATTTCACCACAGGAATAGTGTGACACACAAGCATTTCATGACAGACACAGTGCTGCAGGCAGTGTGTAACCCCCCCAGAATTCTACCCCTTACAGCAGGGGTCCCCAAACACTGGGCCTGGACCAGTGGCAGGCCATGAACTTTGCCGAAACTGGGCCACTTCTGGTTCCTGCTGCAATCTATAATAGCTGCAAAAACAATGAAAAAGCCCTAATTATCTGCAATATCAGCTTCCTGATGTGCCTTTACCATGACAACAGATGTGCAAAGCTTTCTACTGAAGTTTTCTACTGGTCGCGATAAGGACCAAAATGCTACTTGGACCGTTTTTTTTTTTAGAATCTACATCAAACCTCCCCCCCCCCGGTCCTTGTAAAAATTGCTTGAAACTGTGATGCAAAAATGGTTGGGGGCATCTTTCTGACATCATCACCGTGAAATTAGTATTAGGGCAGTAACTCTCTTTTCCTTCAGTGCTCAATGTGCACATTATGTGCCTACAGAAATGCTTTACCAATGGCAGTGCCCTCAAGCAGTGCTTCAGTACTGCGCTACCGGTATATATTCGTGTTCCTTGTACTGTGCAGTTGCCAGAGGCGCTCTGCTAATTTTCTCAACTCGCCTCAGGCAGCAGCGCCAGGAAGTTTCCAGGGGTGGTCACTTCTGGTACCATTAAGAGATGAAACTGATAAACTGGTAATTTGACTTTACTAGTGCGAGAGAGTGCAATTGCGCTCTCTGCACTAGTGTTCCTGCCTCCCTTCCTGATGGGTAAGCCTCAGGCGGGTCCTTCGTCAGAATCAGCGCTGGCAGTGACGTAACAAGAAGGCTGCAGACTGAAGTGATTTATGTGCAGCCATGCAGTATGAATCTAAATGAAATGCTTACTAGCAGGTACGATGTGGATGTAATATGTGTCTGGCATTAATGGGATAAGGTGGCAACACTATTTCCTCTATGAGAAAGCCCAAAACATGCAGCTTTTCATAGCAGCACAAAGGAAATGTCAAGAAAACCCTGGGTATTAGCCCTATTAGGTTAACAACCTCACCCCATTAATACTTCCCACATATTGAATCGACATATTGCATGGCTATTAAGTAATTAATTTAGATTCATCTTGCTGGCTGGACAGATTTAAGTGCAGCCATGCAGCATGCATTTAAATGAATTGCTAACTAGTAATGCAGGATGTTAATTTAATAAGTGGAAAATTTTTAAGGGTTGAGGCTGTAACCCTATGCCTGATAGTAGGCTGCAATTTACAGGACCTGAATCAAACACCACAAATAACTGTATAGATGCAATATATATGAAAGCCCTTTCAATTTTTGTATTACATGTCCTTTATAGTGTAGCTTGAACACATGAAAACAAAAAAAAATATATCAAGCAGTTTGGAAGCTGGTAATTTGCAATTCACCGACTGATGTTAGAAGCTATTTGGCCAACCAGCGAAATCAATAATGGACACCTGTTTAACAATGCCATATACCTGGCTTATGAGCAGGGGAAAAAGTAACAAATGATCATCTTCTCTCTCTTTTTTCAACATAAGGCCAGCTCTGACTCTGAATATACAAGTATAGGGGCAATGGTGTCATATGGCAAAAACTTGCTAATCTAATCATATAATATCCGTGTAACTCCTGTATATTTACTGAATAGCTGCCAGAATATCTGTATCTTCCTCACTCCTAAAGAAACAGGCAGCACATCTCTACAAGGTGTAACCATGATAAATATTTCTGATTTTAGAGTCCTTTGCACTATGTAATGATGGAATGAATGATATATGTATAGGATTTGGGGATGCAAATGAGACTATATTTGAAGGATTATTGTTTTTTAATTATTATTGTTATTATTAACATGTATTTACATGGGTGGAGTTGTATGGGTGAGAAGGAGGGGTCTATATCTTCTGAGGAAGGAGCAACGAAAAGCACAAAGCAGACGGTTGTATTATGGTCCAATCCTGTATGCTGACATCTTTGTATGAAATAAACTGTGACTTTTAAATAATCAATGGCTTCCTTGGTGCTCTGTGTTCAAAGCATACAACATATCTCTACAACTCTGGGGGTTGCTGTTGCCCAGCTGGGGAGGCCATCACTACAAGCCACTTATATTACAGTGACATCCAGCCAGTTTTCAACTGTGATTCCCCAATCAGAGAAGAAGCTGCCTCAACCCCTAGCTACTATGTATGCATGTGGAACCATACAGTTTCAATACATAGCAGTGAAAGCTTAACATATATACAGCAGCCCAGACAACACTGAGCTTGTGCAGTGCCACTGATACAAAATATGGTCAAACAAGATCTAAGATGGGGACAGCTGGGGTAAATCTGAAGGCCTGGATCATTAGGGTTAAAGCAGTGATCCCCAACCAGTAGCTCACGAGCAACATGTTGCTCTCCAACCCCTTGGATGTTGCTCCCAGTGGCCTCAAAGCAGGTGCTTATTTTTTTAATTAATGGCTTAGAGGCAAGTTTTGGTTGTATAAAAAACAGATGTCCTGCCAAACATTCTCTCCTGTAGGCTGCCAGTCCATATAGGGGCTACCAAAAGCCAATCAGAGCTCTTATTTGACATCCACATGGACTTTTTCATGCTTGTGTTGCTCTCCAACTCTTTTTAAATTTGAATATGGCTCACGACTAAAAAAGGTTGGGGACCCCTGGGTTAAAGGCTGCTGCACCTTTGGGCTGCTACAGTAAGTTCAGTAGATAATATACAGCATTTCTTGCATTAGTTCCCCTTTTAAGTATGTGCAAAGTCTCAGACTAGCTGTATATTCTCCTTATGATCCAAAAGATTTCACTTACAATTTAGCAGTGTCTCAAGCACGGAGCTGTGTTTGTCTGTAGTTCATGCTCCTGGGCTGTTCTCTTTCCTATGAAAGAACATTGGATGCAGAAATGACTGAAAGGGCTGTGATCTTTATGGGCCACATAAAACTGTGTAAAGCAGATTAAAAAAAACAAAGGTTCCTACTATAGCTCTGAGCTTCATCATCCTGCGTAACACTCCCCTTGGGACTAAATGCTAAGGTTTTGAGTCAGGAACAATCACATCCCCACCCACACACAATGGAAAGAGAGCAGCCCAGGAGCTAAATGTACAGGAAATTAAAGCCATGGTGAAGAAGTTCTTAAAGAGACTATAGGTGCCCAGGTTTTATTTATTAAATTAGTATTTCTAAATGAAATACCCATGCCTGGCTGAGCTCTCTTTTTTCCTGAACCTTCTGCTAAAACCTAGTTAAAAAAACTCAACACAAATTCGATTAGCGTGTGTGCAATTGCTCTCTGTGCAATTGTGCTGTATGAATTTATCACTGGAATTAAAACGATATTTTCATCCTTCTTCTTTAGCCCTGACTGGGGTCAATAATTATATTTGTGTTTCTCTTAATTTATGATAAGTACATTTCCAATTTCTGGGACAAATGGCTTGCATTTCTCACTAAAGTGACACTCTATCATATTTCTTTATCATTATTCACCGCCATTTGACCCAAGCGGAACGATTACATCATGATATTTAATTATTTCTGGTACCTGATTGTAGAATAACGGCCTGCTGGAGTCGTCACTTCCCAATTGCTCAGAAAAGTATCAGAATTAAAAAAGGGCACCCAATAATTGAACTTTTACATTTTATGTAAAATATAATACATAACCTGTATGCAGATTTATCATATGGCACAATAAAAAAAACATGATATTCCTAAATATTATAAATGTATATAGTAAAGGTCCACAACCATTCAAGAAGTTCCATTCCAGAATCAGCCCATTGGGTATCTGCATGCTCAATGATATCTTCATGCTTCATGATTTTTTAATGTACATCTTCATACTCAAAGCCAACTAGAAAATCGTGTAAAAATGAAATAAACCCAATAGGCTGGTTTTGCTTCTAATAAGGATTCATGATATCTTAGTATGGCTCAAGTACACAGTACTACAGAGTAATTTATTGTCATAGAGATAAAAGTAATCATTTTTATGATTTTGGATAATATGGAGTCAATGGCTTTCCTGTATTAGCTTTCTGGATAACAGATCCCATTCCTGTACTATTAAATCCCAAATTCTCTTTTATAGACTTTTTTTTAATTATATCTTTGCATTATTTATTCTTTGTTATGTACAGATCTAATTCATGTTGGGTGTATTTCTGTGAAGAGATAAAAAATGTGCTTCCCCTAACAGTGGGGCATCTATCTAGTGGGGCAAACAATTTTGGGGCGTCATGTGCCATTTTAGTGTTTCTACATAATATCCATTGCCATCTCCAGATTTAAATCATATCTTTGGGATCAATATCTGAATATCTGTAACTCTCTCATTTCCACACTACATTCATATCACACTTCCTAGAGCCTTAGAACAGCATCTGATTCAGTCTCAATCAGGGTTGCCACCTTTGCTGGTATCGTCTGCTGGCCAGGCAGGGACATCAGGTGCCTGGAGATGCTGGATCAGAGGAAGAGACTGGGAGATGGATATGTCTGGAGTAGGTGGGGTGGATGTAAGGGCTGAAAAAGGAACATCTGGGGCATAAGTAGGTGGGTACGGTCATGTTAATACAAATTTACCACCAAGTACATTGCTGATACATTGTACAACCTGCTCCAGCCTCAGCTGGTGATTTGCTATCTGGGCCAGTAAAATCCCAGCCCAGTTGCAATTTGACTCTCAGCTGAGAGTCCTACATGGGTCCATTTTTTTGGAACCCGTACCCGCAAACTGCAATCTGCAACCCAGATCCACAACCGGCATTCTTACCCATTGGACCAGCTACCCAACCTGCAAGTACCTTCTCCGCAACCAAATCCGAAAGACCATCAAGGAAGTGCTGTTATTGCAAACCAGAAGTGACATAATCAGAAGTTTGATCAGAAAAAAGGAGTAAAAATCGCTACTTAGAAGACCTGCGGCCTGACCCGCGACCTGCAAACCCACAGAACCGCCGACCTCCATCTATACCCGCAACCGGAACTTCTACCCGCAACCTTCAGGGTACCACCCGCTGCAGGACTCTATTTCAGAAAATTGCCTAACCACTGTGAATGGCTGTTCATCTCTGCCATTTACCCACCAACTTAGATTGTGAGCTCTACGGTTCAGGGTGCTCCTGCTTTTCGTTCTCTAAACACTTCCTTTTTTATAAATTTCTGTTTTTTAAATCTATTTCGGAATTGGTACAAATAAAGGGGATTTAAGCCCAAATATAAAATATTGTCTAATGAAAGAAAATGTAATTCTAACTAACTTCCCAATGTTTGAATTAATAAAACATAATGATTTACGTAGAAACATACATATTACATAAATAAGTGCCACTGTTTAAGGTTTCAGCTGTTCATACACCGACATGGAGACATTTCCTTTGACACAGAGGGCAGTTTTAAAGCACAGCCTATTCCATCGTCAAACACAGTAAATGTAAAAACACGTCAAAAGGAGCATTTCATGTATTTCACATTAAGGAAATGGGGAAAGAGGGTGAATCTGACATGAGGTGCTTGTATGTTATGGGGATCTGTCATAATATGCACCCTCAAGCATTATGCAAATCGATCAGTTAATCAAATGCAAACAGCAGCCTGAAATCCATGCATGACAAATACCCTTCCTCCTCCAGTGTGTGGAACCATTTTCTTTCCTTTACTATTTTGTGCTGACAATGTTGTTTTTTTCCCCCTCGAAAGGTCAGTTCTAAAGCATAACAACAAAAAAAATATGTATTCATTGCAAGATGCAGCATAAATCAGATTACACAAAACTACATTCACCTTGCGGGATTCCACTGCTTAACTTCCCCTTTTCTGTAGAATGACTCTATGTTTGTAGTCATTTTCTCCAGTTATTTAATAAAGAAACATTTAAGCCAGGGGATGTTTTATCCCAAGAAGGGTCCTACATAATAAATCATTATAATATATCAACTGCAAATGCTTTGAGCGGATAGTAGGCACAAGTAGTTCTGTATATTGGAGGATACACAATATTAACTACTAAATTACCTTTTAGTTTAACATAGACAGTGATATTCAGAGGAAATCTGCAATTTGTCTTTTATTGTGTTATTTATTTAATTATTTTACTTTTGGTTCAGCAGTTCTACAATTCAGAAATTCAGTAGCCTTTTGGTTGCCAGTGTTCAACTGACACTATGGGGCAGATTTGGTCGAATGGTCGAATAATTTTCTTACTCGAATCGTTCGATTCATTCGAATAATTTGATTCATTCGAATCCATAGATTCAATCGAATTTAGCCAATTCGATGGTCGAAGTAGCCTGTGGTGTTTATACAAATGGCCTGCAGGTGTCACTGTGCACACATGGGACTTTCTGTACAGCTTAAAAGTGAAAGTAAGTGTTACTGCTGTTATGTAATGGCTGCATGAACCTGCTAATAAAGTCAAACAGTGACAATATACATACAGATGTGTAATCAGGTAATCGCCTTCAACGCTTACTGTCCCGTTATCATATCTAAATATCATGTGCAGTTAAGTGCCTTAATATTAACTGTACTGCTGTCTGCTGTCTGCATAGACCATTTTTCATATACACTACCCG
>CM044447.1:45674848-45687099 GCA_024363595.1 Xenopus borealis
AGAGACACTTGAACTTTATTATATAGGATTCTTTTTGCTGGGTACAGACTACAATTTTGTGGGCGTTCTCCCATATCTTACCCCATTGGGGGAGTGTTAGTTCCTTTTCCCATGCTGATTCCCAGTACCTCATATAAGAATGTTTAGGGAAGGGATTTTCCAGGAAGGGCAATCAATAAGTTGTAAAGTTGTGAGATAAGCTCCTTCTATGGGAATTTACTTCCCATAATTTTCTCATAGGCTGTTAACTGAATCTGTGGTTGTTGTCCAAATAATGTGGTAATGTAGTGTCTAATTTGGAGGTATTCAATCTTTCTATCTGAACTCCAGTTGCACCTTTTGTAAAGTTCATCATATGAGTATATTTTCCCCCCTAGTGGGTTAATAAAGTCTTTAATTCTATATAGAGCATTGGTGCTCCACCCTGTTTGGAAAAAATTGCTTGACCCAGTGTAAACTCTGTGTTTGCTGGGAGTATAGTTAATGCTGATGGGTATTTACAAATCTATTTTTTGAGGCACTGTTTCCATATTGCTAGAGTGAATCTTATGGTTTTCGGGGCAAGGACTGGTAGTTGTGTTTTTGTTTTTTTAGTCAGAATCAGATTACTGATGTGGTAGAGTAGCCCATCGTGTGGGTGGATGTGGCTGTAGCCAGGCTAGTGTTTGTCGTATATGTGATGCTTCGTAGTATTTTTTTATATCTGGTACAGCCAGGCCTCCTTGATTTCTCCCTGATAGCAACACTGAGCGTGGTATTCTGGCTCTTGTTGTACCCCAGATATACCTGAATATCAGTTTTTGTATATACCGTAGCTTGGTTGTAGAGATTTGAACTGGCATAGTTTCAAATAAGTATAATAGTTTAGGAAGGATTGTCATTTTTACCGCTGCTATGTGACTTAGCCAGGCAATATTATGTTGCTTCCATTCCTGTATGTCTCTTGTGATCTGAGCCACCAGGGGAGGGAAGTTAGCTTGGTAGATATTTTATATGGGATATTTGCCATTTGTAATGAAAATCTGCCTGGAGGGCCTTCATTGACGTTTTGTCTATATGCATTGCTAGTGCTTCGGACTTACCCCAGTTTATTTTATATCCAGCCACCGAGCTATAAAGTTGTAGGAGATTGTGTAAGTTGGGTAGGGAGATAAAAGGTTTGCTGAATGTTAACATGACATCTTCCCAAATAGAGATATTTTATACTCTTCTCCTCCTACTGTTATTCCTGTAATATCTTGGGGTTCACTTATTCTTGCTGCTAAGGGCTCTATGCTGAGCGTGTACAGTAAGGGGGAGAGGGGGCACCCTTGTCTCGTGCCGTTTCTGATATGAATTGGAGTCCCGACATCCACATTTAATTTTAAATAGGCAGAGGGGTTTGTATATAATGATTTGATAGCTTGGAGGAAGGGCCCTTGAAATCCCAGATGTTGAAGTAATTGAGTCATATATGTCCAGTCTAGTCTGTTGAAGGCTTTTTCTGCATCCAAGCTCAAGACTATAGAAGGGATGCCTTGTGATTGAATAATGTTCATGAGATCTATTACCTTACGGGTGTTATCCCCTGCTTGCCTACCCTTTACGAAGCCCACTTGGTCAGGGTTGATCAATCTAGGTTGGAGTGGGTTTAATCGTTGCGCTAACAGTTTAGTAAAAAATTTTAAATCACTATTAAGGAGTGCGCTCGGTCTATAGTTTTCACATAGAGATGGGTCTTTGTCCTTCTTAGGTAGTACAGTTATGTAAGAGGATAACACGGAGTCTGGTATGTTTTCCTTCCCCTGGAGAAAGCTGTTAAACAGTTCTGTTAGAATCGGGGATAGGGTTGTCTGGAATGTTTTATAATATGTATTAGATAACCCGTCTGGTCCTGGAGATTTATGTGGGAGAGTTTTAAGAACACTAAGTACCTCGTCATTGGTAACCTCTTTGTTCGGTTCTTCTAGTTCCTCCTCTGAAAGGGTGGGTAAGTGACTTAAGAATTTGTCGATTTATTGTGGTTTGGCACTTTTGGTGTTTATATTTGTAGGGAATAGGTGTATAGTGTGGAATAGTAGGAGTGAAATCTCTGTGAGATTTGGGAGGGGTTGTAGAGTGCTTCTCCAGTATTAGATTGTATTACTAAAATTTGGGATTGTCTGGAGCGTTTTCTTAGTTGGCTTGCTAATACTGTATGAGCCTTATTCCCCATTTCATAGTACTTCCTTTTTGTCCACAACAATGTTTTTTCGGCTTCATGTAAAGCTGATTGTTTTAATGAGGAGCGTGTTGTTTGGATTTCCTGGGCAATTTCAGGTGTTGGGTTATATTGATATGATGTTTCCAACCTGTTCAATTTGTTTTCTAATTTGTATATTTCTTGTTTTCTATTGCGTTTTTTTGCTGTAGTTAGGGAGATGATCCAGCCTCTAATTACAGCTTTATGGGCCTCCCATATTGAAGCAGCTGATTCTATGGACCCTTTGTTGTGGGTGAAATATTCTTTTAAATGTTTTTCTATTGTGTCCCTGGAGTTTGTCATTTAAGATGGTTTGTGGGTCCTTTTTCTCCTTTTGTTCTGCTATCTTACCCAGATAGTGGATCAAGTTTGTCTTTTTCCTGTGGTGGGTGGCAAGTCGAAGCTTGCTGTAGATCTCCAGAAAAAAAGGAAAAAATATACCAAAAGTAACAGTTAACAGAAACCAACAGTAACAGTATTCTAACATTAGTGTTAACACCATCTTCGGTAACTTAGAACTCTACCTTCCTATACCAGTGTCGTCCAGTGCGTCCAGGCAGAGAAGATCTGATAGATACGGTGTTTCCTCCGCAGCTTGGGCATAATAATTTAACTGCTTGATGGCAGCTCTTTGATGGCAACGGGTTCTTGGGTGAAAGTTTCCTTCCGATCTCAGGTTATTTCAGGTAGGTGAGTTGGACCAAGATGCTGAAGTTGGTGAAGTTCGGCTCCCGTGTGGGCCAACTGTTTCCAATTCTGGTGTCATTCTAGGCAGGTGCCATGTGGGTGCTTCTTTAGGTGTGGTTAAAGGTGGCAGACAAGGCTCGTTAGAAATTTGTCACTCTTCTGCGCGTCTTCCAGGATATGTGGTTGGCCCTTTATATTGGTTATTAGCTTGAAAGGAAAGCCCCGTATGTAAGGGATATTCTGTGCTCGAAGACATTGAGTTACTGGTTTAAGTTCTCTTCTTTTTTCCAAAGTGATGGGGGAAATATCATTATATATTTGTAGCTTTGCCCCCTGGTATTCAACGTGTGTTGAGTTTCTTTGAGGACCTTTTCCTTGCTCTCAAAATAATGGCAGCACACTACAATATCTCTGGGGTTTGCTTGGTTGGGTTTTCTAGGGCCCAAGGCTCTGTGTACCCTATCAAACCTCCTTGCCTCCGCTGTTCGGTCCGGGCAGATTTTTGGAGAACAGGGCTCTCCGGTATTGCCTGATTTCTTTTGGCGAAATGCTCTCTGGGACCCCCCTAATCCTGAGGTTCTGTCTGCGATTTCTATTTTTCAAGTCCTTGCAATGTGATTTGAGGTTGGCTAGTTCCTCTTGTATAGAGTGCTGGTCACCCTCTGGCCCATCGAGTGTAGTTCTGTTTGGAATTCTTGCATTGCAGTCTTAACTACCGCTGCCATTGCAACTGATAGGGATTTGTGTAGGACTGAGAGTTGTTGTGATAGAATTTTGGCTGTTACTGGTATGGACGCTTGATCCTCCTCCATGTCACTGAGGTATGGGTCAGGCGTGTCTTCCAGCAATGGTGAGCTTGGGAGGGAGCTACTGTGCCCGGTATGTTCTTCGGATGGCTCCTTAACTCCGTCTTGCTGCTTTGGTGGCCTGTTTGTGTTCGCGGGTTCATGCTGGGTTGGTGTCTGCCTGAACCAATTATCCTGTGTCAGCTTGTCGTCAGGTGAGCTGAACTTGTATATATCTTCCGATATCAGTTCCCCTTGTCTCCCCTGGGATCCGTGCAGCGTGCTTTTGGATGCTGTCTTAGGTTTGGAAGTAGACTGCATATGCATTCCGGTGGGGGGGGGACTGGCAGCCCAGTAGCGTTCTAAGTCTGAGTAGGGGTGCGCACCGCCATCTTGGATTTTACGGGGCTTATCGTTTGCTGTGGTTTTGTGGAGGAAAGGCGATAGTGTGCCTGCTGGATCTCTGGTCTTTTTTTTCCCCATGTAATCGCGTTGTCAAAGGAGTGTTTCCCCAACCTCTTAATTGCTAATTATAGCTCTAATTCGAGGTTGTATGGCCCTCTGCTGCGGAGCTCTGTGGAAATGCTTCCTCTGTATTTTTTTATTTTTATTGCAACTTTTTATTACTCCTCTTTCTATTCAGGCCCTCTTCTATCCATATACCAATATCTCATTGAAATCAGTGCATGGTTGCTAGGGTAATTTGGAGCCTACCAACCAGATTGCTGGAACTGCAAACTGGAGAGCTGCTGAATAACTGTAAAACCATAAATAATTAAAAAAAAAAACTAATTGCAAAATGTCTCATAATATCACTCTCAAGTCGGATGCGACTGGAAGTAATACAAAAGTCGGATGGTGTCGCAGCATGCATCAGACAGGACGTAACTGTCGGATGCAGACGCAGCTTGCAGCGTTTGCATCCAAAAGACGTGTTGGATTCACTCTGTGACACCATCTGACTTTTGTATTACTTACTTTGCTTCCAGTCGCATCCAACTTGATGCGATTTGTCATCGATCGTCGGATCCGTCAGAAATTGTCCATGGAGTTCAGCCCTAAGAGTCGGATACAGATTATTCCAATCATAAGGGCTCTTACACAGGGCCGGATTTACATAGTGGGCACCCCTAGGCACACTGCTGTTTATCACCCCCATACTCTGTCCTTTATTCACAAATTTTCATCATCAAGACCAGAGAAATGGAGATTGGTACATGGGAAATGTAAAAAACTTTTGTATCTCCTGCATATCCCCAGTGTTTCTGAACCGATGTGGGTGTGTCTGGGCAGCATGCCGCCCCCCTAAAATCCTGCCACTCTAGGCTCGGGCCTAGGTGGCCTTTCCACAAATCTGGGCCTGCTCTTACACACAAGCGTTTTTAACTGTGCCCCCCTGCATTCCTTTTTGCTGTGTTCAGCTGCAGGGGAGCACCGGTATAGACGAACTCAATGTTTTTTCAATGAACGCATGTAGGAGGCGAACGCAGGTTCAGATGCAACATGCTGCATTCCTGCATTCGACACCTACGTGCGCTTGTGTGAGTACAGCCCCATTGAAAAGCATTGAGTGCATCTATACCTGCGCTCCCCTGCGATGGAATGCACTCGTGTGTGAGCACTTAAATTGTAGAAGGAAAACTGGTAACTAGTCACAATGTCAACATGCAAATATTCTTACCAGTGCCGGGCCAAGTCAACCTGGTGCCCAAGGCAACCAGGCCGATTAGATTGCCCCTTCCTGATGTGCACGCATGCACAGACCAGCGCAAAGGGAGAGCTCGCATACGCACACACAGACAAGCCAAGCCTGTGTGTACACCTGCACAGAAGAATGCAACAGCCAGGAAGTGGGGATTGCTGTATGGAAACGAGGGTCTGAACTAGGGGCAAGGCGAAAGAAGAGGTATGGCCTGGCGCCCCTCCACCTTTGCGCCCTAGGCATGTGCCTCTTTTGCCTAACCCTAGTTCCAGCCTTGATTCTTGCAAACAACTTATATTACATTACATTTTTGTTATTTAGACTTTGCCCTTAGACAATGTAACCATTTATTTTAGCCCTACAGTTAATTGTTGGCCTTGTAGTGTGGGCAATGAATAGTTTTCAGTGTCAGCCTGTTAACTCTATTGCAGTGTATCTGTCATTGTGCATTTGCACGATACGTGAGTAAAAATGAAGTATGTTGTTAATGTAATGAAATATACACGCCTGACACTCACTGAAAGGATAGTGTACAAAACAGATGTCAGCTCTTGGAAGCAAATAAAAGCAGCACCAATTTCATATTAGGTGACAGCGGCCGTTTAAATGTGGGTTATTTTGCTGTGTTATATTTTTTACCGATTGTGCTAATAAAAGTTATTCAGTATGTCCCTAAATAAACAAAATAATATTCGATTCATATGCAAGGATTATTTTTCATTCATTTGCTCCTCTTGAGGCGACTTTGGGAGAACGGAGCTCCACAAATATTTTACCAGCACTGATTCAATTTATCGGGGCAGACTAGTCGCCTGCAGAAGAGGAGCTTTGTCACTGTTGCTGTTAAGGAATTGTAATCCAAATTACATAAAGACCCCTTATTTGGAAAGCCCCAGGTAACAAGAAGGGCAAATACAGAGATTGTGGCAGTTTTCCTCAGACTGACTCATGAGAGTATCATGACAACAAAAAACATGTTTGCTATTTCTTAGTGAATATATTTCTTTAGCTGGATACAGACCTGTCGGTGCCCCTGGATTTTTCTAGAAGCCATCAATATATACACCTGGTGGGAGATGGGCGTGTGGAATGAAGGCATAAGCTAGGCAGAGCAGGAGTGGCCAGAAATCAGCAGTTTCAGGTCAGGGGGGTAGTGGCGTAACTAGGGGACCACAGGCCCTGGTGCAAGTAAATGTGCTTGAGGCCTGAAACTTCAGGCCCAGATTTGTGTAGAGGACACCTAGGCCTGGGTCTAGGGTGACAGGATTTTAGGGGGAGGCATGCTGCTCAACCACACCTACATTGGTTCAGAAATTTTAATTTCCTGTGTGTCAATTCCCGTTGCTCCGTCCTCATGATGAAAATTTGAGCAAATAAAAGGGAAGGGACTGGGGTGATAAACAACAGCGGGCATTGAACCGCCTACTAGGTAAATCCGGCTCTCGTCATGGTGCGAGTGCGCAGTGACTCCTGCCTACTGCGGCACTCCCTCTGCTCCCTCCTGTTTATGCCACTGCAGGGGAGGGATGAGAAGGCTTATTTACTGAAAGCAGGGAATGGTATAGTGTATACATTGGTGCAAGCCACTTTTTGTCATACTGTTTCAGCACTTGGGGGGGCAGTTACTTGAAGTCAACTTCCCATGCCTTGTCAAATGCAGGAATAAGAGGTGGGTTGGAGGGGCACATATGTGTTTCCTAAATTTGCCATTTAGGGAGTGCCAGCAGGGCTATATTGGGCACTATTCCCAAATGCTATCTGAATAAGCCTTAATGGGTGTGATTTTCTCTTTCATTTGTGTCTGAGGCATTAATAAATGAGGCCCAATGTTTCTGCAGACATTTATATGAGATGAAGCTACTGCTGTGCGAGCCTGACGCATTTGCTATGGATGCTGTAGCGCTGTATGTGGTATAAGAATAATCGCTTGTATTAAGACATGACAACTAGAGGGGTACTTCTTTTGCAATATTTATATATCCAGTTCAGATGTGAATGTGTAAGGTCAAAGTGTTTAAACTTTACCATGGTTAAATTCTGTTTGCTTCTCCTCTAACTTGGTGCATCAGCTTGGCCAGTGTATATTCTTTGTTCTACTTTCACATGTGATTGGAAAAGTGTTTAGCTGGAAGCGCCCTAGAGCATTCTCTGATTTCATTGCAATAATCATATGCTATAAACTAGGAAGCTGTTACCAGAAACATTTTCCACTTCCAGATACACTTCTTGAGTTCTGCAAACCCAGCCTCTGTATTATTTACACATTAATATAAAAAAAAGTAGATTTGTGCAGATATAACGGAATAAACGATCTCTCTTATAAAAAATGACTCTTTTCAAATGTTCTACCTATATTTATAACAGATCTACAGCACTACAAAATATGTTGACAACATATAAATACATGTTGTTATTATTATTAATAATAACAAAAATCTTTCTGTCACAGTGACTCAGATCCTATCTAATCCCCATTGTAAGCAGCAGTTCTGCCTTGCTTTATGGTTGAGATTCTAGCTATCTTTATAACAGAGCTTTCTGTCAAAGTGGCACAGATCTAGGGTTTCTACCTTTTCTGGAAAAAATACTGGCCTTCCTATATATTTATATTTTTTCCCTATATATAACATTGGGATGAACCATAAGGTGTCAATCCTACACAGATCCTATATGATATCTGTTATGAGCTGCAGCCTAAATCTGATTTAAGTATAACCACAAAAGTGGCTTATTATGCCCCATATAGAAACATCTTGTATTTACCTGCAAATGTGCAATGCAATGAAAACCTGTAAACATTATTAATATTATTTCACCTTCTTGGTGCTTCTTTGATTTTGCCCCTTGTTGCCAGTAAACATAGGGACAAACAAGAGGGAACATGGAATCGTAGAACCTACAATGTCGGCAGTACTTTTATGCTGGCACTGTTGATTATAGGTGTATATTTGTGTCTTTAAGATATTTAATGCACCATAATGCAGCAGGGGGGTTGAGTTTGATTCAGTGATAATGGAACCCCTTTAAATGATTAGATTAAAATGTATATGTTAGATGGAACATTGGGAAATGTATGTTTAAAGACCTCACACCCTTAAACACCCTTAAATGTGCTGAATTTGTGATGGTTTTGCTCAGCAAGATACATACAGATAATTCCATTGCATTAATCACACAGTGCACAACAAAACCAACACATTTCACACGTAGAGAACTATAAACACTAAAATATCAAAGTCTGCTGTTCCCTAGTGTTCTTCGAACTGCAGCAATTACTTGCCATGATACAGTATATTTTATTGAAACAGAATAGGCAGGAACTATGCATAGAGATCCTGTATTTGCTCTGGGGACCCCCTAGGGCCCATCAGATGAAAGTGCTTTAGAACTGGGGACTCAGGGACACAGAACATGATGCCCATCTGCAGAAGAGATTTACCCACTCGGGGTATTAAATTGCAAGGAAATGCCCTGTCTGAAGGGATTTTGTTCTGGTGTGATTTTATTGCTGTCTGGTTTCTCACCTTTACATTGAGTTATTTGTCTCTGGGGTTCGGCACCAAGTACTTGACTCTCCATTGTAGCCGATGACTGTTTTCCATCACCTCCTGCCAAGGACTCGCCAGTCCCTGAGTCCAAAGGTTTCTGAAGGAAGCATTTTAGTAGATGCTCTATAAATTCTGCCCCTTATTGCATATAACATATTTACAAGTCACCCTCTCTGACACTTAACTCTGGGGACAGGCAGGACTTTCACTTGCATAGCCTTCATAGTGGCCCATTTATTGTCTTAAGTACCCACAGATTAAATGTCTGTGCACTTAACGGATTGTAGAATTGGAAAGTACAGTACCTTGGCTCCAGGAGAGAGATATATAACAGATGGGATCCCAAAAGTCTTAATGGACTCAGTGTAAAGTAGCATGCTAACATATTGAAAAGCAGTGAGAGAATCTCACTGCTGCAGGTATGAGAAAATACTCATAACTTGTTATTGGGCAAAGGTTTAGATGCTCCATACCGGCACAAAACCTTTATTCGTCATAGGAAAGTAGGGACACTTAATTATGTGCTTTAATATTTTGTTTAAACATAATTTGTATTAAAGGCCAGTCATGGTGTTGGAATGCAAGGTGCATGTTTATATGAATCCCCTGAGAAATTTGCATGTTACCTACTTTGATGCATCAGTTTAAGTGGGTTGTTCACCTTGAAATAATTTTTAAGTATTATGTAGAGAGCAATATTCTGAGACAATTGTACAGTGATGCAGACGGGGGCCAGCGTGTCTGGAGGGGGGACCCTGGACATTAGTCCCGGTGGGCCCAAGCCCCCCCAGTACAACCCTAACTGTAACTATAAAATACTGAAGCCCAATGAAAGTTTGCTTACTTTTAGATATTCTATTGAATACTAGAAGCTAACTTAAAGGTGAACCACCCCTTTAAAATTGCAACAAGAGGTGATTATTAAAATTTTTTCCAAAATGCACCAGTTAATAGTGCTGTTCCAGAAGAATGCTGCATTGAAATCCACTTCACAAAAGAGCAAACAGATTTTGTTATATTTCATTTTGAAATCTAACCTGGGGCTAGACATTTTGTCAATTTCCCAGCTGCCCCAAGTCATGCTGCAGACTGTATAATGGCAACATGTACTGTTTGGCCACATAAATTGCATGGATCCACAGGTTTGGTCCAGAAAGTCAGGATGCAAAAGAGGCTTATGGGGTCTTTTCATAAAATGCACGGTTTGCCTAGATATCAATGAAACAGCCGAAAGTATTTGCTGATCACCTATAGCAAACCTCTTATTGGTTGCTATGAGTTACTGCACATTGGCAAACATAGAACCTTTTATTACATATAGGGGTTAGAGCTTAGATCAGTTTGCTTACCTTTGTTAGCTGCTGAGACACCTCCATATTGACCACTGCACTCTGCATGCCCAAACTAAATCAATTAAGTGACCAATTAGAAATTATAAGGAAAATGCAGTAGAGCACAAAGAAGACATTTAAGGAAGGCTTTTCTCAGATAGGGCTCCATTAATTCTGCAACTGGAAACCTTAGAATAGATGTCTGCTAAAAGAATCCAAGAGGGAAGAAGTCTTCCTCTAACTTGGTACAACAAGAAGGAAGATGTAGCTCAGCATCAGTTTATGGGAGATAGGTTGGACATCCTTGATTTGATGTAAATTACGACTTTGTCCCTTTCAGGAGCCTGTGGCATCCCCTTCACTGCTCTCATATACCAGTCTACAGTCCTCCCACAATGAGGGCATTTATTCTAGGGCAGTGAGGACATTTGCCCTGGTTCCCCCATCCTAACCCAGTATAGAAGAGTCGGTTAAAAAAGATGTTTTATTGCCGGATGTTGAACTACAGTAGGTATCCTAGGATACTTGAAAACATCCCCTCTTCCTTATCCCCAGCCTTCAACTTAAAAGACATCTATTCCTTGCTCCTTCATTTGGGCAGATTTTTGCCAGCAACCTCCTCACACCACTTTGCCAGGTGCACATTTGCTACCACTACGCTAATTCACTAATATGCAAAGTTGCATCCTGGCACGCTGGTGACTAGCGTTACTTTGGCAGTGCGAGCATTTCTTAGTGAAGATGCGCTAGCGTTCATTTGTGCCTAGCAAAAATTTGCTAGTGATCTTGCGCTTAGGTCAATTCGAATAGGGTGGGTGCATTAATGTTGTTTGGACGCCTTTATTAGGGATGTTGGTGCAAATGCTTGAAGTTTATTACAAATGTCCAAGGAAACTTAATAAAGACAAATATTATGCCCTACACATGAGCCCGCTGTAAAATTAATGTTCCGTATGTTCTCAAATGTCTGGGGAAAACGTTTGTTAGGACTTTTGAAGGCAATCCCGCTTAAAAAAAAAAAAGGAAATGTCGCCAGCGTTTTAAACTTAAGCATTTTCGGCAGACAGGATATGTTGTAAGTGTCAGAAGATTGAGGGAGATGCAGCTTCGTTTTAGCAGTTCGCCTGGACTGTGGTGTTGAAGTCAACTCTGTGAAAGAGGTCAAATACGCACTTTACTGGATTTGCAAAAAGTCGCCTGGTGATAGAGTGGGAATGAACACTAGCGATGGACACTTTTGCTAGCGAATTGTCATCTGCGCCTGTTGAATGGGCAATGTCCCTGCAGATTGGGTTTTTAGCAAATTTTTGCTAGCTATGGCCCCTTTGCCCTTTAGTGAATCTGCCCCATAGAGAGAGAGTACATGCTTTAAGCGCATCAGTGTGACTGAGACAAAAGGCATACAACTATGCATTAATGCTCCTACTGAAATGTGCAAAATGTTTTTGCCCTTTTCACCAGGAGTAAATATGCTGGGATCCTGGGAAAAAATAGGTTGGATTGTAGAAGTTTGGCTGCCCTTTACTCTTTAACCCCATTGTAAAATGAGGCCCACTGTATGCAGTGTTTTCATTAGACAGCCTGTATATAAATATTCATTGGTAGCTAAATACTTGACACAATGTTTAATGTAAGTCTAACAATACTCCAAGCGGTATGCATAGTGGTTGCAGCTGCAGACGCTCAATGACCTAGAATTTGGGTCGCCAAGAACATTTAGCATGAGGTTTCAGTCATTTCCGTCTGAATCCTGTTGCTAACCTAGAAATTTAAAGTGGCATTGCTTATCCTAAAAGATAAAAAAATATATACTTCCTATAAAAAGTAGAAGGCTGGATTATAAAAGAAATATGATTTTAAAAGGTCTTTGGTCTCTTAGCATTTCATCTGTTAGATGTTGTTTGTTGTTGTTGTTGTATTAACAAACTCACAGGTAACAACCAGCTCTCTCAAAGCTGCTACAAAATGTTCTGTGGA
>CM044447.1:45708421-45723941 GCA_024363595.1 Xenopus borealis
ATCTATCCCATTTCGCTTCACAAAAAATTGGCGAATTTCAGGCGAAATTTGCAAATTGGAGAAAAATTCACAAACAAGGTGCGTCTCATGTTTTTGACGCACGTTGCGTCGTTTTTGGCACGCGACGTGTTGTTTTCAGTGCGTGTCTCGTTTTTTTTTAAGCCAGTGAATTTTCGCTGCCCTTTCGCAAATTTATTCACCGGCGGCAAATCGCAGGAATTCTCCGCAAATTTGCGCCTGCCAAATAAATTCGCCCATCACTAGTCACCATTTGTTGTGTTTGGATTAGGAGAGTATAACAGTGCTTTATTAGCAGGTTCATGCAGCCATTACATAACAGCAGTAACTCATACTTTCACTTTCAAGCTGTACAGAAAGTCCTCTGTATGCACAGTGACACCCGAAGGCCATTTGTATAAACACCACACTTTGTTATTCTAAAAGGAAGAGATCATATAAGGAAGTCAATGGACTCATACCTGTATTATATCAAGGCTGCCATTGGGGTGTAACTTTCAATTTACTTGTCAGATGCAGAGCATTTATAAAGAAAATCAGCAAGAGAGTCCTTTATCAAAGCACGCATTTAAAGGACATTTAATAAAATGCCAAAGCTCTTTGTGTTTATGGATAATGGGAATTGGGGCAATTTATATATCACTCCGGCAGTTATGTGCTGAATCTATTGCTGTTTCTCAAGTATTAAATAAATAGGTTTTATTCTGTTGTGTATCCTAACATTTTTATATTCTATAAATTGACTTGCTTGTGATGGTGCTTTCACCGAGCTTCTTTTTATGGCCAATTTGTGAGGGAAGCTGCAGAATGCTTTTTGCTCTTTTACTGCTGTTTTTGCAATAAAAAAATTACAATTTGGATGCTCCCAGTAACTAATAGTCTCTAAAAGAAACTGGTTCTCAAGAACTTCCCCCAATATAACATATACCTTTTCTCCCTCGTTAATGTATCTGACAGCTGGAGATAATAATAATAATGCTCAGTTAAACACAAGGTGATTTTTCAAATGGAAAAATACTTTTTCACATTAGCTCTATACAATGTAGACTGGAAGAGAATGCATCAAAAGCGATTGGCCTCAATATAACTTTTTAAGAAGTTTTGATGTTCCTACTCTCCATTTAAATATTTATAATTTAAATACTATCTAATTTGGTACAAATCTGAAAAATAATGGGCTCTCTTGCACCCACACTTTTTTTTAGTTATCTTTGCCCCTTTGAGGACCTACCTGTAGAGAGTGTGGTAGAAAAGTAGTGGTTAAAAACAGTGACCCACAGTCCTTACCTATGAATCTTCCAGTTTATATAACAGGAAGGAGAAAAAATAAACAACATCCCTATATAATAAGGGTGCTGTCCTCTTTAGTTCTCCTTATAATGGTGCCCCAGAATTGGTAAAAATCAATAAAAGTTACAAATTTTATATATATATTTGCATACCCTTAATATCCGCTTGGAGTGATGTCACCCAGAGGCAGACAAATATTTCCAGAAACGCCACTAATCAGCTGTACATAGCCAGAACTAAAGGCCCTGTGTCCATGTCTAGACACACACTTAATTTAATATGTATATAAGAGCACAACATAGCAGGGCATTCTAAAAAGTGCTGTGGGATATACAGACCATTCTTTATTTAAGAACATGGAAAAATCTACTACTCCCTTTCCCACCTGCTTTTAAATATCATGACACTTTTTTTTCCCTTATTCTGTCTTTTTCATTTCTCAAGATATTTCCCTATTGTTCTGTCTCCAATAAATGATCCCATGGGATATTCAGCTATTGTTGGTAACTCTACCCATGTCAGGAGTTAAACCCTGGCATTATATGGGTTCATTGGCCTGTTATTCTTTTTTTTTTTCCCTTTCCAGCTAGCAATTTCTTATGGCACAATTCGCCCTAATTCTCTTATCTTATTCTTACCCTTTTATAATCTCACTGGATGTTGTCTTTTTAACATAATACACTTTGTACAGGAGAGACTTGCTTTTGAAATACTAAACTGCTGGGCAGGATTAAAATGGATATATCCCCAAAGCCCAGAGTGGCTTATCCTTCCTTAACTGAGTAAAAATAACTGGAAAGTGTTTCAAGTGAACTCTAATTTGGTAACAAAGTGAGCAATAGCAGCACTGGGTGGATAAAATCCCTAGGACCTTTCAGTCTGGAGGAGCAATACAGAGGGCCTTCCATGAATTTTATGCTTCTATATCTAGAACATTTCAGGGGGTCATTTATTAAAGTTCGACTTGTGTTTTACACGAAATTCCAAAAATACACATCTAATACCTGTTGAGCTAATGTAGGAGTCAATGGCAGAGGTCCCTTGAACCATTTGAAGATGTTGATAGCCTACATGTTGTCCGTGTTTTTTTTCTGAGGGTTTTGCCTAAAAACTAGAATAATTCGAGCAAGTCAAGTTTTTTCCCATGGAAAAGAAATTCAAGTTTTTGGGTTTAACAACTCTCAAAATCGAGTTTTTTTTTCCATTCAAGTTTTTTCTTAAATAATATTCCATTCGAGTTGTGAATTCATTCAGGTTCTAAAAGACAATAACATTTGACCTTTGAGAAATAACCCCCTAAATCCCCCTCAAAATAAAAAAAAGCACATCTGGTGCAAGGTACAGCACTCATTGTTGGGGGACACCCACTGGTCCACCCTAATTGATATGTCTGAATGAAAAAATGGTTTAAGGGGCAGGTTTGGGTTTTAATGCTGGCTTACACCTGTATTTTGCATTTTGCACTCCATTGTAAAATGAGCCTGACATATTTGTTGGAAATTCCCTGAAAATAAATGTAAAAAAATTTCACATTCATTTCATCTCCCTTTAGGTCACTAAATTGTGTTAAAGGACATTTTTTGTGATTTTTTTTTTTTTTAATAACGAACCCCCTTGCAAATGATTACTTTGAAAATGTATACATCTGCTCTATGTAATGAAAATATACAAAAACTAGCATGTAGCAAAATATAGAAAAGATTTGTGATGATAAAGAATACTGGCAAAACACTCAAAATACAGTTAGCAAATAATGGTACAACTGCAAAATGTACAAAGAAACTTGTACTTTTCACAGCTTCCTAAATATGCCCCTGATTGTATCAAGAACCCCTGACATAAAGCAAGCCAGGATTGCCAGAAAGGACATAAAGAGGCAGTTGTATAAATACCAGTAAATACACAAAAAGTGATGTTTATAGAGGTTGTGTAATTACATTTGTATTGTTTACTCTATCCATTTTGAGAATGCTATCCCCAATTCCCCATTATTCAATTTCATTTTTAACTACAATAGTGTTTTTATTTTACTTTTGGTCATAAAATAAATGTTGGTGAAAGATCTTGAACGTTTAGTGGGGAGGCTGATCTAGCAATACTCATGAAGAACATTGTTGTACTTTGTGTGTTCCTATTAATTAGACTGCAGTAGGCTTTGCTAATCCAACCTATTACCCTCTTGTCCTAATGCCCTCTTGTATCTCTGAAGCACTGTGGGTGAATAACGGCATGCTGGGAGATTTGGCCACCAGAAACCTCCTCCCTATTAACTCAATATCACATTTACAAGGTGCTGAGTGTCAAGCAATGCACAGTAAACTCTCACTAATTGGCCCCTGTTGTGGTTTTTTTTTCTTGCAGCCCAAATTGTAGAGGGTTCCTCCCGAGACTCGGCTTAATATTAAACAATTTCTCTGTGGTTTAAATCTGATCTCTGTATAGTGTTCAGAAACGGCAGCCAGAAATGTCCCCTTTTCTTTCTAGCTCTGGATGCGGGAAATGTAATGTGAACTCCATATTGAATGTATTAAAAAGGTTAAAGGTTAGAAAGAATTGATCACACTGTGTGAAGGGACCCAGGCAACAAACAGACAAAAATCTGGGAGATAATTCCACCACTAAAGGTGGCCCTCCGACGGGCTTTCCCGATCGATCAAAAATTCCTTCGGATCGCGGCCGCATCTGTTCGTTGATGCGGTCCCGCGAACCGACTGCCCGTACTGATCCGATCGTTGGGCACTAGGGCCCACGATCGGATCAGCCCGATATCACCCATCTCTACGTGTATGGCCACCTTAACTTAACTATTTAAGTTGCCAGGTATTGAAATCTTAACAGTAGGTACAGAGACTACTGAAATTTGGATTTGAATTTTGCATTTAGTCGAATTGTTGCTGTGCAGCAGGAATCTGCACAGCAACAAAAATACCAACACTGTTCACATACAACGTATACCTCAGTGTAAACTATACACTAAGGCAGTGATCTCCAATCAGTAGCTTGCTAGCAATATGTTCCTCACCAAGCCAAGAGGTTGATGTTGCTTCCAGTAGCCTCAAAAGCATCAGACTAGGGGGCCCTGCCCAAGCCGCAACCACTCTCCGGCCCCCCACATGTATACCTATTGTAGTCTGACGCTGCAACCGGGACTAGGCATGTAGATAGGGGGCAGTGGCAATTGTTTTAGATATGGAGCAGGTCTGAACCTGGGCCTCAAAGCAGGTAAAAAAAATTAAATAAAAATATATTTTTTAAAATTTCTGACTTGGAGGCATGAAGACTACATGATGTACTACCAAACAGACCCACCTCTAGTCTGCCAGTCCACATAGGGGCTACCAAATACAACCCTTTTTGGTCATCTCTTAGGAACTCTTTCATGCTTATGTTCCTCCCTAACTTTATCTATATATGAATGTGGCTCACTGGTGAAAAAAGGTTGGGGACCCTGCACTAAGGCATAGACAATTATAAATGTAGGCTTTGGGTGGCTATGTCTTCTCAAATCAACACCAGGGAATTTTGTTTCAACACAAGTATTATTCAGGAAATTTCTAGGAGCTATTGTATATGTTAGGAACCCCCCCAGGGGTTATGATATCCCATTAGTGATGGGCGAATCGGTGGCATTTCGCCAAATTTTTGGCAAATTTCTAGAGAAATTTGCGAAACAGCAAAAATTTGTGAAACGCCGCCGTGTCTCTTGAAGTCTTTTGGACACGCATGTCTGTTTTTGGATGCATGAGCCCATAGCCGGCGCCTGTTTTTTTTTTTGACGCCGGCATCCAAAAACAGACATGTGCGTCCAAAGCAAAAATAAATTCGCCCATCACTCTATCCCACTGCACTGGCCCAGGGTGCTTTTGTATGAGCACCACATCACCATTATCTCAGTATGTACGCATATTGGATTGAAAACATGAGCTGAGATGCAAAAAGATGGTGTTTCACTCTACTGCAGTTGTGCATCCGGCCCGGCGCCATAGAGGGGATTCAGGATGATGGCAATGGAGCTTCTACAGAAGTACCATGGGCCTGTTCAATTTCAGCCAAGTGATTATAATCACGGGGGGCTGCCCATTTGGAACCCCTTTTTGATTACACCTTCCCTTCTCCTTTAACTTTTGTTCTGAGTTTTTATGCATAAAATGTTCCCTCCATTTATTCAATGGACATTTTACATGAAAAGGGATCTGTATTTATCCTGCCATGTGTGTATCATAAATTAATAGATACTGGGGTATTATATATGAAATTGGTTCTGGGATACTATAAAACTGTCTGTGTAGAAAATGTTTTTATTCATTTTTTTCTGTAACAACTAGACATTTGTGTTCCCACATGGGAATTTCTATTTGTATGTGACATGTGGTGCTGTTTGAATGTGTAAACACACAATATGTACACTTCTTAGGTTCTGGTCTTCTTGTCCAAGCCCAAGGCCCCCAACCCTTTAGCAACAAATATTTAGGTCTGCTGTGATTCCCATAATATGCTCTGGGATTACTATTAGTTATTGAAGTGTATGTACCAATGTACAAATTAAATATATAGAGTCACAATATAAGATTCACAGCACAAGGCTGATTAGTAATTCAGATTAAAATAACAAGGCAACCAGTGCATCAGAATTAAGTGTAAGCTTCTATGCTAGATGTAACCTCTGTTCTGTTAATATTGCGATCATTGCAACCCCATAGCTTATATTCTCAACATCAGTACTGAGTAGGGTTGCCACCTTTTCTTGAAAAAAATACCGGCCTTCCTATATATTTATCTTTTTTTCCTATTAATAACATTGGGATCAGCCATCAAAAATACCGGCCAGGCCGGTAAAATACCGGCCAGGTGGCAACCCTAGTACTGAGCATGTGGCCTAACAAGTTCCAAGATGGGGAGCTGCTGAGGGTAACTTTGAAGGCCTGGATCATTACAGTTATAGGGCTGCTGAACTTCTGGGCTTCAAAATGCAGCGTTTCTTCCTGTTTAATTTGTTAGGTTTTAGTTATCCTTTAAAAAGCCAAAGCAGAGGGCCCTCGACCCCCCAGTCTGACCCTGAATGTCAGTGACCTTGTTCTGAGCAAAACATGGCACACACTGGTAAAATATGTTTTTGCTATTAAAGGGCATATTTTTAGTTGCAACAATATACTTAGAAAAAGTATGGCCTGAAACCAGAATCAAACAAGAGTGCTATTTATTTTATGAAGAGAAGTATCCATTTTATACAGCCCCAGGCTCAGGGGAGTCTGTAAAGGTATCTGAAGAGATTTACTCATTCACATCTGCTTGCATTCTACATCTGGAAAACAGACGTTTGCGCTCGCTCTGCATTCCACAAAGGCCTCTGGGAAATACAAAAGTCAATTAAATATGGGGGTATCCACATGCTGGCATACGGAAGACTTTTTTTTTTTCCCCTTGCCTTTTCTTTTTCAGTTTGTTGTGCCACACCTCAGTCACCAAAGCAATACAACAGGGCTCACTCACTGCCCAGAATCAGCGCTTATATTTGCTTCTCCCACAAGGCTCCACATTCGGGAAGCCCTGATAATTTGCTGCTAAATTTGATATCCATCTGATCCACATTTATACAGCGGGGGCTTTGTTTAATTGAAAATCTAAGCACGGATTTTCTTGTTTTTACAGCAAACCTGCTCTTTAAAGCAACAGTTACTTCACACCATCCAGGCAGCCCCTTTTTCACATCCTGACAGTTTTATGACTGTGGGTTTGGAGCGGGGAGAGGGGCCTGCTGTGCCTTTTGTCCTGTACCCTCCTGCTTGCCGTAGAGTAAAAACACAGGTTTTTTAATTAGAACCCATGAGCTTTTTTATTCCAGTCCAACGGTCCCAAGGCAAGAAGCAATACGCAGATTTTTATGCAGCTTAATGGCTTTTTCAGACTTCGGCAGAATAAAAACGAGGTGGCTTCAAGGTCAAACGCTTACCTGGCCAATAGCCATCCCTGAGAATTTTATGGGCGCCCAGACATCTGGGTTTTATGTGTATTCTTGCTAATTAGGCCGCATTTCTGTGCATGCTTGAGAAGCTTCAGGATCATACCAGCATGTTCGGAACTGAGGAAAAAATGGGGCAGAGGAAGGCTCTATTATAGCTTTTTTATCATGTTTTATTTATAACAAGAATATAGCACAGTTCTGTACTGCAACAATTTGGCAGAAATACACAAAGATGTTAAAGGGCCACTATACCTGCATTTAAGAATTTTCCCATTGATATATTGTTTGTCTTGACCTCATCCTCTTCATTTCCACTTAAAACAGAGATCATGATTCAGTGTGGAATATCCAATGTGGTGGTTTTCCAAGGGGAAGCTTGGCGCACTGGTAGAGTGGCTCATCCTGGAGGCCATTTAGCAGGGAGATTGGGGAGACTGCACTATTGCTCTCCTAGATACAACTGAAAGCCCAGCTTGAAGATAATTTAGCATAAAATTTGGGGTAAATATGTATTTGCTGTCTTAAGGCCCCCATACACGGGCCGACAAACCGAGTCAGCAGCTTATTGGCCCATGTGTGGGGCTATCCGACGGGCTTCCCCGATCGATATCTGGCTGAAAGTCGGCCAGATCTCGATCGGGCAGGTTAAAAAACCCTGTCAGATCACAGCCGCATCTTCAAGTGTATGCGGTGCTGCGATTCAACTGCCTGTTTCGGATGAATTATGATCCGATCGTTGGGCCCTAGGGCCCACGATCAGATCAACTCGATATTGCCCACTTTAATGTGGGCATATCGAGCAGATTTCTGCATCTTTAGATATGCTTGAAATTGACAGACTAACTGAATTAAAAATATACATTTTTCTATGCATTAATTTCATAAGCGAATGGAAGCCCCGACCAAAGGTTGGACCTTCAAGTGGAGAATGAACTGAAAAAGGTAATCGCTTTGCATGTTTACAATGGGATCCTCCAGGTATAGCTTTAGCAGGTCACCTCTTAAACTTCACTCTTAGGGGCAATTCACTAAGCGGCAAAAATTCGCTAGCGTTGGCTTCGCTAAGGTTCGCCGCACTTCGCCAGGTGAATTATCGCCAGCACTGCGCAAATTTACTAAGATGCGAACTTACACTCCGGGCGGTAAACATTAGCGAAGTAGCGCTACCGTTCGTTTGGCAGGCAAAGCGCATTTTACGCTACCGATGCCTAATTTGCATACGGCGCGAACTTAAGCGTATAATAGAAGTATATATTACAGCCACTACATTACATTACACAAGCCCAGGAAAACTTTAATAAATACAATAAAGTTGTCCTATTATCCTAAACATGTGCCCCCTGTATAGTTGAGTTGCCATATGTAGGGGGGGATGGAGGTAACCCCAAAAAAATGTTTTGCTCTTTTTCAGACTATCACCCTACAAAAGGGAAAAGATGCCAGCATTTTTGGGACCTAGAAATAAATTTCTAGGTTTTTTTTCAAACTCCTATCGTATTGAACTTTGCCAGGTCTTTGCATAAGAGATAACGTACACAAACATTTTTACCTTAGTGGATTAGCGTAGTTACATCCCTTTGTCAATGCGCAACTTCGCCTGGCCTAAAGGTGCGAAGTTGCGCAAGTCTATATACTTCGCTAGCGAAAATTTGCCAGAGTCCGTGAATTTGCGAAGTTGCGAATTGACGTCATGCTGGTGAATTAGCTCTAGCGTTAGACGATTTGCGCTTTAGTGAATTTGCCCCATAGTCCCTACAGAGAGGCATCTTAAAACTATACAGCATAGGTATAAGTACAATTCAAGAGGAACTGCCCCTACATTGTCTTATAGTTGGTGATAATGGTATACAGTGATACCAATTCAGTGGTCCTTTAATCCAGAATAAGAAAATTTAACTTTTCCAAATTTTCAGGACACAAGGAATATTTTGATGGGATAGTGGAGCATTCGAGAAGACTTTTTGCTTGGACCTAAGACTGACCTATAATATAATAGACATAATAGACATATGTCTATTAAAATACTGCACTTCATTAGACTTCTGTGTCTATTGTGTGTTCACCAATAAGCTTTTCATAAAATGTATTCTTGGTCTTCAACCACCATGTTGTCAACTGAGCTTCCATAATTCATATTCATGACATGGGTCAAAAAGTCTCAAAATGTCAAAAGTATTTTTTCATTAAGTGATGATCTATTGCTGACCTTTCAGAGCTGTACATTCAGTGCAATATGTGTGTGTGGGGGAGAGAATCTGCTAAATATCTAACTCTTCTTGTCCCATTTACATTAGTTAACTGTCTGGTTATGACCTTTGAACCACATTGCGTTCAAAAGTGTAAAGTTCATGGGGGCTTACAGGAGGAATGAGAAGCAGAAAAGGAGCCATGAATTTACTGAATTGTTTTCTGGGACTTATTAATATTCATACTTGAGCTTTGTGGGTGTCTCACTTTATGGACCACCATGGTCTTAGAATAATGTAAAATTCTGAAGGTTTAATAAGGATTCCATTTTTGTGCATCAGTTACTCCTCATTCACTCCTGATTGCCCCAGTATTTGAACTGGATAAGTGGATACAGTAGAGAAATGCTTTGTACAGTTAGAACACAACTGATTTTGGTGGAGACATTCAACAGAACAATAGTTTTTTAGACTTATTTGTCCCAATGTATGATTTGCTGGACGATGGGACAGTCTGAAGGTCATTCTAGATTAGCTTTGGGTTGAATGTATTTTTACTCTTCTTAAGACACCACAATTCTAGGTAATCATGTAATTTGGCCACCCGCTTGGTTTCTTGGATAGGGCTAAACTGAATTTTCAGACTGTGACCAGTTTGCTAATGCCTGGACTTTGTATATGTCATCAGTCAATGACCATATAAGAAAAGAAGATCCTCTACCAACACAAATATCCGCTCCTCCTGAAACAAATTTGAATTGATTTGTTATTGACTGACAAGGCATTCATTGTCCTATTCAAAGGCCGGATTAGGAATTAAGATATCCGCACCCAGTATTGGTCAACTTGTTGTAAAACATTCCAAGTTTCTTTACAGAAGTACATTAACTGAGGCAAGTTTTCCCCACCAAAGAGTTAAGTAGTGCTTTAGTGTCTAGTAGCCAGTGTGTGGCTTTATTGTTCTAACTTGCCAATATACCATCTAGAGCAGGGATCCCCAACCTTTTGAACCCGTGAGCAACATTCAGAAGTAAAAGGAGTTGGGGAGCAACACTAGCATGATAAATGTTATTGGGGTGCCAAATAAGTGCTGTGATTGGCTATTTGGTAGCACCTATGTGGATTGTCAACCTACATTCAGGCTCTGTTTGGCAGTACACCTGGTGTTTATACAATTAAAACTTGCCTCCAAGCTTGGAATTAAAAAATAAGCAACTGCTTTGAGGCCACTGGGAGCAACATCCAAGGGGTCGGTGAGCAACATGTTGCTCACGAGCTACTGGTTGGGGATCACTGATCTAGAGCAACACTTATGCCCCTTATCTTTTACAACCTCAAGATCTGCAGGGACCCATCATTGATGGAGGTCCCAATTTTCTGTTCCGTAGGATATTCACTCTGGTCAAAAGTGTGCATCTATAGCTCATGCTGCTTTGGAAGAGGTCACATAATGACATTTGTTTAGCTCTTTATTTGCAGGTCACTTGCGTGTCAGATGTGCCCTAATGTTCTGGAATTTATCTCATTAGGATGAGGCAATAAGTCCCTCGTTACAAACACCAAGTGTGTGCTACAAGCCATTGCTTTAATTAAAGAGCATTATATTCAAGGCTGGTGCATGCCTTCTGGGTCTGAGCAGTAATCTGTTAAAGCTTTCTCTCAGCAAATGCATCCTAATGATGACTGGCATGTTCAGCCTTTATGATTTACATTGTATATAGAGTGATCTCCCACGTTTCTAAATTTAAAGGTTATGCATTGTGAAAGCAAACTATTCTTTATTAAATTAATATGAGTCATATTATGAATCCATTTATATCAATGAATTTGAATTTGTATATATAATGTGTAATACATGAAATACAGAACAGTAAAAGAACAACATTTACAGAGCAACCTCTGATATAATAGCTTAAGCTTTAAATGTATATTAAATATGTTGTTGCATGTTATTTTAACCATTTACTTAAAGGTATACTGTTATTGGAAAAACATGTTTTTTTCAAAACGCATCAGTTAATTGTGCTGCTCCAGTAGACCTCTGCACTGAAATCCATTTCTTAAAAGAGCAAACCGATTTTTTAATATTCAGTTTTGAAATCTGACATGGGCTAGACATTTTTTCAATTTCTCAGCTGCCCCTGGTCATGTGACCTGTGCCAGTACTTAAGAAGGGAACTGCTTTCTGGCATGTTGTTGTTTTTCTTTCTCGGTGTAACTGAAGGAGTCACAGTGGGACATGGGTTTTTACTATTGAGTGCTGTTCTTAGATCTACCAGGCAGCTGTTATCTTGTGTTACAGATAGGGTTGCCACCTTTTCTTTAAAAAATACCAGCCTTCCTATATATTTACCTTTTTTTCCCTAATAATAACATTGGGATCAGCCATCAAAAATACCGGCCAGGCCGGTAAAATTCCAGCCAGGGAGCCGTTATCTGGTTACCTTCCCATTGTTCTGTTGTAAGGCTGCTGGGGGGATGGGGTGATATCACTTCAACTTGCAGTAAAGAGTGATTGAAGTTTAGCAGAGCACAAGTCACATGACTTGGGGCAGCTGGGAAATTGACAATATGTCTATTCCCATGTCCGATTTCAAAATCAAATTAAAAAAAAGTCTGTTTGCTCTTTTGAGAAATGGATTTCAATGAAGAATTCTGCTGGAGCAGCGCTATTAACTGATGCATTTTTCTCATGACAGTATCCCTTTAACACTTTACTGTTTTACAACTGGGTACTGTTAAAGCCATAAGGACACTATATTTACATTCCTGTTCCATCTTTAAAGCCAGATATTCTATAGGACAATGCTTTACCCAGGTTTCCATATTTTTGGGGTTACAGGAACCCAGAATACCCAGCTGAACATTAAAGTGCATCAAGATGTCAGATTGTTGCATGCTCTCACAGATAATCCATTTACCAGTATAAAAACATCACCCTTTGTTGTGACAGTTTTGTTAGGAGGAGCCCATTATGGAGAGGAACAATCTGATTATCTATCTCACAAGGAACAAACATGGAGGAACTTTAGTTTCTCTGCTTGCTTAGTTTAGCCCAAGAAATACAGCAAAAAGATTTTTCATGATTAAAACAATAAGCAAAAAATATTTTCAGCACAAGCCCTATTCACTGCACTTACTGTATGCACTAAGGTGTATAATAGCCATATGAGTTGTTTTTAATTGTTTGGGAAATGTGGTGTCTGGCCAGTTTGGAAGAGATGGAAGATTAAATAAATGCTATCATTTTGTTATCTTCACATTTCAGCAGCTTGTAAAAATCTTTTCTCCATAATCATGTTAAAATGCTGAGGGTTATATTATTACCAGGTGGGAGGCTGAAAAGCCATTGCGGCAATCTGAACACTGATTAAATAAATTGTAAAACAAAAAGATTAAGCATTTTGTCTCTAATCTGTTCCATAATAAAAATGGACTCCCTGCACTGTATATTTTCATACGAAAATAGATGGTGTTACCTTTTAATCCAAATTGGAGGTTACACTGATACTGAAATATATCGAAAGCCAGCCAAATCATTTGTATTTATATCAAGATCAAACCCTGTTCTTTGCTGTGGGGGCAAAGTGACATTCTTTAGTAAAATAAAATATTAAGCATTTTGTCTGTAATCTATTCCATAATAAAATTGGACTCACTGCACTATATATATTCATATTAAAATAGATGGTGTTACCTTTTAATACAAATTAGAGGTTACACTGATCCTGAAATATATCTATTTTATTTTATTTTGCGACATACCCTGATTTGGATATATAGCTGCACAGGCATGTTGGCAACACAGCAGTATAGCAAGACTGGCATATTGGTTTGAAAAACACATGTTCACTGTGGAGTGTATCTAGAATCCCAGTTATGCCCTGGCCATCTTCCTTGTGTGTGTTATCCTATCCTGTTCTTACTGTATTCAAGATTGAGTTTTGCCATAGTGCCTAAAGGTTATCTGATCAACACAGCTGCTGTGGTGCACCACTGGGTGCGTAAGCTGTGCCACTGGGTGCGTAAGTAATGCCCCCCTCCGCTGTGCTGTCGCTCCGCCGAGAGAATGCGATTATGCGCACGCCTGACGCCCAATACGTAGTGCGTATGCATGCCTGCGCTAAAGTGGGGGGTGTTGCACGCACACACTCAGTGGCTCGCAGCAGCAGCTGTGGGGCCTGCAAATGTGGATCTGGGCCGGCAGGGTCCACAAAGGCTGTGGCCCCACAGGGTATATTCCTGGTGTCCCGCTGACCCAGTCCGACACTGAAGGCAGTTGTGTGTAGGAACGAATAATGCGCAGGAATAACAAATTCCAAATACTCTGAATACTTTGTCAAATACAAATGCTCCCAAGGGTTAAATGCAAATTTATCTGACACAAACGTGTTCTACATGGGGTTCCGGTTGCCGTTTCCTTAATTTGCTGGTCCCAAGCAGGCAAATTCTACAAATAAACATAAAAGGGGCACACTCCCAGCAAGTAATATTGTATTTGCACAGATATATTGCACTTAAAGGAGAATTCAACCCTACATTTAAAAAATCCCTAACCCCCATCCCCATTAAGAACACCCTCCCTCCTCTCCCCAGCCTAAGTGATACCCCAGGCAAATGCCCCTAAGTCCATACTTCCCCTCCATGCAGATTCAGGCATCGGAGTTCACACACGCCATCTTCAGCCGCTTTGATAATCTTCGGAATGAGACCAGGGTTTTGGCGCTTTTGCAGTTGGGGCAATCTTCCTCTTCGCAACAACACGTGCCGAAACGCACAAAAATAGCAGAACAGCCAATGCAATATACTGTATCTTTCTTTGATTAAAGGTGCTGATTTGCAATTTTATGTTTATTTATAGCTTTCTTTTCATCTTCCTTTGGTCAATGATAATCCATCAGTGATTTTGTGAGCAAGGGCGTGAAAAACCCTACCTTGTTCTTGCTGACCATTTGGAGAGCAGTTTCGAAGAGATACTTATACCAGAAATGAAACCTTTTATTTTATATTTATCATAATATTGTCTTTGCATGCTACTTATAATTTTGCTATTTAAGTATTTGCCTGATGCTTCACATTACCTATGCATTACCATGTTACTTTATGAGGGGGCTGCCATATTTGTGCAGCAGCAGTCTGTTAGCATTAAAAACCAACAGTCAGGTTGGCAAAAGGGACAGTTAGGTTGGCAAAACAGTCAGGTTTAGGACATTCAATTAACAATTACTTACAAAAACAGACCTATCGGTATAAAACAATCAACATGACCTTTAGGTAACTTTTAATATACATTAATATTTTGAAAAGTAGATTTTTTCATGTCACTTTAAGGGACCTCTGGCTTTCATAGACATCAAAATATTAGGGCATGTGCCTATTAGTGATGTGTATTATTTAGGGATGCACCGAATCCAGGATTCGGTTCGGGATTCGGCCAGGATTTGGCCTTTATCAGCAGGATTCGGATTCGGCCGAATCCTTCTGCCTGGCCGAACCGAATCCGAATCCTAATTTGCATATGCAAATTAGGGCCAGGGAGCTAAATCACGTGACTTTTTGGCACAAAACAAGGAATTAAAAAATGTTTTCCCCTTCCCACACATAATTTGCATATGCAAATTAGGTTTCGGATTCGGTTCGGTATTCGGCCAAATCTTTCAGGAAGGATTCGGGGGTTCGGCCGAATCCAAAATAGTGGATTCGGTGCATCCCTAGTATTATATCAGTATTGCAGGGCATACATGTGCTTATGTTGTTTCATGACTTCTTATGACTCTTTGCAATTATATATATGTACATAAAATATTCCTGATGTAGGGCAGTATTAATTCACCTATGCCCAAGGGTCCTCCTCTAGATCTTTTATGAATATTAAGTCTGCTCATGGCCTTTTTAGCATTCTCAATACTTGTTTTGTACAGAATTAGGCCAAAGACATACAGTAACATTATTATCCTTTGTCAGCCCCTGGCCCAGCTTATTGTTTTAATTTTTCAAGGATACGTGTTGCCCTAGTATCTAGCAAGTGTGAAAACACCTGGCTCTGATCTTAAAAAAAAAAAAA
>CM044447.1:45726934-45739957 GCA_024363595.1 Xenopus borealis
TTCCTTTAAAGTGGTATAAATTATTTATATTCAATATGAGGTAGGATTCAAGAATGGCCTTGTTGTGGTCATTTGATTCGGTGCCTTGGCACAACATGGGAATCTTTTAGAATCTTTTGGAATCATTAGTGAATATGAAAACAGATTTGAGGATGGAGGACAGAAATCTGAAACAAATTTTAGCCTCCAGACTTTTAAATAGTGAGCTGTAGAAAGGCAAGATTAAAAACAACAAATCGTAAAAATAAACATCAGATGTCAGATGCTCTTTCCCATCTTAGCAGCTCCTGGGTTCTTCTTTGATCATTGTCTTGCAAATGGAGTTAATAAAACATTTATTGAATCCTTGGCCTTAATACTAAAGTGGATAGATGCCAATTATCAGCTTTGCACAATAGCTAAGTCTGAGTTTGTGATGTCTCCTGCTGGGGTGTTATCTAAAAACATTCTGCCGTTGCCCCAAAACACGTGTTGCTTGATAGTTTTGGCAAAGAGTTGCTACTTCTTGTTGCTAATACTTGCTGTGTGATGCGGGGAGATACTAGTCAATGGAAATCACCAGGACGGTGTCCAACTTTAGCATTCAAGCCTTGATGGATTTATGTCAGAGTCATCTACGCCTGCCTTTTTGTAGATTGGTTTTGCTTGATGGCTTTGATTATTTCTTGGTAGGCACATTAATAATTCAGTTGCACTTTTGCCAAACAAGCAATTCCATAGTGCAGCATGATCTAGTATTAATTATATAGACAGTGACAAGTGGAACAAGCGAAATATGGAAGGAAGGCTTAACAAAGTAGCAACAATGTAAAAAGATTATTTGAAGCCACATGTTCTGCTTGTTCTTTCCTAACAATGGGACGTTAAGGTTTTCTGCTGTTGAGTGTTAAATTTGTTGATTAGCATAAATTAACAGAATGTAATGATTTAAGTCATGAGTACAGAGTCCTATATAAATGTAAATGTATATTGTTAGTCTTCCTGAAAATCGACATAATTAAAGCACATGTAGAATGTTCACACCACACACCACACACCACACACCACACACACACACACACTCACTCACTCACACACTCACACTCTCACACACACACACACACACACACACACACACTCTCACACACACACACGGTGTAGAACCAGCACACACGATAATTTGGTCAATCAATGCCTGGGTGCAGGTCTCAAAAACAGTGTATGGAAAGACCACACTCACAGGTCTTATAAAGTGCATATTATTTATTCACAAATTGAAGCTGACGTTTCGGCTGATACAACAGCCTTTCTCAAGCAACAGGTCCGCACTCTCAGGACTTAAAAATAAAATGAAAATTTATTAACAAACGACTAACGTTTCGGCCTCAAAGTGAGAAAGGCCTCGGAGGCCGAAACGTTAGTCGTTTGTTAATAAATTTTCATTTTATTTTTAAGTCCTTAGAGTGCGGACCTGTTGCTTGAGATTCTTATCTAATATTTGTGGACACTGCACCCAGGCAAGCTAAACCATGTGACGAGAGTGCCGACTCCAACAAAATCTATTTATATATATATATATATATATATATATATATGGAATGGGGATTTTGCGCTAATTACAAGATAATAATACCTGCTGATCAGAACAAAATGAAAACATTTTCTGGAAGAACTTCATTCCATATCCCTGTGGAGCAGCATCCCCTGCCTACTTTGCAAAACATCTTCAGTTCCTCTTGTCTGTAGGAGATCAGACGATGTCTCCACAGCCATGTGACCTGAGAAGCTTTACACACAGCATGCTGCACTGGCTAAACTCCCTCTGAGCCGTTGGTGGTCCTTGCAGCTCTCTTCCCCTTGGTGGCTTATTAATGACAAGTTAAATAATCACAATATTCGCAAGGGTCTCACTGAGGCTTGAGTGAGCTTGAGCTCCAGCTGATTCCATGTACTGAACTGATTATATTCATATATAATGCAAAGCTATTTAGTGTCACCAGTTGGAATGAAGCATGTCTTCATTATGTATATATCCTAGTAATTAAGCAGTGTGCAAAGCACTGAATATGATTTGAAAAATATACAGGGATGTTTGATCAGAATTGCAAGACTAACCCTTTTCACCACTATAATGTAAGGAAATCAACTGGATTTTTACCTCACACCTAGTCACATTAACTCACAGAATACAACTATGTGTGATGTAAAGCTAATTCCCACCATCCTCTAGAGCAGTGCTGTCCAACTGGCAGCCCGCAACCCCTCTTTGTGTGGCCCCCATATGAAAGTCTGCCTGCTGTGACTGCTCAGGGGAGCTCAGCGCCCCACTAGGTACCAGGAGCGGCAAAAATGCAGCTCCTGGTATTTTAAGAGCTGAATTTCAGGTTTTTAAAATGGAAATTCGGCTCTTCTAGCACAGAGAACGCAGTTATGCTCTCTGCCTACCGTCCTGGCCCTCTCCCCTGCCTTAGTGGACCACCTCCGGACCAAAAAGGTGAGCACACTGGGGAGAGGGGGGCGGCAGCAACACCAAACTGCCTCAGGCAGCAGAGGGAACAGAATCGCCCCATGACTACTTACCTTGTGTAAACTTTAAAATGTATCAGTAATGAGATTAACTAGCCCCTGCATTGTTTACACCTCAAATCCAGACTCCATTATTTACACCTCTATTATTCATACACCTGTGTGTGTATGTGCCATACTCTGCCTGCCCAAAGCTCAGTGTCTGTGCCATACTCTGCCTGCCCTATTCCCAGTGTGTGCCATACGTTCCCTGTATGTGCCATACTCTGCCTTCCCTATGCTTGGTGTGTGCCATACTCTGCCTGCCCTATGCTCCCTGTATGTGCCATACTCTGCCTTCCCTTTGCTTGGTGTGTGTGCCATACTCTACCTTCCCTATGCTCCTTGTGTGTACCATACTCTGCCTGTCCTATGCGCCCTGAGTGTGCCATACTCTGCCTTCCCTATGCTCTGTATGTGTCATCCTCTACCTTTGTGTGCCATACTCTGCCTGCCCTGTGTTCCTTCTGTGTGCCATGCTACCTGTGGAACATGTGCCTGGTAGGGTTTTTTTAGCAGTTAGAAATTGTTGTTAGGGGTCTTTAATCATGTGCTGTGTTATCCACAGGGGAGGAGGTGGCATATGGATTTAATAGTATGTTTTACTATGACTTAAGTATTTCACATGAGTGATATCACTGCAGTGAGCGTAGGGTTGCCACCTTTTAAAAAATTTTATACCGGCAGGCGGGGCCAAAAAGGGGCGTGATGTGACACAAAAAGGGGCGGAGACACGGCGAGCAATCACCTGAAGACGCGAGAAAGGTAAGTTTTAATAGGATTTCAGGCAAGGCAAGGGCCTTTTTTAAGGGGTATTACAAATTTACCAGCAGCTACATTGCCGATAAATTTGTAATACCGGCCCCGGCCTTGGCTGGTGTTTTACCGGCTAGGCCGGTAAAATACCTGCTGGGTGGCAACCCTAAGTGAGCGCCAACCATTTGTTTCTTTTAGTGTGCTACTACTATAATGTGGACATGATCTTAAAGGTTGAACTTGATGGACGTGTGTCTTTTTTCAGCCTAACTTACTATTTTACTATGTTAAATGTGCGGTCATCACTGGCTTCCATTATCGGCCCTCTATCACGTAGGCCAGAAAAATTCCATCCCTCGGTACCACAATAGTTGGATAGCACTGCCCTATGCTCTGACTACACCAGGATATGGTTCTAGGTAATGATGGCAGTGTGAAAAAGAAATAGATCAAAATAAATAATTATTATTATTAACATGTATTTCTATAGCACCAACTTGTTTCGTAGTGCTGTAAATATAGTATTAAAATAATTTTACTATAGTTCCAGCAATATGTGAGCCAATTAAGTGCTCTGCTCAAGTCTTACATGTACATCCACCAACTTTCACAAAATGAAATGTGTATTCAGCTTGTCCACAAGCTTCCATGTACAGTATAACCACAAACATGTACATCCATACATACATTGCACCCACATCCACAAACTTACACACTCATCCATGTATAGTCACTGTCACACACCCACCCACAATCTTCTACGTATGACTACAAACTTTCATGTAAATCCAAAAACTTTCCATGCACATCCACAAATGTTTACATACTTAAAACGCCCACCCGCAAACTTGCATGCACTTACAGCACATCTTGA
Organism: Xenopus borealis; assembly: GCA_024363595.1. NCBI lineage: Eukaryota > Metazoa > Chordata > Amphibia > Anura > Pipidae > Xenopus > Xenopus borealis. The sequence continues at coordinate 45,731,109 of CM044447.1, forward strand.
AGGTTGTAAGTGCATTACAATCTTATACTCGCATCCACCCTCTTCGATTGTAAGCTCTACAGTGCAGGGAGCTCCTTTCTCTTGTCCCTTAACACTGTACTTTGCATTAAGCGTTTGTATTATTATAATGCCCTGTTTGTTAATTTCATTGTTTTACTGTACAGTTCTGTTTAGGTAATTAGCAGTATATAAATACAATATAACTTACAAACTTACACTCACATTCATCTACTCACATATTTGTTCACTTACACACGCACATAAACACATTTCCTAAATAGCCCTTAGACTGACCTCACAAAATGCAGAGTACAGGAAATAAGGAAAAACAAAAATAAATCTCACTGCCCTCCAGCCACTGCCCTCCTGTTTGAGAAACTCTGCCTTAGGCAGCACATAATCACTTAAGTAGTTAATACGACTAACTGAATTAATTTTTGAATTTTTTTTTTAAAAACTTGATTGTGTAAAAAGTGGAATACATTTTTGTGATGTTTTTTTCTCAATAGATAAGTTAAATTTTTTTTAATATACTAACAGCTTAAATGTGCCAAGTAGCATGGAAAAAAACTATATCACAATGAATATCACATTCTTTCGTTCATTTTTAATAACATGTTTCGTAATAGGTTGAAAGTTGAAGATACACCTCCCACTAATTTCTATAGAAAATGTTTGCAAATGTTTTTGACACATTTGATAAATTTGAGTTTGGAAACCGCAAATATCACATTCATTTGCCACAATCTAGAATTTAAAAATATTTTCCCCTTGGTGTGTCAAAGGCTTGCAGATTTTCATGACCATCGGGGCATCTATGCTATATGAAATACTACTTAAAAACATCTTTACTCCGGTCGCGTTCTTTGCTAACATTTTAACAAAGCTCGAATCTCTTTTATTCACAAACCAAGGAAAGTTCCTTTTATACAAATGTGTCAAAACATTTTTAAAAGGGGCCAAATGAACAAATTAAAATATATGATCAGTTATATTGTAAAAATTTGCATCCTACTTAATGTTCATTATTTCCTGATCAATAAACCTTTTGCAACTTGGAAACATGGAGAAATGCTTAATGTCAAATTATTCTAATGACCCAGATGACATTACAGAAAGGTATTGCTTACCTCAGGCATGCCTGCAGAGTTTTATTTGCTGAGACAATGTTGGGAAATGTGTTGAAGGAGAAGAATCTTTTAAGGTCATTGTCTAGCCAGAGTCCATTAGAAGTTTTCCATTAACATATAGTCTGTGATACATTACTTAAACCAACGTTAGCATTGCCTTTAAAACTGAGTAGCCAATTTCCTTCAATTCTATCTATCCATCTATCCATCTACTGTATCTATGCAATACAGCTTCATTGGGACAAAATCATAGAAAGTGATTTACCCTTGGAGTAGTCAAACAGGTTAACCCCTCTGAATGACTATCTCCCCTCTTAGAATATATGAAAAAGGGTGCACCTTGTGATGCCATCTTCTCCAAAATGTAAAAACTGGCAACATGCAGAGCTATCGTCAAGTCTATGTCTGGTAAGTGTTTAACATGACAATGCACCATGAGTTCGTTTGAAGGGAGCATTATGTTCAGTGGAAGAAATGGCCAAGAAGAATGTTGATGACTCTGAGAGGTCACGGTGCAAGGTCATGTCTTGACAATCAAAGACTGAAAGCAAAGAAATGCAGTAACAAAAGAGACAAAAACACTTGGAAATTCAAGGTCCACTGGGAAACTATATTACTCATCTTCAAAAAAAAAAAACTGACCATGATGTTTAGAAGCCACTGGATTCAATCCTGTATCTGCCCGAGCAATTGGCTTATTCAGCCATTTAAGACCTCTAAATGAGTTTTTCTCAATAAGGAAACTCGGGAGGGTGTTATGAACTCCAACGAGTGGTGAAAAGTTCACAGGGAGGTGAGGCTGTGTTATATGGCCAGCCATCAAATAGAAAATATGACAAGGAGGGAGTGATTATTCCAATGAGGAACAGATGGTCTCACCTTCCAACAAAGAGGCCGTTTCATGGTACATTTCCTACCTGTGGCGAACCACAAACTGCACAGCTATTGTTATCATTGAAAGTAGGAATGGGAATATCTTCTTGTCATGAACTAGCTGTAGATGAGATCTTGCTGTTATCTGTGATTAGCTGGACCAAAGAGACCCATCATAGCACAATGTTCACTTATAGAGGTTCTGTTCTTCCCTTGACAGCCTCTGATGTTGACGCTGCTGATTGAGGGGTCAGAAGAGTTGCCAGCTGTATATAAAAAGGAGAGATTCAGTATTGGCTGCACAGTTCCTTCACTGATGCTATGCCTAAGCACATGGCTTTAATAACTTTCATTCCATGCCAACTCCCTTTCCCCTACTGAAATAGCAGATTGATCACTGGGCATGTAGAGGTAGGGTAGCCTGTATTAATGAGCCTGTCATTTTGGTTCTTCTATCGGTGAACCCCCTGCCATGGCTAAAATGTTCATCCAGTACAATGTCAAGCTGAGAAGCTGCCAGTCCAACAGTGAACGCCAGCATCATTTGAATTGACACTTCTGTAGGAAGAAGCAGACGTTTGCTTTATGCTCACCCTAAACTGGGTATTAATCAACATAAGCACGGAAATTAATCAACACAACTGAAAAGTAATTAACCAGATACGCCAGAAGAATTTTTACTGAGTTTTACATGGCAAGAACATAATTACCTTTTTCATTCTCAATATAAAAGGTGGTCATATCTGTCAAGAAAATTAAAGTGATTGACTGTTTTAAATGTTTCCATCCCAGAACTATTTTACTCCTGTGTTCAAGGCATTAAAAAAAATAGAGCACGTTTTAGAAATGCTTTTTTCTGTGTTATTAAAAATAAATGTAGTTAATTGTTTTTGAAGTGCAGAGCATTTTCATTTTAAATCTAGCCCCCAACTGTGCTGCTTTGTATGCCATTCAACTTAATGGGCAATTTCAGGTGCTACTGCTGAAAGCAAAAGTGCTCTTCATAGTTCTCTGGCACCTTAGTCAGGGGTTTAAGTAAACAACTTTTATATAGTTAAATACAAGCCCTTGTTGGTTTGTTTTTAAAGATATTTAATGATTTACACAACTAACCCTTTGCATTTTACTAAGCTGTAACAGTCCAACTCCCCAGTGCTGGTAACCAACCCTTACTTAACTTTTCCAACCTACACATAAATACATCTAGATTTCTGCCACTGACCTTGAAAGAAGTGTAGAGGTTTCCACCAAAGATTTATAAGGGATCTTGATAAGTGAAAAAAATGCACTCATTCTGAGAATGTCCGTGCATTCGAGATGCCTTGCAACAGCTTTAGGTGAAACACTTTACGAGGAGGTCACAGATGTTTTATGTTAAAAAAAGAGAACTTAAATAGCTTTTTTACGTTAATTTGCACAACCAATTCCCTTAAGGAGGCCGGAGGTGTTTGATTAAAACACTGAAAGATCCCAGCCAGGTCATGTTGTTATGGCAGCACATAAAGTGCTAGAGTGAGTTTGCAGTGCAGATTCATTTTATATTAAGCACGGAGAGCACCCTGTGTAGTCCTCAAACCCGCACCCTTGATTAGCGTTTCATAATACAGGATGCATTCATTTTAATGTATAGGCGTTAATGCTTTGCTGTGCTTTTATAACTGTTACAGGCTGGGGGAAGCTAATTTCCTGAAAAGGAAAAAATAGGACTCATTTGCCTTTAAAAGAATAATATTAATCTGCTCCTTTTCCAACATACTTGAAAGATATTCTCCTTAGGGTGAATTGTCTGGGTTATGTGTCCAAGTCTTCCAGGTAAATACAATTAGACAAGGACGTACTGAAGGCAACTACAATTCCCCTTCTCAGAGCCCAATGTAGGATTATATGTCTGATGCTTTCCAGGAGTAGATAAGCCCATGCGGCATGTAATACACAAGGAGACGTGGGAAACTGATATTAATGACAGAGCGAATTCCAACCAAGTACAATCAGTCAGACATATGTATATGGTCCATTTACAGCTCAGGCAATTATCTTTCATTTTCTTCTCTTGTGAGAATCAGCCTCTTTTTATTAAGCAGACAGGTTTTATGAGGTCTGAGTGATTGCTCTCTTGGTACAAGTCACTCACAGGCCATTATCCATTTATCATACATCACCTAGGAATCTAAAGCTCTAGTTTCAGTACAGAAGAAAAATGCAAGTGATGATGTATCAGGTGCTATGGACAACCTTTCATCTGCTGTGGACAGAATGCTTGTGGTCTACTTCTGTTCTTTATGGAGACAATAAAACACAATAATGTAAAATAAAGCTGGACGTGCATGGAAGTTGCCAACCAAGTGGACCCAGTTTAGGTGATGGGTTGCACTGGGCTTTTCTGATCAGTTTATAAAATCATGGCAAAGGCCTTCAGGGGTGCAGTAAATCAAGGGTTCATGTGGCCTCGTCCAAAAAGATTTTCAAACTGGTCAATAAGCTGCTGGCTCAATATAGAGTAGTAACAATGGCAGCCCATATTAGCTCATGTAGTTTAGCACTGATTCACCTACTAGTATAGTATGTAAAACAGAAGAGGGCAAAGGATTGTAAAAGGCTTTAGAGGCTCCAGAGCAAGTTTTCAGTATAAGTCAAGAGTTTGCTTCGGGCAAGCTAACTTAGGTAGAATAAAACCTCCATTGTAACAGTAGCCCCATATCAGTTGTTCTCAGTGGTTTTGATTGTTTTTCAAGGATGAGTAGGTAAAATGCTTAAAGTCCATTGCCTAATGCTGCTGGTCTCTACCAATCTAAATTTTTTTTTAAACCTCTACATGTGGTGGCATTTATAAGACTGCTGAAAAGCAAAACTCCCTGGATACTTAAGGGCCTATCTATCATACTGTGTAAAAAAGCATTGCTGAAAAAATTACGTAAAAAGACTGTGTAAAATAAATGGAGAATTTATCAAGCTCTGTTTTTTATTTTACTCTGCTGCTCACTGGATTTGATGTTATTTTACACCACTTCGGGTCTCTCATAATTCATTAAAGTCTATGGGTAGAATTCAAGTGGCAAGTAAGGAAGTTGCTCTGGTAATCATGTAAAAACCGCGATGGATGAACGCAGTATTTGCCCACAGTATTTTTGAAGTGACTGCTTGCTTTTGTGATGGATTTTTACTCTTAAAATCCATATCAGCTTGATAAATACTGGTGCCCTAGGCAAGCCAGAAGGAAGCGGCGCTGGCTTAGTGTGAGTGCCCATGCATGAATTGACGCTCGCGTGCGGTCCCCTCTCTGCCCCTTTCTTCTTTCTGCGCTCCTGTGCATGCGCGCAAACTTATGTTCGCGCCAATGCGCACATGCGCAGAAGCGACAGGCCCGGATTTGTGGAAAGGCCACGTAGGCCCGGGCCTAGGGTGACAGGATTTTAAGGGGTGGCATGCTGTCCAGCCACACCCATATTGGTTCAGAAACACTGGGGATACACAGGAGATACTATAGTTTTTACATTTCACATGTGCCAATCCCCATTGCTCAAGTCCTGATGATAAAAATTTGCAAATAAAGGGTAGAGTATGGGGGTGACTTACAGCAGTGGGCCTAGGGGCTCCCATTATGTAAATCCAGCTTTGAGAAGCGCAGAAAGAAGGAAAGGGCAGAGAGAGTCAGATCGGACTGGAGAGGGGACCAGAGTGGTGGTAGACGACAGAGGAGGAACATGCCTGGTGCCCCACAGCTTTGCACCCTAGGCACGTGCCTACTCTGCCTACCTCTTGGCCCGGCCCTGTATGTCGGCTTTATGTGGTGATGTTTGGTCCCCAGTTTTTACACAGCAGGATAAATAGGCTATTTAATGTAGTATGTAAATATGTAGTAAACTGGTCTGGACTGGGATTCAAAATAGGCCTGGCATTTCAAATACACAGAGGCCCAAACAGTCCACATCAGCCCACTAAAGAGTGACTTTCTATGGCATCTTACAGCAGCCCCTCTGGCATTTGCCAGGATTCACTGATTTCCAGTATGGGACTGGTAGCATAATTTTAGCTGGAATCCTGTAATCAACAGTGTTTTTAAAAGCTAAGTATGTTAGAGCAAGGAGAAATGACTAGTTATATATCCTTGCATTGCCTGCAGGGGGCACTGGTGCTGTTTACTCTGAGCAGGTAAAAGGCCACAAAAACATTTTAAGGCTGAATTCCAAAAATTGATATTATCTAACCATCAAAGCTATGGTAAACGAAGGATGGTTAATGACTCAAGTAAACTGTGTATCTTTATAATTGAGTTTATTTTAATTTATTTACATATCTATGATCTATGAGTAGGTGCTAGAGTAGTATGATATCGGTGGTAGTAATCACTTGGAGACGTAAACCTGCTTTTGATTAAGCAAGGGATTAAACTTTGCTTTTAATTTTCCCTTTTAAAGTCTTAATCTTGGCTAAATCGCCCAAGATTTAACACTAGGCCCATCCCAAGCATAGGAGGAAGCTACTTCCTAATCCGTTAGACGCATGGCCTACGTAGATGAGTCATTTCTAACCAGCAGGCAAAACAGTGCTGCCGTATATACATCTTCCAAGCGGATTGAAGCCTCCTGAGAGTAATATTTTGATGAGTAATATCCGCCCGTCTGAATATTTCTTTGAGCTTAAAATTAAAAGCTTCATCTGTATGCGAGGAGGAGCGTAAACGGAAAGCAATTTAAGAATTAGGACACATAAATCAGGATGGAAGCAGGATCAGGGAAAGCTTGTCCAAGCAAGGAAAGGGTTCACTTAGCACATGGGAGCCTTAATGTTTATAGTCAAAACATGTCATAGATCATAAAGTTGGCTGCATTTTCCTATAATGTTTCCTCATTGCAAGTCTATTTGTGTGTATTCTTTTGTCTAAACTAAAGACATTAGACTAGTTGAACTCCCAGTAAGAGGCCAAAGAACTGTATGTCTTAAGATACTTTGGTAGTTGCTGATAGAAAGCCAGCAATTTATGTAAAAACTATTTGTCACTGAACTGGAGTTGTGTGAGGCCACTGGGTGTCATAAAGTTGTAGGGGACAACCATCTCTAAATATCAAGATTTTTAAATCGTAACATCAATGTCGATAACATCTTCACTTCTTTCCAAACCCCTATTTGGCTGTGAGCTGGAGACACTGTGCATGGCTTTTTCCTGCACAAGAATTTTAATCCATTCCAGTAAGCATGTCCTGTCTACCTCCAAGCGTATTAAATTCACTCCCAAATATCATATTCTTCTCTGCACCATTCATATGTTAACTTGCTAATCACGCATAAAAGCTTCACGAATTTATGACTGTTATTGTCACGGCAAAAATGATAGTCTTCTATGTTAATGGCCATAAAAAGTTTTGGTCTGCTGAGATCCATCACTCATACAGCCAAGATGTCACGCCACCCCTATAAACTAATAGGCATCATGTCATTAAGAAATGGCCCAGAAATTTCAGATGGGCTTTGTGGCGGAATTCCACATGCTGTGATACAATTACCTACTGAAAAGAGGAGCTGACATTGCTAATATTTCACCCTGCACTACAAGATGTCTGGAAATCAAGCCCTGCCTGGTTTGGATCAGAATAACCTTGAAAGTTATTTTCTTTTTTGTCTTCTGGGTGTGCAAATGAAGCTACAAAAACACTTCATTATCTGCATAGGTCCTTGAGCCACTGGGTGACAATGAACTGGACTATCTTGTACCTCTAGATTGCATTGCTGGTCAGTCAAAAGGTTACACTTGAATCTCAATGGCCAATCTCTTAATTTTTTTCTAGTTGACTACCAGGGGAAGATATATGGAAGCATGGTCTGACTGTAGTATTACCTCTTTGGAACCAGTGTTGATATATGATTAGATCCTACCAGGTAATCTAGTCTGCTTTATGTTTTATGTACTTGGGCAGAATGTGATTTTCTTCAGGGTTCAGTCAAGTGGAGTGTGTTGAGGTTTGGTTTAAGGGTTTTCAAAGGCTTGCAGGAGATTTTGGGGGAGAGAATGGGTATCCTCCATCTGTTATATCATATCATGAAATCAGTCAATAAACACTGTAAATGAATATCAGTTAGAAGCAAAATACAGTAGTGATCTGTTTAGCAATCTTGGATTTCATGCAAGAGTGGATAATGGATTGTTATTGGGGTATCTATGCATGTCTGAATACTTGCTATCTCTACAGCATATGGGGAAATCTGCCAGGTTTAAGTAGTCCTCTATTCAGGGTAGAGGGTATACACTGTATGGGCTTGTTGAAGAAAATATAGTGCCTGTACAGTAGGTCTAATAAGCAGCAAGTTGTATCCAAGATGGTAGCTTCACTGGCTTGTCTTCCCTATCTTCTATTTCCTACATTAAAATGAGGACTGTCTGTAGCTAGAGTATTTGCTGCTTTGAATATCAGGGCATATCTTGGTATTCTGGTATTTCTGCATCTGCCTATTTGCCTTGCTGGAAATGGATTTTGGTAGCTGATTTTACCTTCATATTTATGGTCCACTGAGTTCATAGAACAAAAGGTATACAAGACATTTCTTTTCACCATATTTAAAAGAGAATTTTCTCTATAATGAATTTGCTTCATAAAGTGTTGTACAGCATCCCAAGTACCCATGACAGAAAGGAATAATAGTGTGCAGTATCAGCAGAAAAAAGTACAACCGTTGCATAATGGAGGGCTAAAAGACAAGGGGGCACTTATCCCATACCTAGGGCCGACATTAGAAATCACGGCGCCCTGCACAACAAAATTGCCCCACCCACCCAAGCACCCAAACCCTGCCCCTGATCTCCGTCCACTCCACATCAAAATTAAAAGACCACACAGACATCAGCGCTAAAAA
>CM044447.1:45768854-45784200 GCA_024363595.1 Xenopus borealis
TGATGGGAAGAACATTGCACCCATAAAAACTAGGAGGTCTAGGACAGTAGGCATTCTCTGTTTCTGACCATTAACGATGGTGGCAAGATCTAACGGCAGCGAAAGTGGCAGTTAAGTAAGCATCTGGGGTCAAAGGGGCTGCATAACTAATGGGTATTAATATTCATTTTCTTTCCTGGTTCCCAGGGGGTCAGTCTGTCTCCTCAGCCACCAAACACAAAGTGCATCCATTGTAGCAAGGGATTACGGGTGATGACATGTAAACAAGCATTCGATGCAAAATATGCATAATAAATTCAAATATCTTTTATTATAAGTGAGACTGATTTTTTTTCTACCTGTTTTGTTCCCTTGAATTGTAGATTTGCATTCATGCTTGCCAGCTCTGCTGCCATATACTTATACAGATCTGATCAAGGTCAGAAGCAATGAAGGCCATCACTGAAGCAGGCTCCCTGCTGGGAAATTGTGCTACAGCTGAATAAACCATAGGCCCCTGACACCTCTTGTGAAATGAACAGAGAATAGTATGGTAGATCATTAATAATGCCTTGGGAGGGAACACCAAACATATCTATTGCTTCTTTTCCCCTTGCTCAGTGCTGCCTAGCAGCGTGGGAGAAGTGAGAATAAACAGCAGAGCCTGTCACAGAACTTCTCTCCAACCAGCTCCGGCCTCCTGAAACAAAAATAAAAGCAACAACTCTACAGGGACGGATTATCAATCTCACATGTCAGCACTATATTTACCTTGTTTCAAAGTGAGTTTTAATACTGACTCCTTTAAAAATGTATTTATTAAAGTTAGATGGGAGCCTGCTGGGTAAATTCATTTTTTTTTTCTTTCAAAATTCAAATCTACAAGGATGATAAATCACGGGCAGGAGGAAAAATATTTTTGGACCCTGCTGTGTATTTCTGACAAATGCAAAAAGCATGGTAAAAAGCTTTAGCCAAAAATATGCGTTTCAGCGGGAATTAATAGATTGATGGTGACCGAAACCTGGGACTTTTGTTTTGGGTTTCACTTTTTAGCAATGACATTTGTTTTGTATCCCAGGTGTCAGTGGGCCTCTTGCTTCTAACAATTTAGCCTATTTCATGGTCATTTCCTATTTCTTTATAGGGGAAAAATGCTTAATAATGGAAGAAAATAGTAAGTAGATATAAAAGACTAGGGGAATGAAAATGCTGATTGAGGAGAGGAGGAATAGTTTGAAAGTGGGCCCACAGACTAATGTTTTGGGGTTTTCTGTTGGGCCCCTGGGATAACTTACATCAAATCCAAAGAAAACCGCAGCACTCCGGTATATTTGAAATGGTTATAAACTAGGCCTAATGCACTTTAAGTAAAGTTTATCACCATTGCAAATATACCGGAGTGCTGCTGTTTTCTTTGGATTTGGTATAGAAGTTTGAGAGACTGACATGTCTGCCATGTAGACTTCTATGTATCCAACCCAACATCCGGTTGTGACTTTCCTTAAAGGGATCCTGTCATGGGAAAAAAATTTTTTTCAAAATGCATCCTTTAATAGTGCTGTTCCAGAAGAATTCTGCACTGAAATCCATTTCTCAAACAGATTTTTTTATATTTCATTTTGAAATCTGACATGGGGCTAGACATATTGTCAATTTCCCAGCTGCCCCTGGTCATGTGACTTGTGCTCTGATAAACTTCAATCACTCTTTACTGCAAGTTGGAGTGATATCACCCCTCCCTTTCCCCCACCCAGCAGCCTAACTACAGAACAATGAGAAGGTAACCAGATAACAGCTCCCTAACACAAGATAACAGCTGCCTGGTAGATCTAAGAACAACACTGAATAGTAAAACCCATGTCCCACTGCGTATTATTCAGTTACATTGAGAAGGAAAAACAACAGCCTGCCAGAAAGCAGTTCCCTCCTGAAGTGCTGGCACAAGTCACATGACTGGGGCAGCTGGGAAATTGACAAAATGGCTATCCCCATGTCAGATTTCAAAACCGAATATAAAAAAATCTGTTTGCTCTTTTGAGAAATGGATTTCAATGCAGAAGTTTACTGGAGCAACACTATTAACCGATGCATTAAAAAAAAAAACTTGTTTTCCCATGACAGTTTCCCTTTAAGGCCTGGGATTGTATGAAGTCCACAGGCAAGAGTTTTAAGGGGAGGCCAGTTAGCCTAATCATGGGTTGTTAGTAAAAAGATCTAGAAAAATTAGAGGAGATCACATATCATGAATTTCAATTAAACATTGTCCTGGTTAGAATCAGCTCCATGACCCCAAAATGAAATGCAGCAATGCTAAACATAGTCAGACTTTCCTACCAGAGGAACAGATGATTTCCTGGTGGTCCATGATGGAACTTTAGCTTTCCTGGTTATCCAGTGCTGATTCCACCACATAACGACCTGCAAATTGCATTACTCTTGGTGAATCCTGTATGCTGGGATTAATCAGAGCAGATGAAAAGCTCCTCCATGTGCCATGTGTCCAGTCATTACCTACATGCCCAGCCATTACTGATTAGCAGTACAGTCTGTGCTGTTGATATGGTACATGTCAGTGGGAATGACAAAGGTCAGCACAGGGCAACCGAGACTCTTCAAATGATGCTGCCTTGTGCATTCCCATGAAAATCATTCCTTTTAATGCCCACAATCTCCATCTGCCTGACACCTGTGATACAATTCGACTGCGGAAAACAGATCATTTTTCAAAACTGTCATGTTTCTGTTATTCTTTGGAAATGAAAGGCAAGTGAAAGCTGGAAGTTTAGTTAGACCCACTAGCAGAATATATAACAGATTAAAGCGTGCAGAAGAACTCCTAACCTAAAACATGGGGAAAATGTCAGTTCTTTTTTATCATTCTGAAAAATAAATCTACATACTGTATGTTATAATAATAATCATCTCCTGGATACAGTATATGTTGTATTCAGAAAATATGAAAATGGATCTATTTATTGGATAAATATCAAGCTTACATTATGGTAAATATACGTGTGTGCTGTATATAGAAACACAATGCACTCATCTCTATTCAGTGTGAAAAGCTCTTGGAATACAAATTGCACTTGATGCAGGAGGCCTAAACAGGTTTCTCTCATAAAGATCATTTCACCCCATCACCTCTGAGTACATCTCCTCCCACCCTACTGGATGGCTATACAAGTGATGATTGCATTCAAATGCAACAGTTTCAAATATTTCACACGTTCTATAAAAGAAAAAAATGGAATTATGATGTTTTGTTGCAAGGATAATATGGCATTCCTATACCGTGAACCTTGAAATAATGTACATCATCAACAATAACACGGAAATCACACCCATGTTTGGGTATTGAAATGTTGCGCATCCTGGATCCATAGGCAGAACTTAACACAAAGAGATGAGAAGAGATGAAACCATTAAATATTAGAGAATTGAAAGAGCTGGCAAACCTTCATAGACAACAATAAGATCTAAGCATGAATATAAATACAGTAAAAGGGATTTGGAGATGAGATTTGGAGTCAATGCCTTGGTCTACTCTAGAGACTGACGCAGACACATTCAGTTCTGTATCGAGATGAAAAAACTTTGACCAGAGGCAAATAGTTAGGATCACCATATGGGGTTTACCTTGCCGTGGTATGGTGGCTTATCAATTTTATGATCATAATTTTGTAACGAAAACCCCTGTTTTGCAAGATACCTGCATTAGCTTAGATACTAAATTCATATGTGAAACAGGGGACTAGGGATTGTACGTTGATTCATTTTTTTCCTTTTTGTATGAGATTTGGAGTCAACATGGTTTATTAAAAATTTCAAATGTTTTAACTAGAAAAAAAAAACTTGCTTGAATGCTTGGGATATAATGCTTTTTATTTGGAATTCCTTGATTTTTATTTTTTTTGGGTGCAATTTGCTGTCTTCTGAAACACATTTTCAAAATGTAATAACATTTCCCCTAGGATTAAGGCAGTGTGTGTTCTTTAGGTTTTTACAACATGTAGGCTGCAATGGATCTGTTGGTCTGGCTTTGTTCAAATGCAGCATCTTTATATTATTCAGCTCATGCTTTTGACAAACAGGGTGCTTTAAGCAGATGAACTTGTAACACTTAAAATGTCTTTTTTTTAAATTATATTTTGGGGTTTTTGTTTAGGAATTAGGAACAAAGGAGGAGGAGAAGTAAAGGCCCCTCACAAGCCTTCTGGACACTGGCAAGGTAAGAATACATATTATTTTATGTTATATTACAGGTATGGGACCTGTATCCATGCTCAGCACCTGGGGGGTTTCTGGATAATGGATCTTTCCTTAGTTTGGAAATTACTAGAAAATCATGTAAACTTTCAATACAAACACAAATTACTGGTTTTCCTTCTAATAAGGATGAATTATATCTTAGTTGGGATCAAGTACAAGGCACTGTTCTATTATTACAGCGTAAAAGGGAGTCATTTTGAAAATTTTGGGTCATTTGGATAAAATGGAGTCTATGGGCCTTTCCGTAATTCAGAGATTTCTGGATAATGGATCCTATACCTATACAATGTGGTTATATGATCAGTTTCTTTTTTTTGTAGCAGTGCCAGTAGATAATGATTTTAAGGATTTTTTTGGGATTTTGCATCCAAAACTAAGCCATACCGATACTGGGAAGATTTTTCTATAATAAGCAATCAAACAACTAGCTCCAACCTACACATATAGCTCTCTTAGACCAACTCCCCACCAACAGACAGTTTATTCTTCATTCAATCATTCAAAGAAAAAATTTCTAATGTCACCACGTACTTGTTTCTCATGGGAATCTAGTTCCTTATAAACTGTACAATATCAGTGGAAGTCCATAAAATTGGATGAACAGTACCTAGAAAGTATTCATTAAAGGGAAACTGTCATGGGAAACCACGATTTTTTTCAAAACGCATCAGTGCTGCTCCAGTAGACTTCTGCACTGAAATCCATTTCTCAAAAGAGCAAACAGATTTTTTTATATTCAGTTTTCAAATCTGACATGGGGCTAGACATTTTGTCAATTTCTCAGCTGCGCCTGTTCATGTGACTTGTGCCAGCACTTTAGGAGGGAACTGCTTTCTGGCAGGCTGTTGTTTTTCCTTGTGTTAGGGAGCTGTTATCTGGTTACCTTCCCTTTGTTATGTCGTTAGGCTGATGGGGGAGGGGAAGGGGGGGTGATATCACTCCAACTTGTAGTAGTATAGCAGTAAAGAGTGATTGAAGTTAATCAGAGCACAAGTCACGTGACCAGGGGCAGCTGGGAAATTGACAATATGTCTAGCCCCATGTCAGATTTCAAAATTAAAAAAAATCTGTTTGCTCTTTTGAGAAATGGATTTCAATGCCTGCTGGAGCAGCACTATTAACTGATGCATTTTAAAAAAAAAATTGTTCCCCATGACAGCATCCCTTTAATACCTGGGGCTCTCATTGCACAATTGATAGAATGTACCGAGGAACCTCATCACACCACTCCATGGGGAACAGTTATTCAATATCCTAATGCATAGGGTTGCCACCTTTTCTTGAAAAAAAATCCCAGCCTTCCTATTTATTTATCTTTTTTTTCCTATTAATAACATTGGGAACAACTATCAAAAATACCGGCCAGGCCAGTAAAATACGGGCCCGGTGGCAACCCTACTATCACCCAATATGTTGAGAGCGTGATATGATCTATCCTTTTACATAAACTAAAGTGAGCCTTTTTTTCACAACTGATTTTATTGGTGGCTACTTTCTGTCACTACCCTACCTATTGCAAGTAATGATAAGTTCAGCACCTCTTGTTCTTCTGTTGTAGCCAGTTTTGGGTGACGAAAAGCAATACTGCTTTCCCCTTTCCACTCTTGCTCAATACAACCCTTACCTTGGTCAGTTTGCAAGAAAACCTCCACTGCTCCACTTAGTCCTCCACACACAAAAAAAACTGTTTTTCATAAACATATATTACTCTATATTAGGTCAACATTCAATGTAGAACATGTCTTAAAGTAAGTCCTCTTAAGAAAATTCCTCAATGACTGCTTAAATTTGCTGCAAATAATTACAAAATCTCCCATGCACCAAGTTTTATAAGTGCATTTATTAATCATGGCATAAGTGCTATAAGTACACTTAGTTAGACTGCTTATAGGGATTTGAGTTGCCGATTGCAGCCTGGAGATATTTGCTCACCCATGGTTGAAGATTTTAATTTCTTGGCCCTGCATCAAATCACCATATAGTCTACCTTAGAGAAGGGCCAATAATTTACTTCATTATACAATCACACTTTTCTGCTTGAATTGTTACAGTGCAATGCACTCCCAAGGTTAATTTCAACTGTTCCATCTGGAAGGGCACATTTATACTTACTACCCATTCTAAAATGTCCTTACTAAAAAATGTTGCTGTCTTTTTCTTTTCTAATCTTTTTCTCATTGTATCTCTCTCTAAAACATTTATCTTTCCCTTATAGCAAAGCATATTTTCCACGCACTGTGCAAATCTAGCACCTGCTAAACACTAGATAGATAGACCAATAGAAAGATAAATAGATAGCTAGATGATAGAGTGCCAAATGGTAAAGTTGTATATAGGCAATGAGCATGGGCTGATGGGAATTCTCCTAGACTAGGCCCACTGGAATATCCTCTGGTAATCTTGGTATTCTTGGAATCCAGATTAACCTTGTAGGGGATTGAGCACTCTAGGTGCCAAAGTCCAAACTGAACTGTTACACCCCTTTGTCACAGTCGGTAAAATATCTGTACTTATTAACAGCAACTATTTTGTTTTTCTGGTGTTCTTGCAGAAGGAAATGAAATCTTTGAGAATATTTTAGTAAAAGACTAAGATGTGCAGTACTTTAGCAAAAATCTTGTGTATGATCATTTCATGCCAATAGCAATTTTATATTTCTCCTGGCATAAAATGTACTCTTTTATGGGGTTAGTGCACTGCTATAGGGAATTGTAAAGCATTCTCAATGTGTTTGGTCTGTGGGCACGCAAAAACCAGGCAGGGAGTCATTGTACCCTGTTTCTAACCATGGCTTCATTGTGTAATTTTTTGGGGGCATCAAAACTGTTTGTCAACATAACTTTCCTACCTGCAGACCTAAATATCTTTTGCAAATGATGCCAACTACTGTCAGCTTAACTAGAGAAGTGAGAGGCAGAAGACATTATTCGTATAGTACAGGTGTGTCCAGAAAATGGGAGGGAAAGTGAGACAAAATTAAAAGAAACTAATTTGTGCACTCATGTGGTAGTGTTAAAGGAAATAACCTTGTGCTACTTGCAAATGTAAAAGTGTGCTGAAAGATTGGAGGCTTTCCATCCAGTGTAACACATAGTTATTGTTTTTGCACGTCTTCACCCCTTGCTTTGGTTCTTTTGCCATTGTCATCTTGGTGCCATAACTCTCTTTTCATGTCTTGTCTCCACACAGCATCTTGTAGGATTTTGTCAACAATCACACTGAGACACTTTTGAGGTTGTCTGGTCTTGCAATACGCTGGTGCCAGACACCTACGGCTACAGCACATCCCTTCCTAACAACAATCTGAACCAAACTCTGGAACGGATCCCTAAGGATTTCATCCCTTGGTCATTTTTTTGTTTTGTTCTGGGATCTGCAGTCTCTGGCACAGAGTCTTTGGCTTGACACATTGTCATGGGGAATTTAAAAAGGAAATCATAGATGCATGACACGGTTAGCTAATGAGCATCACAAGGAGAGTAACACAGTCAAGATTCTTCTTCCTAACAAACCAAAACCATGGAAGTCAGGACTAAGAGGGGCTATGATAAGTATGAGCAGCTCTTGAAACATTCGGAGAATACTTTGAATACTTCAAAATAACAAAAAAAAATATACAAAAACATATATTCTACTAACTACTGTAAGGTCTACCTGGAAAATGGCACCCTCTTCAACCTCTTGAAAAACTGGTTACCAGGTGTCTACAAGCATGGGTTTAAATCACTATTCTCTGCATGGTACCCTTGCCCAAGCTAGCTTCTGCTGCGCTCTGGTTGATTTCCATAGTGTGCAGTTGCTCATACCAAAGAAAGTTACCTGGCACCAAATGGCGAAATTCGCGAATTTTTCAGCGAAGCGAAATCGGATAGATTCACTCATCACTAGTCTATACCACATTATAAGCTGAGCAATGGGGGATGAGGCTGACCAGCTGTTGGATCATACAGCAGGGGTCCCAAGAGATCTGAAATCTTCTCTCTTGTGTTTGCAGACCACCAAGTTCATTGTTGGACAACACTTATGGCCTTTGACTGAAAGCAGGATGGTAGTTCTCAACAACTTCTAGATGATCAATGTCTTCATTATACTAAGGTAATGAACTTTACTTTAAAAATTCAGATCTTTTATGGTTAAGTAGGTGAAAGTAAAACCATTCACTATATAGCAGTGTACAAGAAGTTTAGTCATGAAATCAGGACCACGTGCGTAGGGTTCTCAGAAGAATATAGTCGAGGACATGATTTGCACATTCCAAAATAAAGAAAACTACTTGACTTGTTTGACTGCTGAAAAGTCTGGCATGTAACGGACAGGTTCTGCGCTGAAGTGTATCCGCCTGTGAAAAAATATTTCACCTATAGTATAAACAATCTGATGTTTCAGGGGAGAACGGGAGAAGCTGGATATGGTCCAGCCTCTCCATATTTGTATCCCCTTTCTTTCATCAATGGCTTGCTAAGCAGGATAATGTTCTTTTGGACTGTGTGAGAGACCAAAGGAAGCCTGATTAGCCTAACTGCTATTAATCATCATTCTGACACTGTGTATATTTAAAAACAGTGGCCCCTTTCTCTTGTGGCACAGTAGATTAACAAGAATCAGCAGCAGTGTTCAAACCAGGGATATGGGATCAAAGCTTCATAGATTCACAAATGTCTGGAATGTATAATCTACTTATTAAGATTTATTATAAGTGCAACATTAATGCATTCGATGATCGTCTATTATATATGTGTCCATTTGATGTTTTAATGGGAATAGGAAATATTTCAGTATTCCTTAATGGTGCGAAGGGCAGAGCATAAGGCATAGTTATTAATATTTATTTAAAATGACTTTCTTGACCAAAGACCTTACTGTCCCTTTTTTTAAAGAGGGGAATAAAATGACTTACTTATGGATATGGATCCAAATATGGACAGAGATTGGTCTTTCACCAGTGAGCTATAAAACATAGATTGGTGCAATGTGATGTCACTTTACCAAAACTGCAAACTTTCTTTGACTTTGGTGGATCACAAGACTTACATATTGATAAGTGAACTGGAAGGTTCTGTTGACTTAAGCAGCCTATATCATTGATGTATATTATATGCTGCATCATAATTTGTGTGCACAGTAAATGGCAGTAACATTTGACAGTCTCTAGAGTTGTGGTTGTTTCTTCAGGGAATGCCCAATAGAAACTGGTCAGATTGTGGTTTTGAAAAGTGCCAGAAATACTTGCTAACTTCTAAATTCCTGCATGAGAGGTAATGATCTCGGCCTGGTTTTTCACCAAGGCCCCATGATTTTCTGCTTTGGAACTTAGTCTCAAGACCAACCATGGATAAGATACAAGAATGATCATGAAATTAACTTTCAACCTGAGCAGAACCACCAGAGATGACAACCTCTCAAAGAGGACATCTTTAACAAGGTCCCATAATCTCTCCTCAAGGTTAAAAGGTCTATAGTCTTTAATTTATGATTACAGTGTATCAACAGAGACAATTGACAATTAAGTCTTTTATCAGTTACAGTTAACGCCACTGGTTATTGCCTAACTGAGCATTAGGAGGCACAAAGATTCATGGCAGTGCAACCTATTGAAAGCTTTACTGCAACACTAAAAATAATGCCACTGCTTCCGTCGGCAGTTCTTCTTGTCTAAAATAAACCTTTTCTTCCTCATCCAATCGAAGCAAACAAATATTGAATTGCTCATCAGTTATGACCCCAGTGGGCCACCTACACTTCTATTTCTGCACCCCCAGTGCAAGTTCTGCGTCTTCTATTGTTATGAGCCTAGTCCTAATAAAGTGCAGATGTATCACGCTTGGTGGTCCTTGCAGTGTCCATCAGTCATTGGCGTTCAGACATATTGCATAGTATGTTGAAGCTGTTCCCTTTATCCTCACTGCATTCCGGAACCAGAGCATGGAATTACATGGAAAGTCCCAAACAGTCTTGTGCACAAACCCCTATAGCCTGCCTATAATAGATGTTTTTACAACTGACAGAATGTTACAGCAGGGTGATAGCTTGATGAATTGGGAGTTGTAAAGTAATGAATGTAATCATATAAACATGGATGTTCGTATCTCACACTTAAGGTTTACTGAAATGTGGATATTTATACAAGGGGAATGTGGAAATTTCCCAGGGAAGAAGAATTTGATTGGGATTAAATTAACACACATAAATCAGTGTCATATAATAAACAGTGTGGGATTCTGTTATGGTGTACGTGCCTTTTGTCCAATGGAGATGTTGAAACTGCCTTACAGGAGTAAGGGTATTGGGTATATCCAGTGCTGTCATACTGTTTAGCACTACTGTATTTGTACTTATTGTATTTACAGTTGAATTCATATGGAACAGCAGCCTTTAACAATATCTGACGTGTGAAATAATCAGATGTTTGGCTGCCACCAATTTAGACCGATCTCAGTTGCTTGGAGAGCACCTCTCTTCTCCTACATTCAGCATGAATGATACAAATGCTTTTAGTGAAAGTAATTATAGTCAACCACAGACACACAAACCAAGCTTGCTATATATACACAATGGATCTTTGTCCAAACTGGGCTGTTTTGATTCTTGGCTTATGCAGGCCTGTCAGGGAAGGCCAACATTAATGAGCTACTATGGTTCTTGCCTGACAGCGTCTTCAAACCTGATGTAGCCAAGTAGTATTGGTACTCAAGGCATTCAAAAGGCAGGTTTGAAGGCCCTTTAAGGCATGAACCACTTGTCCCAGTTCCTACAATCTTGCTAGAACATTATACCCCTGTAGCTCCATCTGTTCACCAACCACAAACACACACACACACATGCAAACTGCCATCTACTCAATCTACACACAATGATCCACTACTCAGGTCACTGCTTGCTCCTGGCTGTCCCTAGTTGCTTGTTCACTCAGTCTCCATTTGTGCACAAAGCTTCTGGAATCAGCACAACATAGATGCCACCTCTTCATGCCACGTCAGCTGCTAATGTTTACCTGTACATTACTTCTTGTATGGATCTCAAATGAATAAACCTTGAATGGGATTCGAGATGTTCTAGGGATGCGCTAGTAACTAGAGAGACATGTCACATATTGCTGAATAATATTGTGTAATACAAACAAAACTAAAACTACTAAGAGCAACTTTCTTTTGTGCCTAATGAAAACCACACAATTGTACACCGCCTCCGACTTGGTGTAACCTGTAGAAGTCAATGCAAACCCTTGAAGAAATGAATGTTAAATATGCTCACCATTCTCTTCAGACTGGATTTGCAATGTACGCTAGATTGATGGCGTCAATACAGTATTCTAATCTGACTTTTTCACATGGCATCATAAATAAGGGCCCACAGTATGAGCCTGGCTGCTACTGTACAGCTCTATCATAACTGCCAGTAATTTGTGGCTGTGATGCCGATCGGGGCGCTGTGTGTGGCCTTACATCAATAAAGGTTAATTATAAAAATTGTATATAGTTACAAACATACTGTATTTAATGGCACTTTCCAAGAGACAATCCAGCTCACAACACTCCCTCTAGTGGAAGCCAATGTGCTACTACTCTGCAAATAACTGAACTACAACTTATGGCAACATTATAAGCACTAAACAAAAATTGTGGTACTGTGTTATCCAGTAGCACAAATAACAAAAAAACAAATACAGGGATATCAGAGAGAAATCGGAGAGGACAAATATTTCATAAAATTAAAAACGCTTCATAGCAGTACTTGCAGTTTCAGATATCCAAAATCTTATTTATTTATCTCTCAACTCTGCAGACAAATTATTTTGTTTGCTCAAGAATATTCGAGGAGATAAATAAAAGCATAAGATTAGGGTATATGTTCCTGTGTTCATCACAGGCAGCTAGAATACTGCTTGTAGGAGACTAAGGGCTAGGCCAGACGGGGAGATTCGGGGGCATTTTATCGCCAGGCGACTTTGCCGCGACTTGTAGCCCCCGAACCTCCCCGAACAGCCACTTACCTAAGCGCACCGGCGTTGCTTGAAAACGCCGGCGCGTATCCACATGGAGCGGCGCGCTTTTTAAAATTGCTCCAAATTGCCTCGCCAGGCAATTTGGAGCAATTTTAAAAAGCACGATAAAATGCCCCCGAATCTCCCCGTCTGGCCTTAGCCTGAAGGGTCAGTCCACACGAGCAGATTTGGGGAGATTAGGTGCCCCAGCAACAAATCGCTTCTTCTTCGGGGCGACAATCTGCCTCACAAGGAAATTTAGGGCAACTTCAGAAAACGAAGTGCCGCGTGTGAATTGCCGCAGACAATTTTAATTTTAGCCGGCGGAAGGCAGTTCAGGGAGATTGTTGCCCCGAAGAAGAGGCAATTTGTTGCTGGGGTGACTAATCTCTCCTAATCTGCTTGTGTGGACTGATCCTAAAGGTGGCCATACATTAGACCAATTTGACAGCTGATCTGCCCATGTATCTGGCCATGATATCAATCGGAAAAGTTTGATTTTCTCCCGACAGACCTGTCCACTGCCCTCACCAGAATCTGATCGTTCCCATTGCCCCCAATATAGCCCTGCAGTTAGTGGCATATTGGGGATGCATCTATGGCTTAAGACAAAAGATAAAACCATAATCAGGTATAGGATCTGTTATCCAGAAAGCTACGAATTTTGAAAGGTGATGTTCTATATAAAAATATTTTAAATAATTCCTTTATTCTCTGTAATAATAAAAGAGTGTTTTGTACTTACTCTCATATTAGACAGAATTAACCCTTATTGGAGGCAAAACAATCCTGTTGGGTTTAATTAATGTTGGAATGATTTTTTTTAGTAGACTTAAAGTGATACTGACTTTTCAAAATATTAATCTACATTAAAAGTTACTTATAGGTCATGTTGATCGTTTTCCGCTAATAGATCTGCTTCTGAAAGTAATTGTTCCATGCATTTCCTAAACCTGATTGTTTTGCCAGCCTGACTGTCATTTAGAATTTCTAATGCTAAGACTACTACTGCACAAATATGGCAGCCCCCTCATAGAGGAACATGGGGGTAAGTAAAGTAATGTAAAACATCAGGCAAATACCTTTATGGCAAAATTATGAATAACATTCAAAGACAATGTTATGATAGGTATTGAAAAAGGTTATTTTCTGATGTCAGTATCTCTCTAAGTATGGAGATCCAAATTACGGAAAGATTCCTTATCCAGAAAACTCCAGGTCCCAAGAATTCTGGATAACAGGTCCCATACCATGTTCCTATAACAAGCAAAAGTCTGGCCATGTGTTTCATTTTTCCGTGTATCTGGTGAGCTGACACTCTATGTTTGACTTATCTGCCACTTGTCAACTCACAGTCTTGCAGGCTGACTACAGGGCAGAGATAGAATGGAAAAGTTGGAGTCTTTCACACTAGAATGTGGTTACCTGGTGTGCTTGTGAATTGCAAACAATGTTGCCAGCAGCTCTCATTGTCAAGATATGATTGATCCATTAGCAGTATTTTTGGACAGCGCGGATAAATCGGCACTTGGTCAGGTTTTTTTTATTTTTTTTAGCTTCACTCAGCGCCTCAGAGACTCAAGACTGATGAGGTAGTAGGTGCACCCCCAGACTAGAACAGATAAGACCAGTGGTCTCCACTTCTCTCAACACTTGCACACATATGTGAATCCTTATGGACGCTAGCGACTGGTGTGTACGGCGTCTTACATGCACGCAGCATCTACATACACTCACCGCTTGTGCACTTTGTCATTTCAGGATCAGCTAATGGGCCACAGGTTTTATATTTAGTAGGGCCCGTCCAAGTCTGTTTTAAATCAGACCCAACCGCAGCTACTGCCTTCAGTAATTAAACCAAACAAGTCCCTGGGACATTTGTTGTTATAGCAGGGTAATATGTTCCCAAGACCTGTGAATGAGTGGCAAGTCTGTGATGCATATTGTCATAATGATGGGCTTGTGTCTAATACTTGTGACTGTTATTGAACCATTAGAAATCACAAAGATAGGGCTCAGGTTCTGTGTTCAGGGTCAGATGCACACCTATCGGCCAAGGTCATGGGCTCGGATGACTGTCAGGAATGTGTAAATGTGTTATCGGCGCTGGGCCTTGTTATGCTGGGACACCGCGCTGCTTGAGATAAAACCTGTGAGGTCATGTCTATAATACCAAATCAGTGGAAAATACCCCAAACAAAGATCCTTTTATGTTCCCGAGACACAGGTCTGGTGTTACTGTGTTTAAGAAAATACACAAGTTTAGCAGCCACATCAGAGAGATACATTATGCTACCTAAATACCCTGCACTTTCTCTTCTCAACAGAGCTCTTGTTCTAGCCCCTGCCATTAACTTGGCACTCGCTGGGGGGAAGGCTTGAATTCCTGAGTGGCAGGCACTACCATCATAATTGTGTGCCAGAGGCAACATGCTACTCCTTGAAGTGACTGTGAAGCAGCCGAAAGGGAATGTGATTACGTGGAAAATAAAAAATGGATTCCCCTTTAATTATTTCACTAGAAAAGGCTCATATGTAACTCACACACAGATAAAGAAATGGAAGGCTTTGGTTTGTAGCATGGAGTTCCCTCTGCTGTCAGGTCAATGCACTGCACTCCTTTGGCTGAGTAAGACATGGACTCTAGGGTACACTCCCAGCTTGGGATCTGCCCTGTGTTTCAAACCAAGGAACTAACTGAATGAATTAAAAATATTATAAGAGGCAATTAGAGCAATTAGAGCTGTGATAACAGGTTTAGGTGATAGTGCTGTTTTATGAAGTCCCAGCACTGATCCACAAGGCTTTGGAACATGCAAAACATCCGTTCTCTGGAGTGTTACACATGCAGAAGTAATTATTGCCCAATGAATTAATGTTGTGAAGTCTCTGGTCACTCACATCTAAATGCATGATCTGTTTATTCCTATGGGGTTTGTATCCAGACAGTGCTAATTATTTATGGGACATCCTGGGGCAAACTGTACTTGCTGCTTTGAATATACACAGTGAACTTTTAAACCTGAGCTTTATCTATCAACTAACTCAATTTAAACAGTTACCATAAAGCTATTTCAGCATAGGTATTCCCCTGTACTAAGCACAATTCAGCAG
>CM044447.1:45859333-45873623 GCA_024363595.1 Xenopus borealis
ATACACATCTCTGCTTCTTGACTCTGTACATGTGCCGTGCATATGCTTGTCATAAATAAGCGCTGGAGTGGTGCCAGAGAAAGGGTGATCACGGCAAGATAATGGCTAAGAAAGAACAAAGGGAGGGAAAGAAAGAGAATTAAAAATGAATTCCGGAACATGGGAGACCCAGACAGTCTCTCACCCCTACATATCAGCAAATTAGCCAGACCTAATGTAATATCTATAGGAGCATGATTACATTGTGTGTGCCCTGTTTCCCTGCTGTGGGGCACCGTCCTGTCTCCTGAAATATCCAATCAGATATCTCCCAATCAGACTGTACATTCAGCAGGGGAGGATGAGATACATTATATATGTGTCATGCATGGTTGCATATAAGACCTCTATCTCCAAATCAGATTCTACTCTCAGAAAGGAAAACCTAAGGTAACCTGCTGCACAGAATGTGTTTACTTATACAGGTATGGAATCCTCTATCCAGAAACCCGTTATTCAAAAATCTCAGAATAATGCAAAGGCCATCTGACACAGAGTCCATTTTCATCAAATAATTATCATTTTTCAAAAAGGATTTGCTTTTTCTCTGTAATAACAAAACAGAACATTGTACTTGATGGTAACTGAGCTGCAGGAATTCATAGTGATCGCAAAATAGCCCCTGTTTAGTTTACTTTAAACTAAGGGGCAGATTTACTAAATTCGTGTGAATGATTCGAAATGCAATCGAATTTTCAAAAAGATTTGAATTGGAATTTTCAAGTAATTTTTGTGGCCACTTCGACCATCAATTTTTTGAAAATGAATGATTCGAATAGATCGAATAAAATTCTATTTGAATATTCGACAGTCGAATTACTTGCCCTTTAAATTTTTATTCGACTGCCTTGTTTGCCATATTAAACCTACCGAATTGCTATACTTTCCTATGGGAAGCTTCCAGCATTTTTTTACGTTTTTTTTGGTTGAATAAAAAAATTCTATCGAACTGTTACAATTGTTCGAATCGTTCAATTCGAACGATTTCATCGTTCGATCGAATTTTTTCTATTTGATCGTTTGATTGGTCAAATAGCATTAAAATCCTTCTAATTCGATATTCGAATTCAAAGGATTTTAATTCTGTTAAAATTGGATGGTCGAATTCGAGGGTTTTTTAACCTGCCCCTAATCTGCCCCTATATGCCATGTTGATAGTTTTTCACTGATAGATCTGCTTTTGTAAGTATTTGTCACTTTCTCAGTTCTCAACCTGACTGTTTAGCCAACCTCACTGTCCCTTTTTAACCTGTCAGTTAGAGTTTCTAATGCTAACAGACTACTGCTGCACAAATATGGCAGCCCCCTCATAGAGGAACATGGGTGGTAAGGAAATTAGTGTAAAAACATCAGGCAAACATTTTTATGGCAAAATTAAAAAAAGCATTCCAAGACAATGTTATGATAGGTAATATAATAGTATAATATAATTTTCTGATGTCAGTATCTCTTTAAAGGAGAATTCAACCCAAAATTTAAAATAAACATACCCCCCCACCCTACATTGGCCCCTCTCCCTCCTCCCCCTAGCCTAGCTGCTACCCCGAGCAAATGCCCCATAGGCATTTTACTTACCCCTCGTGCACATTCAGGGATCAGAGTTCACAGCAGCCATTGGGAATCTTCGTGTCTTCTTCTGGCGCTTCGGAAATTTCCATCAATTTTGGCGAGATCCGAGTGATTGCTCCAACCACGCATGCGCCTATACGCCACATTCTCAGATTACCGAAGAGGACTGCTGTGAACTCCAATCCCTAAAACTGCAAGAGTGGTAAGTAAAGACTTAGGGGCATTTGCCCAGGGAAGCAGCTAGGCTGGGACGGGGAAGCGAGGGGGACTATGTAGGGTA
Source organism: Xenopus borealis (assembly GCA_024363595.1). NCBI lineage: Eukaryota > Metazoa > Chordata > Amphibia > Anura > Pipidae > Xenopus > Xenopus borealis. The sequence continues at coordinate 45,861,222 of CM044447.1, forward strand.
CGGGGGTAGGGTTTTTTTTACTTTGGGGTTTAGTTCTCCTTTAAAAGATCCCTTATCTGGAAAACCCCAGGTCCCAAGATCCCATTCCTGTATCTGCCAGCTGCTGCAAGTTGAGCACCTGCCATTTAAGCAGCCTGTGGTTGACTGCAAGCTCTATGTGGGCACCGACAGGTGGCATTATGGAATAGGGTGCCCAATGCTCTCGGGCAGTAGTGGCCACATGGGACACTAACCTAAACTAATGCTTGATGGTAATATCACTGATGATGTCAGTGCTGCCATGTTGAGAATTGGGGAATCCTGAATGTAATGTCAAAACACATTTATCATAAAATTCAAGTCCAAAATTCAAGGGGTTGTTCACTTTTCAATTAACCTTTAGTATGATGTAGAGCAGTGATCCCCAACCAGTAGCTCGTGAGGAACATGTTGCTCTCCAGCCCCTTGGATGTTGCTCTCAGTGACCTCAAAGCAGGTGATTATTTTTAAATTCCAGGCTTGGAAGCAAGTTTTAATTGCCTAAAAATGAAGTATAGTGCCAAGTAGAGTCTCCTGTAGGCTGTCAGTCCACATAGGGGCTACCAAATAATCAATTACACCACTTCTTTGACACCCCAAGGGATTTTTTCATGCTTGTGTTGCTCCCCAACTCTTTTTTTCATTTGAATGTGGCTCACGGTTAAAAAAGGTTGGGGACCCCTGATGTAGAGAGTGATATTCTGAGACAATTTGCAATTGGTTTTCATTTTTTATTATTTGTGGTTTTGGAGTTATTTCGCTTTTTATTCAGCGGTTCTCCAGTTTGCAATTTCTGCAACCTGGTCGCTAGTGTTTGTATTACTCTAGCCACCATGAATTGATATGAATAAGAGACTAGGAACCGGAGAGGGCCTGAATAGAAAGATGAGTAATAAAAAGTAGCAAAAACAATACAGCAAAAAACAATAATACCTTTTAGATAGGGTCAGTGACATTTGAAAGCTGGAAGAGTTAGAAGAAGGTCAATAATTAAAAGATAAATATAAAAAAATGATGGCCAATTGAAACATTGATTAGAATTAGCCATTCTATATCATACTTAAAGTTAACTTAAAGGTGAACCACCCCTTTTAAAATCCACTGGCACCAGTTTCTCCTTACCTTACTCCATTCCAATTGGGCATATAGTTGTATTCATGTCTATGCTGCAGATTTGTACAGACAGGGCCAAGAGAAATAACAAGGCACTTTTTATTCTCGCTGAGTTAAAAGGAAACACTGATTTTATATTACATCAAGGTACGTGCCTTTTTATTTTTTACAGTGAAAAGAAATACAGTGATCTAGCATCTCCACATTATCTTTTGCCTTAAGTGTTTTTTCCTCTTGTTTCTGAGACAGAAGTATTGTATCTGAGGCATGGCTGCTGTGGTACAGTCTTACTTTCCAATTGCTCGGGGCAGTACTATGTATATATACAGCTTGCTGACAGTTACTTCCAAACTGATTCATCCTTCTCTGCTTGATCTTGTGAAAATACTCTCGCCCTGTTGAGCTGTGAGGACAGATGACATTGTGAGGTTTGGGTGAAACCATGTTTGACATGTAAGGAATGTTACCTCTTTTGACTCCAGATTAATGTGCAGACAGCGCCCATTCATTCACCCACAGAGAACCGTCTATAGGTCTGGTTTTTATTCCGAGCCGACACCAGAATGAGATTTGTTAAGACTTCATGCCACACTACATTCAGAGCGGAAGGATACATGACAAATATCACCCCCAGGAACCAACCGCATAACATATTGGTCTAATTAGATTGCAAGCTCTTTAGGGAGGCAATTGTTTACTGGTGTGTACTTTATGAATGAATCCGTTCCACACTATGTGTGTCAAGATCTTTGTACCATGTCGGAAAATGTTTAATAATTCTGCATATCTGAGCAAGTTAACTGGAAAGCTTGGAGCGTTATTCTCATACTGAATGTCAGAATAAAATAAACTATCGGCAGAGTGATTATTTGTATGAAGGACAGTTTGGACGTGTTTGTTTTTGAACCTGACCCACAATTTCATGTTGGCTCCAGATTGTACAACATGTCAAAATGGAGTCAGAAAAGTATAAATAGGATGTGACTATAGAAACTATAGTGCATGCAAGAGGCACACCAGCATTTATAGCCCTCCTTGCCTAGGCTAAAGCAAAACACAAAAGTCATCAGCACATCGTCAGTCTTATGTCCAACCCATCAGGTCATAGGCCAACAGATATAGTGAATGCAATGGGTCATACATAGTATGGCTGTATTTCTATTGTTCAACCACACCAAACCCCTTAACCAGCTGTTGTCCATAGTACATAGATATTGGATATATGCATCTATGGTCACTTTAAGTTGTCTTTCAATGTTGACCAATGCAAAAGGCATAACTCATGCTGAACACACTTCTGTCCATTGCCACCAAGTAGGTATTTGATATATAAATCAGAATGAATGATGGTTCCTCAATGACTGGCCCTTAACTCAAACTTGAATACATGAATCTCACCCTCAAGATTGGAAAGGTCTTATATACAAGTCTCTGTTTTATTCTCAACAGGGATAAGAGATAAAGGGTCAGATTCAATTCAGTGAGAAAAAGTCATGGTTCATCACGTGAAAAGTCTTGGACCAGATTCAATTAGAGGAGGAAAAACTTTTCTCCTAATTAGTGATGGGCGAATTTATTCGCCAGGGGCGAATCGCGGGAACGTGCCCGACTCGTTTTGCAAATTTTTCACCAAATTTTTTGGCAAAGTGAAACTGGGGAGATTCGCCCATCACTACTCCTAATTAATTTTTTTTTACCATTGAATTCATTTGAGTTTTCACATGGTAAACCATGAGATAACTGTTTCTGAAATGAATTGCATCTCAAATTGAATATTTGAATTGAATCTGGCCCGAAGTTGGTGGCATCCATCCCCAACCAGTTGTAAAGGTTCTTGGGTTCTGAAATGAGAAGCAATGGTTGATGGAGGAAAGGGGCAGAGCTGGTAGCTGCGTACATTGAATCTCAGTAAGTCCCTCTTTCAATGCATAGCCAACTGGAAGAGCAGAACATGTTGTAATCAATGCTTGATAATAAATGATAATTAAGGATGGAGGAACACAAGTAGAAAATGTTGCTCTCTATCATATGTACAGCTTATTAGGTCTAGTCACATTTCTACAACATTCCATTCTCACATTTGCTTGAGCTCTAACCATATGTTAACACGCACCACCAGCTTACATAACATTTATCTTTATTCAGGCTGCAATAAGCACCACTTGCTCCAATACCATCAGCAAAACAACCTTCCCCTGATGTTCATTATTGTTGGATTTCTTGTTTCCTTTTTAATGATTTTAAAGACCCAACATATAAAAATATGTGAATTTCACTGGCCACCGGACTATATAATCCATCTTCATGTTGACTGCTCCAATGTGAATAAGTGATGGTGCTTCTTAGTCAATGCCCCCCCCCCTTCCCAGTAAACTTGTTGCACTAAAACACACTATAGAGCTAGGGTCGGTATTTTACCAGCCTGCCCGGTATTTTTGATGGCTGATCCCAACGTTATTAATAGGAAAAAAGCTAAATATAAAATAGGAAGGCCTGTATTTTTTTAAGAAAAGGTGGCAACCCTACATAGAGCTGATATGTGATCAATTGCTCACAAAGTGGACCTACTGATGCAGGGAAACCCTGAAGCTATTTGAATTCCATGGTTCACACCATGGGATGTTAGATTCATAATTAACTCTGAATAGTAAATTAGTAAATTAGAAATTATTCCCTGGAAGATGCTTTTTTACTATAGTGAGGAACAGCACAGCAGCCACAGTTATATGTCAACTAAAATGTGCAAAAAGCTAAAATGTGCAAAAAATAAAGGCGCTTGGGGCAAAATAACTAACACTAATTTGTCTGGAAGGTTCTAATTTTTCCAGGTCATGGTATATCTATAGTAGTAAATCAAATCAACTGGACCAAGTGGCTTTCTCAATTAAGAATATCCTGTACAAAAAGTTTTGGATATATGGAAAAGCCAAGTTTGAATGGGGGGGAAAGGGTTCTACCCCTATTGTCTATCACATACAGTGCTGTTTTAGCACCTCTACCTGGAAGGTGTAATAACACCTCATAACTCCAGTCATGCTAATCAACACCTTGCCTCCACAAGATCTCTGATCCCATGCTGGTTTTACTAAACAGATTATGCTAATTGGAGTAAGAGTCCAGGCTATATAACCAGAAATATTTTTATACAGGACATTCTGAATTGAGAAAGCCAGTGGCATGACTAGCAAAATATCTTCAGGTAAAAAGAAAAATACAACAAGTCCAGTTGATTTGACTTATTACTATAGATAACACCAATTTGTTATACTGGATGTTTATAAAAATAAAGTGCATCTATGGGTTATTCCTTGCTAGAGACCTCCATCTCCTGTAACTCCCTCTGATTGCACTTTTTTCGTTCTTTTTCCCAGAAATCCCTGGGGAATCAAACAATCATTGTTCCCGCTCAATACAGTATCTACAGTTGTTATGTTTGTATAGATTTGCTCAGAACATCACGTTGCTAAAAGCTACAGGCAACAGGTACTGCTGTAAGGAGACACTAACAATTTGTGAGCATTAAAACACTTTAGCAGCAGCGCTGTGACTAATGGAGCCTTGTTACACAGTGTTCTGTCCATAACAAGGCAATTGAAGTGTTCTTTGTTCTTTCCCTCACAGCAGAAACCCATCATTGCAACGTATAAAAAAGGCCTTTACAACACCTAATTCTGAGGACGCAATATAGCAGTTTCTGAAATAATTTTTTACCCTACTTTGTAACATCTTTGTATAGTTGCCAACATTGTAAACATATTATTGGCCATCTGAATGCTCGCCATTTAATGTGCAGTGTCACTTTAAAATGAATCCAACAGTCTAGGTTGGTGATCCCCAACAAGTAGCTCATGAGCAATGTTGCTCGCCAACCCAGTGACCTCAAAGAAGGTGTTTTTTTTTATTCCTGGCTTGGAGACAAGTTTTAGATACATAAAAACCATGTGTACTGCCAGACAGAACCTCCTATAGGCTGGCAGTTCCCATAGGGGTTGCCAAGTAGCTAACCACAGCCCTTATTTGGTACCCCCAATAACTTTTTTTGCTTACTTATGTTCTCCAACTTTTTTTTTTTTTACATTTGAAAGTGGTTCACAGCCTAGGGCATCCATTGGCTGGACTGTTTTAGACTGCACTCATTGGTTACATCAATGTAGGGGGACTATAGGGAAAAGGGTTGTTTTTTACAGTTCTGGAGGCTGGAGGCCTGAAGTAAAGGTTACAGCCTCTCACTTTTGGTTTTGAGTCAATGCTTTATTTAGGACTCGGAGGCTTTCACTGCATGTCTTTCAAAGAGAAGAGCTCTACTGTTTCTTTTAGCTTTTCTAACCCTAACTACTGTATGAGGGGTTTTGAGTTGGTTGCTCTCCATTTCCTATTTGAATCCATGCTGTAATCAAAACATCAAAACATACTGCATGTACAAGTTTGGATGTATGGCTCTGAATTATAAGTATTAATAGTATTATTAGTGAATGTGCGTATTAACCCAGCTGTTCTGGATATACAGTTAGTCACACTGACATAAAGAAGTAATTTGCAAATCTCCAACCATTTCAGTTGCATTGTGTGTATTGCACTTTCACGTTCTTTAAAGGGATCCTGGGAAAAAATGTTTCAAAATGCATGTTAATAGTGCTGTTCCAGAAGAATTCTGCACTGAAATCCATTTCTCAAAAGAGCAAACCGATTTTTTTATATTTCATTTTGAAATCTGACATGGGGCTAGACATTTTGTCAATTTCCCAGCTGCCCCAAGTCATGTGACTTGTGCTCTGATAAACTTAAATCACTATTTACTGCTGTACTGCAAGTTGGAGTGATATCACCCCCTCCCAGCAGCCTAACAACAGAACAATGGGAAGGTAACCAGATAACAGCTCCCTAAGACAAGATAACAGCTGCCTGGTAGATCTAAGAATAGATAGTAAAACCCATGTCCCACTGCGTACTATTCAGTTACATTGAGAAGGAAAAACAACAGCGTGCCAGAAAGCAGTTCCCTCCTAAAGCATGACATGGGGCAGCTGGGAAATTGGAGTAGCACTATTAACGGATATGTTTTGGAAAAAAAAATATGTTTTCCCATGACCGTTTCCCTTTAAGCCCTTCTCACCTGAACCTTGATGGTATTTGCATTTGGTTACTTTTTTTTAAGATGAGATAGCCCTAGCTTCCTTCCACTGGAGATGTCAGAGATTGATACAGCCTTTACAGCATTTACATATTTGCTAAATAAGATTTTGACTTACTGATTGTAAAGGATGGGATGTAATGGTTACAAATGAAAAAAGGGTCTCTGTAAAGGGATTAAAGATAAAAATGATTTACCTCAAATCAAAAAGGATTCAGTAATAAAAGCCATGGCACTTTAGCATGCGTGTAGAAAATTAAAAGTCAATATAAAGTCATTGGTTCAGCCATTGCTCTTTAACAGAAGTGCCCTTAACATCAGTGGAGCCCAAGCTTCAAAACTCTGATTTCTAACTGCATGTTACTTGCCTGAGCCGGAGATAATATCTCCCCATAGAAGTAGCATAGATTCTTCTCAGGTTCCTGATGCTGAACAGGTTTTCTAGCTCTAATATACAGTTTCAGCTGGATTAATCTGTTAAATAGAATTCTAAAAACTCATATCATCCCTGCCAGTAATACTGATACCCGTAACTTGGATCTAACCATTTAAAGATTTCATAAGTTCAATAGGCTTGACTTGCTTCCAATCAGGATTAATTATAGGGATCTGCAACCTTGGTTCTCCCGCTGTTAAGGAACTAAAAGTCCCACAATGCAATGAAGGAGTCTGTCATGATTCATAAAGGCAAATGCATTGTGGGACTTGTAGTTCCTTAATAGCTGGAGAGCCAAGGTTGCAGATCCCTGATCTTATTTTGGATGAAGTTCAAGGTACTAATTTATTAATACAGAAAAAAAAAATTGAATTATTTGATTTTAATGTAGTTTATGGGAGACGGCCTTCCCTTAATTCAGAGCTATCTGAATAACGGATTTCTGGATGAAGGATCCAAAATCTGTACTATATATATGCCGAGCTCCAAACTTTCTCCGGTAGCAGTGTCATCACAAGAACTATGCCAAGGGTGTGTGAAGGCTTTTATGGACAAAGGAAAAAACCAAACCTATCTTCATCTGCGATGCCAAGTGTCGGCTTGAGGGGCATAAAGGGCACCGCTATTGCGCTCTAGAAATGATGGGATGAACATGACTTTACAGAGCCCTTGCCTCAACCCAACTAAACCCCTATGGGACTAATTGTAACCCTGACTTTGAAACAGGTGTGTTATATATATAAAAATAGATCTATGTATAATATTGATATACAGAAGTGAGATACTCTGTACTTACTAAAGGAACTGAAAGTCTAAGCCATAAAATGTAAAGGAACAAATGGAAGATAAACCATGCATATAAATTGGGTATGCTTTGCCTTTCAGCACAACACTGGATCTTCAGGCGCAGTTGATAATCCAGATAAAGTGTGCCTATTAATGGCTGTTTTACTGCACTAACATGTCCCAGCCCACCTTATTAAATGTGACTCAGTATGTCCGTTTTCTTTTTATCTACAGTTCAAATATTTATGATTTCGACGATGTAAAAAGAAATGTAAAATTTAAGAGGTTGTTAAAAAGCTGTGATGCATGTGCCTGCATGGAAATTGCAGATTCTGACAATAATAATAGGTCTTATTTCAAAGCAGACTTAATTTACACAGCTTTAGCGCTTTGTGTATTGTGCAATGCTGGGCAACCATACATTTTTCTGCATCAGGGTTGAATGCAGAGGACCTCTTGGCTTTGTAGAAATGTTGTGGTCACAGCCTCACACTGTACCCCACCTATTTGGTGAGCACAACTTTCCATTTTTTTGCTGGCGCTAGTGTGTCTGTCCCACCTCCTCAGCTGAATAGCGTGCAAGTGAGCCTATTGATAATCAGAAACCATGGTGCCCCCTTCTAAAGATCTAATTATTTGATTTCATGGGTATTTCTGGTTTCAGGGTCATGGGGCCATAACAACACCTACTCCCCTATTTAGTTGGCCTTCAGAGAAGCAAAACATGAAATCTAAAAATGGAAAAAAAACTTGGTTTATTGAAAGTGGCACTCCAGATATAATGGGTTAGACAACTTTTTTTTTTTTTTCAGAAGGAGGGTAGTGATTAATTATGAAACATGTTAATGATATAAAAATAGCCTAATTTCAGAAAGAATAAATATGTGATGCTTTAATCTTTTTCTAGTATAAAACACTAAATGAAATTTTGAACTTTTCCTGTTGATCTTTCTCCTCCTCTTGGAAACCTATAATAGGGATATACATATATATATATATATATATATATATATTTATCAGGGCAATTATAGGTACTGGCTGCAGAAATAAAAGATACCATAGACATCATTGACCACAGTCCCATGTTGCAATCGACCTGCCTTTAGTGTCCTGGGAATACCTTGAATTCCATGTTTGCTTTACAAACAAGGGGTTTAGCAGGTACATTGGGGTTGACCATTCCTGTCCAAGAGGCATCGAGCATTGTATTTGTTTTCCAGTTATGTATTAGAAAAATATAGATATATATTATATTTTATCTTTTTTAATAATCCCAACCAAAGTCTTGTCCAGTCATTTGGTAGAACTTCATGTTAAAAGGCCGGTAGAATTCCCGCAGTCTTTGCACCACTTTAGGGTCTATGTTGGGGTGAATTCTACCCTTAGTTTTCCCTAGACAGTGCGGTTTGCTGCTCCCCTCAGCCTTTTTTAGACACGGAAAGCCTTTTGTCTTGTTAAAGTAAAAGTGTTTGTCCGTGATGATCCTCTTTAGCCCTAGGAAATCCTGTACCCGCCCTAACTCTCCGGCAGGATCCGTAATGAGCCTTTCCCCGCTCACAAACAGCATTTGGGCAATGGGGAAATCCAGTAGCCAGTTCTCCAAGTGCTTGGCATAGATGCCGATTTTTATGGCGCTCCAAGATGTGTCTATAAGACCTGTAGTCCTGTTTTTGAAAGTCAGACTCTCAAAACTAGGGATGTCTGGCCGTTTGGATAAGGTCTGGGTGTAGTCAGAGATAACTCGTGTTACAGGATCTCTAACAACCACAATCAACTTGGCCTCCTTAGACATGGCTGAGATCCGTGCTGGAGCCTCCTTGGTTACAAAGTAGCTGGGCGTCTTCTCCATGGTGATCTGACCATCCAGTGTCCTGGGCATCAGATCCCTACAGAAAACAAGATGTAAAATATGAGTCATCTATTTTACCTGTATCACTGAAACAAGTGTAACAATCTTACAAAAAATCAATGTATCGCTGTTAACGGGTATTCCATTGTTCATGTAGAAGTGTTTCTATACTTACAAATTAGGGAGAAGGAAGGGGGAGAGAATCCACAACCTGCTCCCAAATCTGGTAAACCCCCAGCCTCAGTAGTGAGTTGCGGGCTCTCTGGATTGCCATCTTTTGTAGCATTCCAGAATACAGGGTAACTAATGCCACCTCTGCATTACTTGTTAACCCCTGTCCAATAAGGCTTGGTGCCCTAATAACAATAGGAACGGAATATTTAATGCTTTGCAAAATGTGTTTTTATTTAAATCGTTAAAGTCATAGTTCTATTTTCTGTGTCAAATCTGAATGACTGACTCTATAATTGATGCCAGTGAAACCTGCGCTATTATTTTATTCCAGTTCCAAGTCTGGGGTGGCAGAGAAGGGGTGCCCCTTGCCAGCTGGAATTCCACAAAAGCCAGTGCTGGAGAAATGTTTTCATCTGCTGCCCGAGCAGCCCCGGCACTTAGATTAGGAAAGATTACAGTTGAAAAATCCACTTGGGCTCATTATTCATGTATAAAAATAAACTTGTAATGGAAATGCCCCAGGGGGACACTTTAACTAATTTAGGAGGGTAAAGGTTTTGCTAATCTTTGTTGTTTGTTTTAATTTTTCCTGTATGAAAGTATTGTGCTACCAGTTCAGTGACTGGCCAGGAGATGCACCTATGTAAACAGGTAAAGGTTTTCCTATGCCCCAGTGAATGTGTTAGCCAGCTAGGCTGGGTCCTTTTTCCCATAGGGGAGGGGGAGTAGTTCCCCAAAGTTATTAAAAGGGATGTGCCATGTGTTCTCTCTCTTTCCAGTGCATCAGCTGGAAGTGGGGTGTGCTGCTAAGGCCTGAGGTGGAAGTAGGCCTCAGTATAGAAGTAAGTAAGTGTCAGGTCAGAAACTGTCATAGGTCACTATAGGAGTGTTAGATGAGTTCAGGAAAGTTAGTGAGCAGCTAAGGCTCCAACGAGAAGTTTAGTGAAGGCTTAGCACCCTAAAGTGTGACTTCCAACAGGTTAAGGACTCAAGTGGTTAAGCTCAGGGATAGAGAGATCCTTGGAGTGTCCAACCAGCTGTGAGGTCACCTTATATAGTACCAGACCTAAATGCTACCAGAATCTCAGATTACAAGTGCCCTTGTTTCAAATTAGGTGGCTGGGGTGGGTCAAAGAGTTGGAAATCTCTGAAAGGGGTTGTATCAGGGTAGGATTAAAAAAGGGAATTTGTGCTCTTACTAAGGCCAGAGAAGAATAAAATTCATGAAATCATATATATATATATAATATGTGGGCACAAGACACAGTAGGGCCACATTCCTTGTCTGTACCAGGATTTAAGTTTAGGGCTGTGTTGAACCCACAACACTGCAATTTACAAATGTTGGCAAATTCCATGGCTGCAAGAGTGCAAATTTGCACCAGAATTGTGTAACCATAGCTGTCAAGCTACAGCTGTGGCCTCTTCTATGAGTGGCGTACCTTGTTCTTGCTGGGCCCCCTTACAAAAAATCTTCAGGGAGGGCTGGTGCATACCCTGAAGCCAAACCCCCCTTCCCAAAAGTTTCAATCACTCACTGTTGGTGGGCAGTATATGGTGGATTTATTTATTTCCTGTTATTTATATAGGGTCAACGCATTCAACAACTGGCTGGGATTGAACTCATGTCCCCAGTGCTGCAAAGAAGAAGTACTGCCCAATGTGTCAGAAATTCAGCTCTGCTAGTGCAGAGAGAACTATAACTCTCTTTTCACTAGTAATGTGGCCCCCTTTGACCTGCTCCGATGCTGAAGTTTTAATCGCAAAGTGGAAGGGGGGCGGGGTGCATTGCCACAACATTCTGCTTCTTTTCAAGGGGGTTGTTCACCTTCAAGTTAACTTTCAGTATAATATAGAGAGTGATATTCTGAGACAAGCTACAGTTGGTTTTAATCCTGTGTTATTTGTGTTTTTTGAGTTATTTAGCTTTTTATTTAGAAGGTCGTCAATTTGCAATTTGAGCAATCAGGTTGCTAGGGTCCAAATTACATTAGCAACCATTTATTGATTTGAATAAGAGACTGGAATATGAATAGGAGAGGGCCGGAAGAGAAAGATGAGCAATAAAAAGAAGCAATAACAATACATTTGTAGCCTCACAGAGCATTTGCTTTTAGATGGGGGTAAGTGAAAGCTGGAAAGAGTCAGAAATAGATGACAAATAATTAAAAAACTATAAAAAAAGAAATAATGAAGACCAATTGAAAAGTTGTTTAGAATTGGCCATTCTATAACATACTAAAAGTTAGTGCAAAGGTGAACCACTCCTTTAACAGCTTCACTATGCTACATAATTATTGCAGCAGTGATGCTACACCAGTAGTCTGATAAGACACAGCACAGGATCAGGCATTCTTTATATGAGAGGCTTATTTTCCTTTGCAGGACTGCTGGTTGCAAGTGCCTGAGACTGATTAAGCTCTGAGGACTAGTCTAGTAAAGCCTTTGAAATTCAAACCTCTGATTTTTTTACTTACATTAATATGAAATATGAAACTTTTTAATGGCACAGAACCTCTGTAAACTGTTCAACGGATTATTAAAAATAACAGGAAAATCATGTGATGTGTCGGCTGCTGTTGAGTTTTACATCCTGCTTCATGAGGTTCCCAGTGACAATGGGGGGAGTGTGGACCCTCTCAGCACACGTACAAGAGAACCAAATGTCCCAGACTCAATTAGCCCTTGAAATAATGAAGCATGGCGGCAGCTGACACCCTAAGCCCCGGGCACCAGAGATAATTAGCCCAATTTGTTAATGTTACAAATCTGTCATTTCTCCTGAAATATTTCCCTCTCTCAGGAACTTGATGAAGGTTTTGTGCTGTGTATCAGATCTCATGTAAAGTATTGCACTTGTCATACCAGAGTCATAACTCAAGCTGTTACTGCCTG
>CM044447.1:45876702-45887952 GCA_024363595.1 Xenopus borealis
TCAGGACTTCGTATATGTTCAGCACTTTTGCATTCTGCCTCAGGACCTCCCCCCCATGATGGTGGACCTGACAACTAATCAAATGATTGCTGGCTGAAAAAAGCTAAGCACTGATTGGTTGGTATGGGTTACTGCCCATGTGCAAATTTTCCCAGTGTTTATAAATGATCAGTTTTCCTGATTTTCACATGGGCTGACCAATGCACCTCTCCTAGGCTTTGCAATGCAACTTTAGCACAATTTAGTGTATCTTACTGGCTGGCCAAGCAATGCAACATTTTTATGATTCCATAGGCTAAGTGATCAGTAGTTGAGTCTTCATAGCATTCAGCCAGACCAAACACCATACAATCTGATTGACCGGATCATGCTTGAAGTTAAACCTGCTGATGTATGAGTTTTCTCTTTTCTTGGCCAACCTCTACTTCTCATATAACTCACTAAGTGACTTTCCCTTTAATAACTCTCCTCTTTAATAACTTTCAGCATTTCTTATCACTTCTGGCCAACCCTCTCCTGCCATAATCCATTGTTAAATCAATTGTCTAATTGGAAACAGTAATGCGTCTTTGCGTGCACAGGGCTGGGGGGAACAGATGGGACATTGAAGGCATTAGCCAAGCTTAGATTTTATCAATCAATTACAGTAGATGACACTTCTTGGGATGTGAGGAGACCGCACCCGGGGCCTGGTGCCAAAACAGAGCATTAACCTTCCCTAAATGACAGCAATGTGGAACTTAGGAGCAGGTAATAGAAAAACACCTCAATGCCTTGCTGTCAGGCTCACTTAAACTATTGGGTAATATTCAGATTAGATTATAAAAGGTTATACAAATGGCAAGCCTGGTGCTCAGAAATAATTTCTGTGGTATTCATGCTTTATCCCCATAAAATGTTCATTGCCAGGAATGGAAATAGTGTGAAAGGGAAAAACAACTGAACACTCTATGTTCTTGTGGGCTTCCTCTAGAAAGCATAAAGGCACCACTCTAACATCTTGGGTTCAGTTCCAAGTGGGGGCACTTTCTAGGTGCCATGGGTGTCTGTGCCAGGTTCTTCTAAAGGCTACTGGTAGGTTAATTAATGAAACAAAACTGAATGTGTGTCCAATGTGCAGGGAATTCAGTTCTGAATGTCCATTTTATAAAAGCAAAGAATAATCCAAAGGGCTAGAACTAGGTGCAGGCAGAAGAAGCATTTATTTCTTGGGTAGAACAGTGGGGTTACAATTGGAGGGGGTCCAAAGCTCCACAGCCGAAATGGAAATTCGATCAGTGACCTATTTCAGTGAATGTAATGGGGCATCGGCCAACCTGAATTGCTGGGGCCTGCAGCAATCAAATCAGTTTGCCTAAGTACAAATCCACCCATATCAGTGGAAAGTTTATACTAATCAGTTTGATATTGTTGTTTGTGATCAATGAAAATTCAGCCAATCACAGTTTTGTAGTTCCCTCTAAGTCTCAGAAGGCTACTGGCATCTGACTTTGCACCCAACAGATGGTGATTGGTTGGCACTCTACAATGCTGCTGACCCTCCCAAAGAGCACAGGAAAGAGATCAGTGATTGCAAACTGTTAGTAAAATGTTTAAGGACATTTTAGTTAAAACTAAAGTTTTATAGGGGTCACCTGTTGTGTGTGTCTTTTTTAAAGTAACATTTCCTCCAAAAGAGGCAGGATCCCAGGCAAATATTAGCTTTACAGTTCATTTGCCCTTTTTTTTTCATTTTGTTCCATGTGAGCACTCACTCTAGGAAGCACAAGATAAAAATGTGCCTCCTAACCTGCCAATGTAGGATCGTTCCAGAACTCGTCCTCTTGGGTTTATTCCAGACTCCAGCAATGCTGTTGGATTTATCAGTTCTGTAGGACACAGCGGATTGGTGTCAGGCTGCTTCCTGCATACACTTTGGATGGCCTATCTTTATTTCTTCCAAATGTGCACACATACTCAGATGTTATCAGGGCTGCCAGACATTGCACATTATTCCTGTCCGGTTACTCGCTGGCTGATGCGTTAATCATTTTCAGAGCTCAGATCCCACTGTTTTACCATTGTGCCAATAAACCTCCCCATGGAGGCTTCTTCTCCGAGCCTTGGAACTTCCATGTCCTGGAAGAGCTTGCTGGCTCGCAAAATCGAGAAGCCTTTCATACTGACCGTCCAGGCTAATTGTGAGCCAAGTACACATATTTGTTCCTTGTATCCACCTTTGTGAGCTTCATTTGTGACAGCAATGTGTCTGCCATTAATCATAGAGCCTGAAAAAATTATTGATTCAAAACATCTAGTTCAAAGCAGATGCCATTTTTCCTCCTAGCGCCCACAACACATGCCTGCAAACTCCAAATAGTTTGTGATCTAAATTCCACCTTTTGTACAATGCTGCAGTGGATCAGTGCATCTATGGAATTGACTTCAGGCCTCTATTGACCATCAATTCACTATCAGCAAACAGGCTACTGGACCTGATATGCAGAATGCTAAGGACCTGGTGGTTTTCAGGATAAAAGCTCTTTCCACAATACGTAGTCTAATAGAAAATCATGTAAACATTAAATAAACCCAATAAGTTTGTTTGCTTTCAAAAAGGATTAATTATAACTTCGTTTGGATCAAGTACAAGGTACTGTTTTATCATTACAGAGAAAAAATAAGTCGTTTTCAATTTTTAATTTTGGATTATTTGGATAAAATGGTGTCTATGAGAGATGGCCTTTCTGTAATTTGGACAATGGGTTTCTTGATAATGAATCTCATACCTGTACTAAAGGTCCAAGTGAAACTTAGTAGTACAATAACTGGTGGATGATGGAGGTCCTGAAATTTTACTGGATGGGATTCCACGTTGCCCGCTGTCTCGTCTTCACCCTCTTGTATTATATCCAAAAACGAGTCAACAAGAATCAAACACTCTGTCTTGGCCCATTAAGTTGTCCAGTTTCATGGAGAATAGAAATTCAAACCTGTTTTTTTTTTTCAAATATTTTATCCAGGGAGCCTCAATGTAAATAACTCTATCGTCTCCATCAGTCTGCCAATGACACACGTCTAATAAATGATTTAATCACATATTACATTAAGTTCAGCTTCATCTCGCTTTGCCTCTCCCGCCGAGGAATGGCTGCAGGTTAAAAATGATGTCTTTTTAATGCAGAATTATCAGGTCTTTGCATATGTGAGCCGAGCAGATAACGTAAATGTGTTCTGTACAACACAGACGGATGAAGTATATCCATATTGGAGCGAGGGAAATGGGGGGGAAAACAGCGAGCAGAAATGATATAATGTTATTATTGTGATTTATACCAGACTCCTGTCTGACATTGCAGGATAATGTAACATTCCCCTTATCCCTTTTTACTTGCATTTGTTCTTTTTTTATTAGAGATTGCGCAGTAAGTCACAGGCAGAGCCAGATAACAAAATCAACTGGTATCCAGCAGATTCGCATGGTATGAAGCAATGAGATTTGGGTTTTCTTTGGGGAAAGAAAATGTCATATGTTAGAAAAGAGTGCCTTCAAATAACCAGCAGGCTGTTGTATTTGCTGTAACTGCTAGACACAGAGGATGGGAATATTTTAGACAAGCAGAAAAATGCAAGTGACAGAGAAATATTGATGGAAACAAGATGGGATCACGGAAGTGAAAAATAAACATTTGTGTGGCGTTTGTGCAAGGTTCACTCTCCTCATCCTCGGCTACCATAGCATAACAATTTGCATAGAGACTGACCAATTTAACCAGCAGAATCCAGGCCATGAAAATATCAAGCAGCATCAGAAGATCAGAAATTTTTTTGGCCTCATCCCGAAACCATACCAGGAGGTAGAGTCCTGCAGTGGGTAGGGTACCCGCGGGTTACCCGCAAAATCCCGCGGTACCCTGTGGGTTGCCCATAATATTTCTGGGTGCGGGTATAGAAGCGGGCCGGTGGTTCTGCAGGTTGGCGGGTTGAGGGTCGGGTCGCGGATCCTCGCTATAGCGATTTTTACTCCTTTTTCTCAGCATTTCTACTTCTGATGATGTTACATCCGGTTACATTGACAGCACCTCCTGTTTTACTCCTTTTTTTCTGATCACGGCTACTTCCGATGATGTCACTTCCGGTTTACAATGACAGCACATCCTGATTCTTGATGGTCAGCTGGTCGCGGGTCCGGGTTGCAGATCTTGGGTTGCGGGTACTGGTTGGGTCGCGGGTCCAAGC
The DNA here is from genome assembly GCA_024363595.1 of Xenopus borealis. Classification (NCBI taxonomy): domain Eukaryota; kingdom Metazoa; phylum Chordata; class Amphibia; order Anura; family Pipidae; genus Xenopus; species Xenopus borealis. The sequence continues at coordinate 45,880,921 of CM044447.1, forward strand.
GGGTATTAATGCGGGTCGCGGGTCCGGGTTGCGGATTGCGGGTACGGGTCGGGTACGGGTCCCAAAAAATGGACCCGCGCAGGACTCTACCAGGAGGGATTTACTAGAAAGTAGGTGTGGAGTTGACAAGAAGAGGGGTGGTTTCACGGATAAAGGCGTGGCGTGGCAAATGGAATGTGGCTCACTATCAACAAGTGTGTCACAATGGGCTATGCTGATATTTTTTTTTTATTAAAAATTCTATGTCCTGACTTGCAGTAGTTGCACATTTTTGCACTTGCACTTTTTGTCTGTTACTTCTATGTTGTGTGTAGTACAGTACCATGGTCCTAGAGGAACGTTGTTTCATTCAACTGTGTACTGTACAAACGTACATGGATGAAATGACAATAAACTCACTCTTGACTCTTTTGCATCAGTCTGGGCCCCTGAGAAAAGTCTTGTCTGACCCTGCATCCCAGATGACCACCAGTTTTGTAAACCGATAAGTAATCCCAGAAGTAATTCAAAAGCCATGTAGAGGAAGCCCGTTGCCTTAGCATGGTGATTTATACAGTTCATTACATGCTGAAATTCATATTCTGACTAAACCTGTCATCTCCCAAAGCCAAATCTACCATGTGATTAAAGGGACAGACGTTGTTTATCTGGATAAACACGGACGTCACAGTCACAGGTTGCCTTACACTTATGGTTTCCCATGCCATCATCTTTATCAAGATTAGTAATAAATAACTGCTTGTGCAAATGTCCCTCTTCTAACTGTACAGCCCAACATGAGCTGCAGAAAGGGAATGTTTGTCTGAAAATAAAGGAATGGGTGTCATGAATATTTCAGGCGATGATAACCCAAGCATTCGGCAGAAAATCGCTGCAACTAACGCAATTACCATCTCCATGGAAAATTCCAATGCCATCTGATTGTAGTGCTGTGTAATGCCTGTCTCAGCCTGAAATCTTTCTGCTCATTGACTATTAGCTCCAGCTCAGATATTATTGGATGGACATTATGTTTCCAATTTCCTGCTCCGTTTGGTCTTTAAAGGAAAGATTTGCAGCTAATAAGAACAATCATCGTTTCTTCCTGCACTTACTGCAAAGCATTTATTCCCCCCATTTGCACTTTCTTATAAATGTCATGAAAGCTGTATTGTATCTGGGTACTGGAATGCCACAGCAATTTCTTCTTGCAGTCCTAGTGAGCAGTGAGAGAAATCACCCCAATCTCTTGTTCGTCAACTGACCATCGAACGGCAAGGGTTAAAACCAGCACTGAATATAATCATCGTGTAACACCCATCTTAAATGTTATTGCAAACTGATAAAAATATAAACATGCAAATAGAAGATTTGGAACATTAACGCCATTGACTGTATAAATTAAATGACTGCAGTAAAGAGGTGGTCATACACAGGGAGAGCCTCTCGTTTGGCGATGCCGCCAAATGAGCGTATCTCTCCCCTATATGCCTACATTGTGGCGGGGGATATCAGGCTGATCCGATCATGGGCCCTAGGCCCCAACGATCAGATCAGAAAGGAGGCTATACATGCCATTGGATTGCGGGACCACATTAATAAAAAGATGCATCCACGATCTAACAGGATTTTTTACCCTGCCCAATCGTCATCTGGCCAACTTTCAGCCAGATATCAGCCCTTCGGAGGGCCCACACACAGGCCAAAAAGCTGCCGATGCGGTCTGTCAGCAGCTTTTATTGGCTTGTGTTTGGGGGCATTAAGGAAAATAACGCGCAATGCTGATTTAGGAGATAGGGAAGAATTTACATATAAAAGCCAATTTTAATTATCAGGGTTCATAGTTTCTGTTGTGTTAAATTGGGTTGAAAAAAGACAAAGTCCATCAAGTTCAAACCCTCCAAATTAAAACCCAGCATACACACACACACACACACATCTCCACTCTTTCACACAAACCATATATGCCCATAGCTATACTAACTGTAGAGTTTAGTATCAAAATAGCCTTTGATATTATGTCTGTCCAAAAAATCATCCAAACCCCTCTTAAAAGAATCAACAGAATGAGCCATCACAACATCACCCGACAGTGCATTCCACAACCTCACTGTCCTCACTGTGAAGAACCACTTACGCTGCTTAAAATGAAAGTCCTTTTCTTCTAGTCTGAAGGGGTGGCCTCTGGTGCGATGATCCTCTTTATGGGTAAAAAGGTCCCTTGTTATTTGTCTATAATGTCCTCTAATGTATTTGTAAAGTGTAATCATGTCCCCTCGCAAGCGCCTTTTTTCCAGAGAAAACAACCCCAACCTGGACAGTCTCCCCTCATAATTTAAGTCTTCCATCCCTCTAACCAGTTTAGTTGCACTTCTCTGCACTCTCTCCAACTCATTTACATCCCTCCTAAGGACTGGAGTCCAAAACTGCACTGCAGATGAGGTCTTACTAGGGATCTATAAAGAAGTATAATTATGGTTTCATCCCTTGAGTTTTTGCCCTTTTTTATGCAGGACTTTAGTAGCTACAGAATGACACTGCCCAGAATTCTGCGGCCTGCTCCCCTGACGGTGGTTCAAATACAGACAGTAAGCAATGACAGTGGGGATGGTCTAATTCCAATATTTTGGATTCGGCCAAACCCCAGAATCTTTCTTTGTTTTGTGATGAAAAGTTGCATCATATTAACGATTGGGTTCCTCTAGGCATGAGGATTCAGCCAAATACTGCTGAAAAAGGCCTAATTCTGGCCGAATACCAAACCGAATCCTGGATTCGGTACATTCCTAAATGACTGTGGAAAATGTAAGGGCTTATTTATGAAAGCAGGTGCAGTGTTGCACAGTACAATTTCAGACACATATTGCCATGGTTTTGCCCACAATGGAGAATTTCCCCCATAATTGTGGGCTTACCTGGTTTTCCCGCTGCAAAATTCAGAGAACAACAATCAAGCAGTAGTATTACTGTTGCCATGAGGAACAGTGGGGCCCCATGCTCCTACCCACTATCTACTGTCTCAGCAGTCTCAGTCCCCTGATTTGATGCTTTTTTTTAATTTCTGAGTTTCACAGTATGAGGTATATTGCAATATGCACAGGGATATACAGCATTAGGCAGTTGTATAACTGAGCCCCCTATGGTGGCAGCCAGATGAGCGTGTAGCAGGTTTCCCAGATAAAAGTGCAAAGTTGCATAGTTTTATGTGGAGAAATCCATTACTTTGGGTTGTGGGGTTCTGTCTGGGAATTTCGAAATGTGTATCACAGCTGACATTAGTTCATGCCCAATGGCCCTTAGGGAGCAATTTGTCACATATGCAGCAACTGTTCCGAAAGTTTTTAGTGTGACAGAAGCATTAAGGGGAAGTTAAACTCTATTTATAGCCGAGTCAGTGGAGAAGCAATATTTATCAGGCTTTAAAAAAACCTGTACGATATTTTTTGGTGCTTGAAAAGCACAAACTCATATCAGTAAATACCCTTCTGTGGGCTGCCTCACAGTGACAAATAGTTGGGCTAATTCCACAGAACTGTGTGCAGAAAACAAGGACTTAAACAGACCCCATAATTCATTCTTTTGATTTCCTGACACGCTATAATGCGCTTCTTTTTCGGGGATTGATATGCAGAAGCGCAGATTCCCGAGCAGCACTGAATCAAAGCTAAAACGCAGCTAATATCAAGGAAAAAAATCTGCTTTGACTGCACCCTGGTCCCATTTATCAGTCTCATAGCTGCAGTATCTCTGCAAAACAACACTGGGTAAGATTTATCAATAAGCTAAATTCCGCAGGCTTCTATAATTGTCTTAAATTCATTTGGAGCAGGGCACTTAAGTTTTATACTGGGAGATTCTGATAAATGATTTCTGAGATGAAAATTAATTGGTAATAAAAGGTTTGAGGTTGGGCACACATTTAACTGTCTTGCTGCTAACAAGTTGGGAACACACTGCTGTATTCCATACATTACATTAGCACACCTCAACTGCCCTACCAGAGAAGGGCCATTGTGTTATCACAAAAACAGAAAGTTAATAATTAAATGACACTTGTCCAGGTGCAGAAACCCATATCAAACAATAAGATTCTTGCTTTTAAACAGGTGAACAGTAAGGGGCAGATTTACTAAGGGTTGACTTCGACGATCACATTTTTATCGAATTTTAACCCTTTGAATTCGATATTCAAATTCGAAGGGTTTTAACGATATTCGATTAATCGAATGATCGAATTTAAAAAAATTTGAACGATCGATAAAATCATTTGCATCAAACGATTTTAACCATTCGATAGATTTTTTTTTTATTTGATCAAAAAAACTTGCCAAAATCCTATGGGAGCTTCCCATAGGGATTTATAGCAATTAGGTAGGTTTAATCTGGCAAGTAGGCAATCAAATTAAATTTAAAGGGCAAGTACTTTGACCAACGAATGATCGAATAGATTTTTATTCGATCTATTGGAATCATTAGATCAAATTTTTTAAATTCGATGGTCGAAGTGGACAAAAAAACGTTGAAAATTTGAATTCGGAATTTTTTAAAAAATTCCGAATTTCGAATCATTCACACATTTAGTAAATCTGCCCTTAAATGTTGTGATAAAACTCACCCACGTTCTATTCATTCCTATGGTATTTTTGGAAGCGTATTTATCAAATGATGGGCTCTGCCTTTTGATAGGCATGCTTCTAAAAATCCTATAGGAATGAATAGAATGTGGGTGAGTTTTTATTTATTAAAATCTCACATTTTGATAAATTTAACTCTTAGTGTCTTTTATTACATAGACCCAATGCACTGCTAATTCTTCCCTTTTCAATGCCATTTCAGCGTTCCAATATCTGATATATTCCTCTCTTCTTAGTGAGTGATTAAATGTCTACTGAGAGCTGGGCTAGTGTTGTCTGTATCCAAATAAGATACATGTGGTTGGAAACTAGCCTTTTCTGGCTATTTTGCTGTTGCAGGAGGAAAGGTCGCTATGGCCAATTCTCAGTGTGGATTCCAAAAGCTTTCTGGGTGGGAAGCTGGTTGAATAGAAGCATTTAGTGTGCCCTTAAGGGACTTCAAAAGGAGCTGAATTTCTGTTCCAACTTGTGAGCAGGACTGTGCAAGGAGATGGATATGAATGTACGAATTGGCAGACTCCTTGTTGAACCGACTCTCTGCTGCTTTTCACCAGCTGAACGGCAAAATACAAAAGGGACCTTATTTATAAACCCCAAAGCATTAGCAGGAAAGGATTAGACTTATTTTCACCACACCAGTCCCGTGTGTTCGTAAGTAAAGGGGTTAGATTACCCAGTGATAATCCATTAACTGATTTAAAAGAAATTCATTAACTGGAATGGCTACCTCGACTCAGAGAGGGGCCCTTCTGTGTTAGAAATAAATCTCTCGCTTTCAAAATATTTGGGGTCATTATGTTTCTTAAACAGACCTCTGTGCTACCTCCGTCAGTGCAAAGGTGAATGTACACTGAGATATTGTAAGTGTGAATAGAGTCATATCACTGTAACACTCAGGTCTATGTTATTTTAATACTGACATACTAAAATGATACCAAAAACCCAAGAGTGGTACCCAACCTTTTTTGGATGTGGGACTGGTGTAGAGCTAAATTTTCTTGCAAGGACTCTGCAACCCCTCGGTGACTTTGAATATCCTTATAATGTACAGTAGGGGTATGTTATCAATTATAATATGTAATACTCAGAGTTCCCTGTATAACTCAACCTGCAGCCTTGTGCCTTTATATGGTCATAGAAACCCTTGGTGACTTCTAATATCAGAATGATATTAGGAGCTAGCCAAATATTAAGCAACCATTTGCCTGCAAGTTAACAAAACTTATATAGTTAAAGACAAAAACAAAAAACTGTTACAATTAGCAGTGGAATCTGAACACAGCACAGTAAGTTATTCCCCCTACGAAGCTGCTTGGCAGCAAAAAACTCAGGGTGGTGTAGGTGGAAGGTGGTGTGGTTATGCCCCTGAAGCTGCTTGGAAACGAAATGCGTAGGGCGGCGTAGGTTGAAGGCAGTCTGGTTAGCTCTTCCCAACATAGCTAGGTAGGAGTTGTGCGGAGGGAAGGGTGGGCACGAATGGTGACTGTAACTCTACATTGATCCAACATGGAGGGTGTTAAGATTGTGGATACTACAATCTTTAACTAACAATTCACCCTATCCACCACCGATCCATCCTACGCTATTGTTTTTAAGTATATGTGATTTTAGGGACATGGTCCCACATAGCGCTGAGTTATAGGTGTTGTGAGTGTGTGTTGGTCACGTCAGCTAGTTTTTTAGTTAATTCAATTAAAGGTAATTGTTAAATACATTGTTGCAACGATTGTCTGAACTGGTTGGCTTGTTACATTGTAGTTGGAACTGTGTTGTGTTCAGATTCCACTGCTAATTGTAACAGTTTTTTTGTTTTTGACTTCTAATATCCTCATAATTTAAAGTAGGATGTACATTATCCCTTATAATACATGAGTGATACTCAGTGTTCTCTGTATAACTCAGCCTGCAGCCTTGTGCCTTTATATGGTCACAGAACAACCCCTCAGTGACTTCTAATATCCTTATCATTTACAGTTGGGGTACATTATCCCTTATAATACATGAGTGATACTCAGAGTTCCATTTATAACTCAGTCTGCAGCCTTGTGCCTTTATATGGTCACAGAACCCCTCTTGTGACCTCTAATATCCTTATAATTTACAACAGGGGGTACATTATCCCTTATAATACACGAGTGATATTCAGAGTTCCCTTACATGTATTACACATGTATAAATAGCAAGGAGTGGACACGAAATTGACATCCATGAGATGTGTAAATTTCCAGCAAGTGTTTCTATTCTAGTTTTCCCAGGCTTGCAGAACACATGCTGAGGTGGAGCTGTATATTACTGTATAGGCTTTTTAAAGGTCTTCTAATGAAGCAATTCCATGAACCCATAGCAGGAGATCTAGGTAGCACATTAGTGTTTATTAGGAATGCCCTGCAGTATATATATGGACTCTATTACTGGTTTC
>CM044447.1:45888260-45902459 GCA_024363595.1 Xenopus borealis
ACCTGGGAATTACTCTGTCCTTATGTTTAAGTGCTGGACTGCTGCCTTAATCACAGGCATTATTTTCTTATAATTTTCTCTTTTTTTTATTTACCTTTTTAATTGTATCATATGATGTTCAGGTAGACCCTTTGCTCTGATGGGCTTCTCATTGCTTCTCCAGTAAATGCTTGCACCCTGCTTTGTGCCACTAAAATCCAATCGTCCCTTGTGCCACTACAGTTAGAAGAATGCTGGGCTGATCCACTACTCTACATTTCATTGTACTCCTGTGGTCTTATTAAAATGAATGTAGAATTGAATGCACATTGACAATATGCACAAAAGTATGCTCCTTTGCAACCTGCAACAACTAAAGCACCCGCAGAGCAAGATGAAGAGAGTAGGACAAGATGAAGAGAGTAGGACAAGATGAAGAGAGTAGGACAAGATGAAGAGAGTAGGACAAGATGGTGAAAGTAGGACAAGATAGAGACAGAAGGACAAGAAGAAGACAGTAGAACAAGATGGAGACAGTAGGGCAAGATGGCAAAAGTAGGAAAAGATAGAGACAGTAGGACAAGAAGACAGTAGAAAAAGATGGAGACAGTAGGAAAAGATGGAGACAATAGAACAAGATGTCAGCAGTAAGAGTTTGCATCTACAACGAACTGACACCTGAAGTGCTATAAGTTGAATAGTGCTACTTCACAAAACTTGTTTTGCCCTGGGCTCTAGCACTGCTTAAGATGGCCCTCGGGCAAGACCCCAGCACAAAATGCAATATAAAGTTTATACTAGATAGATGTCCTAGGCTGGGCTTCATGATTTGCTTTATAACAAACATGCTTATTATGTGGCTTTGCTTTTTGTTTCTATTTTGTTTCTTCATTTAAATCATCTATTTTCCATGGTGGTGGTGTTGGTGTCTGAGAGAGAATTGCACCTCTAATTTGACTCAAATGCTTTTACTGCCTGCTGTGTTTGTCCCTCTCACTGGAAATAACCTTGTTACCCATTTCTCATGCTTGCTGAATAACTTCCCTGTGGGATCAGCTGAGAATGCCTGCTCATATGGCAACTGTAAGGTTAAATTCTGTAGCTACTTAACCTTTTGCCTCCAGCAGAGTTCTGATTTAATTATGGTATATTAGTCAGTTCTATCATCTGGGGGGCAGGGGGGGGGTGGTATTTGACCTGACTGGCTAAGGATTCTGGGAATTCTCTTTTAGGTTCATCTAGACCCTACTGGGCTGCTGTATGTTGGGTTGCAGATTCCCAGTCTGCTTTGCTGCAGTTAAGAGTACAAAGTGTTACCAACAAGAGCCACTCTTCAGTGGAATTGTCCGCAGTGTCTCCCTGGCATGAAGTGCCTGAATAATAAGCCTTTTCTTTGGCATCCGTTTGGCTGAAGGAAGAGCAGATAACAAGAAGTAAGTTTACTGCACAGGGCAGAGAGAAAAGTAGAGATACCAACAGGGCTGACTAATGGGACCCTATGGGAGAAACACTATTTTGCGTTGGCACTGTGTATGCAAATGGTGTCACTTAGCATGTGCACAACGGCCTCACACAACGCTGACATGCAGTTCATTAGGTGCAAGTCAGTTAAACAATGCAAGAGAAATTCTGCCAATGACATAAGTGGCATTTTTTTTAAAATACCAGAAATTGTCTTTATTGTCACTTTTAAGCAGCAGCTAAAGCTGTTCCACGGATGTTAACAGAACACCGGAGTGACTGAACCTGAGAGCCAAGACATTATACCTGAAGGAAGGCGTGAGGTCATGATCAGGTTTATTGGAAAGAGCTGCCATTTCAGCATTTCCCCAGTCCCCTGCGTCGGAAATGATAATGACATACTGGACGTGAATACATGTATTACATTGTTCCAATCTGCACTCTCCAAATGCTGGCACCCACGGCTCATTAGCTCCAAGCTACATCACCGATGCTAATGGCAATGGCCTTTATTGGAAAGAACAGTTCTCTGTTGTCCATCAATTAATTACAATTCACTTTGTGCTGAGTGCTGGAACCAAGCAGCATGATCCTCTCCACCTGGACTCAGGCCTCACTGCTATAGCATTGCTCCAAGGGGCCGTGGGACGAATGGTATGCATAATGTGAAAGGACAGACAGAGCTCATGGCTGTACAAGTACGATTTATTGCTCTTTAAACTGGGACTATCATGGTTGGAAGAGTGTTTCACAAATCTCTCCAAAGTAGATTTTTTGTTCTAATTCTTGAGACCATGTTTTGTCCTGCTGTAAACATGGACAGGCCAAATCACCTACTTGTATTGACATCAGTTTGTTATACCAGGGAAATTACTAATTGACAAATGCTGCCTGTATATTTTTTCACCTGGCACACTTGGCAGGAGTACATTTTTACTCTTTTTTTTCTGCTGTCCCTCTTCGACTTGCAGAGAAACTTACAATAAGGGTCCATTTAACACACCTGGGGCAGAAGTGAAAGAACATTAATGGGTGCAAGAGAGTGCCAATTACTGCTTCTGCCCTGGATCTTAAAACTTGCCCATGGTCCAACTATGGCCTGCATCTGCCGTCACACACTAAAATTAAGACAGGAGATAGGTAATTTACAAATGTAGCCACAAATCCTATCAAGCTAAAATCGTGATCAAACCACTGCTCTCTGTGGTTGTCTGCTTACTTTGACCTACCTCTGGTCCTCTAGCCCAACCTCTTCTTTTCCCTACTATTTAATAGTTGAATCTAGAGTGGCTATTTCTTGCCTTTTGTGGCCTCTTCCCTAAGTTCTTGCTTCTGCTTCCTCAAGCCAAGAGTGAGGAGCCAAAAGGACACAGAACTATATAGTATGACGAGGCATCCCCAAGCTCAGTCAACCTTTCTTTCCCTAGGAAATACTACCACTAAGCAAAAGGTTCCAAACTGTTGAGTTCAAAACTACCAGGTGCAGCGCTAACCTAAAAAGGGAAATATGCCAAAAATGAAAACGTAATATTAGTGTCAGCACACTGAAATAGGAAACTTTGTAAATATAATCAATTAAAAATGATGTACCATTTTTGAAATAATCAAGTTTATCTTCACTATTCCTCTCTCTTCATCTGTTTAACTTCATTCTGTCTTCATTAAGGAGTTGGGTATCAAATGAATGATCCAATATATCATATAGGGGGGATCCCTTTGTCTAGAAGATGTATTAGAGCTCACTCAATTAAAATGACCAGAAATCATGTCTCTCTACATGCAGGATTTTTGCAAAAGGCAGTTATTTGAAGGCAGTTGTATTTTGTTTGTACGCTAATCAGTTATTTGAGTGAGCTCTAATACATCTTCTAAGAAAGGGAACCCCCCCTATTAGATATATTGGATCATTCATCTGACACCCAACTCCTGAATGTATACAGAATGAGGAGAAACAGATGCTGAGAGAGAAATACTGAATATAAACTTGATAATATTTAAAAAACAATGCATACTTTTTAACTGACTGTATTTAGAAAGTTTCTTAATTCAGTATAATGAAGTTTATATTGTCATTTGCACAAGCTTGATGTCATCTCATAAAAAAGCCAGTGCTTTCTCAGCACCTCAGCACATAATCGTCCATCTGACAGCCTGTCCGATATTGATCTATTAACACTAGTAAGACAATTATCCTATTAATTAAGCAAGTTGCCTTCAATAGAGATTTTCCTGCCCAGATCAGTACTTCTTGCCATAGGGTTTTTTTTGTTATAACATGGATAGAGGAGAGACAGCAATGGAAAGCATGTTGATTATTTAGTAAAGGTCTTTAGTTGCACTTAAATCAAAATAGAGATATAAAGTTATAACTAATTATTATTTCCAGAAAAGGAAGTCAGGTAGACAAGGGTGATAGAGCTACCTTTATTTTATGACAGTTCCCACCCCATGTATTCAACCTGCAGTGACATTTCTGTATAATGTAAATAATGAAAGAGTTAATGCAATAGTGAATTGTTCTTTACAGACTCTGCTTCCAGTTGTGACAACTGTCTGTGTATTTATGGCTCGGATTTCAACGTCTTATTCTGAATCTCATTTAATTAGTCTTATTTAATTAATTGGCTGTGCTGCGTGTAATACATTTACCTCTCTTTTCCTTCCAGGAGGTTTCTGCCTTTGATGGAAATACAACTCAAGGGCAGGTTCAGAGCCCCTGTCTGTTACGGTGGGAAGATTCTAACACTTTCAGCACATAGTTATGATCCTTGGTAAGTGTCCTGAATATCTCTTGCAAATGGACTTAATTAAACCATCAGCAGTTTTGGAAGCAGATACATTGACCTGCCCTCATTGTCAGCCAACTGCAGAGTGATTCCCACTGATATATTGTCAGATTCTGCTGCCAGCAAGTATATGAAAGGGAGGAGTATGGGTCCTTAGCAAGTACCTGCGTTGCGTGTTGACGGGGTCAGCTATACACTATCAATACAGAGATGTCTACCCAAAGTCCGTCTAGAGTTGGTTCAGCTGCAACGCTATCCCCCATATGCAAGAAAAGGTTGGTATGGGTTACTGCCCCTAGGCAAACTAGTGCATTTTATTACATAAACCCATAAGTATCAAGTAAACCAGAAGGCTTTCAGGAAAGATGCTGGAGATTGTACTTCAAAGCTGATTTAGACTGGACCACAAGCTCATTCTGTTCTCCCAACCATTTGGCCTTCTATGTTTGTACCATGGGTGCTCTCCCTTCCTGTATGAGAGAGTGGAGGGAAAGAGAAGAAAAAAGGCAGAACAGGAAAAAGATTATGAAGAGTGAGGAAAGAGGATATGTATGGGAAATAAAGATTGAGGGTATGGAAACAGGGTGGTGGAAAGAGTGAGACAAGGTGGGTAAGTAGGAAAGAAAGACAGAGGCAAAAATGTGTAGAAATGAGTAAGAAAATGGGTACGTAGGAAAGAAAGTCAAAGGGAAGAGAATGAAGGAAAGAGTGAAACTAGAGGATAAGTAGGAAAGCCAGAGGGAATTTTTTTTCAAAGTTAAATCAATGTTATAAAACAAATATATTTTGAACAAGAAATGTAACTCTGTAAAGCTCAGATTCAATGTTGGCTTCATTCCTTAGCTGGGTGTCTCCATTTACTATGTTATTAATCAAATAACCTATATATATAATATACAATAACCTTTATAATAAAGACATGATTGTGGTATGTTGCAATAATAGGCCTCATCGATTTTCCTAACCTCACTATACCATGACTATTTTACTTATCCCCTAAACTCTTCCCACTTCCGATCGTATCTTATTTCCCTGACCCATTGGACAACTTTTTATTAATATTCTATTAAGTATTATATTATGCGCAAACACAATGAAGCCAACCCATATACTCAGCTCGATCATGGAAACTTTCAGCTATATTAAAAAGGTCCCACTGGTGCAGGGATAAAAAAAAAAAAGGAAAAGTAAGAAAGTAAAAAAGTTATTACAATGTCCTACAGATAACTTTGCAAAGGACGCCATAATTAAAAGCCAAAAGTTAATATAAAACATCACAGTTTGAGATTTTCCACTGTGACTGGTCGGCTCTCTGGAATATGCAGCTATATAATGTTATGGCTGGTGCCTAATCCCAATTATGGTCTTTGCCTTCTCCTTTGTTTTCTAATTTTGAAGTAATTAAACCACACAGCATTGCGTACATGTCTGAAGCAGCATACGAACCAGATGTAGATTTCATGGCTTTATGTGATATGAGACAAAGCCTTTTTATTCATAACCAGGTCCCGTACCACCAGCATAGCTTCTACTGGAGTATTAAAGGGACACCCTTTTATTTTACAATGTGGACTCTTCATTTATGAGGATCTGAAAGGTGGGGCTACTATGTGAGTGATTTGTTCTGCTGGCACTATACTGACTTGTTGTATAAAACAGCTTATTGCATTTCACCACATGGCAACAAATCTGTTAATTCATCCTATTCTGCCCCATGAATCTATTGATATAGGCATTGGGGCTCATTTATAAACTTTGCACAGGGCAGAATATATTTGCCCTGCGCCTGGTTATATTTATAAAGCTGAATAAGAGTGTGCAAACAGATTTGCAAATTTGTTTTTCACATTGAGAATGTCTATAAGAGCTTTTCAAATATGGCAAATTGCAAATATTTATGTGCGCACTCTGCGTTTGAATTACGCCACAACTTTCGCAAAAAAAACCCTCGCAAATTGCGAATTTAAGTTACTGTCAATGCTATTTTCGCACAACAACTTCGCAAAGTGCCTGTACTCACACAAAGACCTGTCTCGTTTGCGAGTCACTTGTGAAAATTTATTCACAATGCCAATTAGCAAAAAACGTAGTGCAGTATTTTAGCGTTCAGGAAAAAGCATGGGCAAAATAACCATTTGCGAACCTTTATGTGCTGCGCGAACTTTATAAATGACCCCCACTGTGTTTTACGTAAAAACATTGAGTTTGGTTATATATGTGATAGGAGAGAAAAATTTTAATTTCAATCAGATGGAAATTTTTCATTAAAGGGACAAATTGCAGAATATCAAATTGATACAAAGTATGATGAGATTTTCTGTTTAATTTCCATTCAAAGCAGCATCACAAACAGTTGAAATATATTGTAAACCAAGAAGCCACAAGGGACCATCAGGAGAAGACTGTGTCTTTACTGGCCTTTATCAACCCTAATTACCCATGATCACTTCTCTCTAATTAGTGAATTATTGAAGCTTGAATGTCTTACTCTAGAGAATTAGAAGGCATATATGTTAATCTGGGAACATTTTCATAGAAAAAGAATGTTGAATAAGGAATAACCTGCTTATATATATATATATATATATGCTTCTAAGTGATGTCATGTGTTATAATCTTGTTGTGGAACTGCTCAGTGGCACTTATTATCGAGGGATACCTTATTTCAAATACTATAACTCCCATAGCACCACATTCCTGGCTTTACGTTCCTTATTCAGTATGTTTGCAGCCCCTTAAGAAAAGTATTGCTGCTTTTGTCCTTTGTTTTGCTATGACTGGATGGTAGGGTGTGCCCTTTAAGAATAACAACTTCTGCCTTTGGGGGAATACAATTATCTCCTTTTTTATAGCAGAAATATGTTTCATTTGCACTGAGAAGATACAAATTTTTACAGACATTTCATTTATTTATTTTAATATCGTCTATGGGTGTTGATAACTAGTGGGACGATATGGCAAAAATAAAAATGCAAAAATTGCAAATCAAATATTTTTCTATGCCTTTGAATGTAATATTGTATATTATACCCTGATTAGTTCTAGTAGATAAGTATGATAAACGTCCCTGGGCTGGTCAAACCCCGGTGGTATGGATGGGAGCCCCGTTGGCTGGGTCTTGAGATGAAACTTCTGAATGCAATAAAGAAAAAGTACAAAGAAAAAGAAGACTAACGGGAATTGTGCCTGAAGATGCCATGGATACTGTCGGTGCTTAAGTGCTATCGACAAGGATAAGACCTTCCATACCATTAACTGAGGCTTCCATTGATTTTTCTCCTTTAAACAAGAAAACCTCTACAGTTTGTATAATCTTAACAGCTCAATACACCCCCAGCTTATTTTTGCTTTGTTGGTAATTGTTTGGACACAGCGTTATTGAGTGCAAACTTTCTCAGACAAAACATCAAGACATTCCCTTTAGGAAAGGCATCGATGGACAAGTGTTGTCTACCTTGTTGCTGTCACATTTCTTTCCTACTCTCAACAGACACCCAAGGTTTCCCGAGAACATCTCTTCTTCCTCCACTTCTGCACCTCAAACCCAGATCCTGAGCTCAAAGATTATTCTCATAACTCTACAAGGAGCAATGTATCCTACCTAAATTCAATACACTGTCTATAAACTTTATATAAGTCTAGCAAGCCTTTGAGCTTTCCAAATGTTATTTTAAGCAGTTTTATTAAAAAAAACCCTATTAAAACAGACAGTATTTCATGCCACTAAATCCAAACTGCTGCAAAAGATATATCCATTATCTGCTGCAAAATTGTATATAGTATAACATAAATGAGCTTGTTATGTACAGGCTGGTTTTCTTTTCAAAGAGGAATTTTGGCATATTGTTAGGGCTCCCCAATTTACTGAAAAGGATCAAAAAATGCAGCTCCCAACAAAACATGCAAGAAGCCAGACTCACTTTTTAAAGCACTAAGACCAAAAACAAAAGCTGACAAGGTTCTACATTTGAAATTAATTAATGAGGCAAAACTGGAATGTGTACAGCAAGACCTGGACATTTAGGGAGTTATTTACTAAAATTCGGGTTTATCTCATTCTTCTTGATCAAACAATGCCGACCAAATTCCCATCCATGAATTTAATGAATTGATCAATAATTCCTCTCAGAGCCAAAAAAAGTCACAACAAACCTGTGCGTCAATTCCAGTCGTATGAATGTTGCTGCGAAAACTCTTATTTATCAGACTATCAGATGAAAACCAGCACAGATCAAGATGTGATCAGGGACATCTGCCATTGACTTCTACATGACATAGACAGGTTTGAGACAAAGTATTTTCAGATTCGGATTTTTAGCAGCTTTGATGGTATAATCAAAATTTGCATTTTTTCCCTTTATAAATTCGAGTTTTCACTTTGACTAAAAAAAAATTGAGGTTTTATTACTTTTTGTAGTATCATTGAGGTTACTACAGTTTTGGACTGGGGTACCTCCCGCCCACTGGGTATTCGAACCCCCACAAGCACACTAAATTCCTCTTCGTTGCAGCCACTATTAAGGGTGGATGGTACGTCTGGCTCAGAGTGGGCAGTGGGCCTGGGTCTAGGGTTGCCAACTGGCCCGTAAAAATTATCTTTGATCTCAATGTTATTAATAGGGAAAAACCATAAATATATGGGAAGGCCGGTATTTTTTTCCAGAAAAGCTGGCAACCCTACCTTGGTCAAGGGTTCCACAAGGTTTTTTTTTCTTATTTTCCCACCGGCCCATTCTATAACATTGAATGGATGAGCGCTATGGCCAAAAATGACCAAATTTGCAATCAGGATGTTTTTTGGAGCATGCTCAAAAGCTTGAATTTTGTTACCTACTAAGACAGCCAATGAAGGGTATCACTTACTCTGCATTTTCTTGTTTTGATCAATGGCTAACACAGTACAACACTCTGCTTACCTAGTGCTTTATAAAAATAATTTAAGAATGTGATTTGTGCTCAGAATACACTGTGGTATAAGTTTGATGGTTCTACGAAAAAGAATTACGAGTCCCTGAGCAAATGGCAATTTCTTGAGTGCAAGGAATTTCCCCTGAACTGGGCACCAATATTGAAGGCCACAAATCCACTAGATGTTCTTGTCTTGTAAAGGGAACTGCGCCAAATGATTCAAGACTGACTGGAAGATTCATAGGAGTTAGGCAGATAGGGATCTGGGCCAGGCAAAACAATCTGTCATCAGAACATCACAGCTGAACAGGGGATTCACCAAAAGAATGTCTCCAAAGACCCACAGCTAAGGCGACGGAGAGAATCTGTGGAGCTCTTTTGAGATAAATCTTTCAGCCAGTGAATAGTAGGAGATTGTAGCCTTCACAGTTATGCATTTATGTACTCAACCCCGGGGTGTGAATGATGTCTCACTGAACTGCATGGCTTCTACATGAATATTCTCCACACAGGGTAAATAGCCAACATTAATCTAAGTGTTGCCTCAAAATGTTACAGCAAAGCTCGGAATACAGAAATCTTTGTTTCTTCTACCCGCCATTGAGCAAGGGTGCCCAAGCATTCATTATCATCGCCGGGGGACTGAGGCTGTAATTGTAATCAGGCAAAACTGCTATAAAACTATATTACAGAAAAAAGGTCCTGATTTTTATTTGGAAATAAACATTTGTCGCCTGTTTAAAAAAAATCGCATATGGAGTTGAATATAATTTTTTCCATTGATTTTAACCCATCTAAGCAACAAAAGTAAACAAGGGTTAAAGAAAGAAAAATTGGGCAAGTGAAAACAAATATAATTGGCAAAAAATGAATGCAAAGATTTTGGCTTAATAAATATGCAGAATAATGGAAAATAAAGATTTAAGGGAAGAAAAGTCAGTTTGAAAGCATTTCAAAATATTCTGACCTTTAGTTAAAAGTAGGGATACGCCAAATCCACCATTTTGGATTCAGTCAAACCCCTGAATACTTTATGAAAGATTCAGCTGAACCGAATCCTAATTTGCATATGCAAATTAATGGTGGGAAGTGGAAACATTTTTTACTTCCTTGTATTGTGACAAAAAGTCAAGAGATTCCCCCCGCCCCCTAATTTGCATATGTAAATTTTGATTCAGTTCAGCGGGGTAGAAGGATTCGGCCAAATCCTGCTGAAAAATACAAAATCCTGTCTGAATCCCAAATTGAATCATGGATTGGGGGCATCCCTAGTTATGCAGGTAACAAATAAGCTCTGCGGTATACAATGGGATTCTTCAGAACTATCTGTTATCTGTTGAGTATCCTGTGGTTAAATGGCTGCCCCATGACTACATAAACAGTTTATTTATGGAAACTATAGTAGTGTTTCTGAAGCAAATGCACCAGTTTTACCAGTACATTATATTTTCATTACTTTAAAACACTTTAATTTTTTTGGTGTTACTGTTCATTTAACAATTCATGGTCACTCAAGATCTTTCTAGAAAACCCTGTGACCATTGGCAAGTATTAGTCAATCAGGATCTTTCTAGAAGAACCCATAACCATTGGCAAGCATCAGGATCTTTCTAAAAATACTCCATTGCTAGTGGTGAGCGAATGTGCCAAAAATTCACACAACTGCGAAAAATTTGTGAAACGCGTTGAAGTCAATGGGTATCAACAATTCGCGTGCGGCAATTTTTGTTGCTCCAAATGCATTGAAGTCAAAGGCAGTTTTTTCTAATGGGGACTTTTTTGTCTCAGCTAATTTTTGCCGGGGTGTTGTGAAAAAAAATGCAGATAGTGAGCTGAGGAATTTTTCTATGAATCCATGGCTGGAAAAAAAAATTGCAATCCAACACCGTTGGCAAGTATGAATGACCCCAAATCTTAATAGAAAAACCCATGAGCACTGGCAAGTATCAGATAATGAAGATCTAAAAAAACGCCATGACCATTAGTAAGTATTAGTCAATCGAGATCGTCCTAAAAACCCAATAATCAAGCTGTAACAATTTAGCATTAAAATATTTTTATTCTGCAGCCAAGTTAAAGGAAAAAGATCTAGGAGAGACAACCAGTAGGCAGGCGTTCCCAGCCCCAACAATAACTTCTTTTTATAGTCTCATATGGAATCTATTCTGCACATGCGATTTTTATTTCAGAATTCCAATAACCTGAGAAGTTCTATATCATCTAAAGACAACACACACACAATTCATTTCTTGGCTTTGGCCCCAGAATCCCTCTGTGCGCCCCTGCTTTTGTGGCCATCAATGATTCCCCATCATAAATTTTCATCAAGATGTATCAATCAACATCAAATTCCTATTAGCCTGTCCCCCTACTGCTTCCTCTTGTCTGCTTATACGAATGGGAATTTATCTCCTCAAAGACAAAAGAGATGAGGTTCTGCCACATTTCCCATAAGTGTGGGCAGGGTATGAACTAGTCATTCTAATATAATTTAACCCTTTGTAACCCTAAGAACCCACCAAAGTGCTCTCAGAGCTACCTTTTTACTCTGTTACCAAAGCAATTTACTTACTTATTTGTCATTTAATGACACCTCATCTCAGTGTTATGGTATCTCTCTGTACAGTCAATGAGCAAACTCTGGGGGCTGTTCCTGCTGAATTGTGCTTAGTACAGGGTTATATATATACTGCAAGCATGGAAACTGTAGACTGGTTAGACTAACAAAGAATCAAAACAAATATCCTGTGCCTTATTTATACGAGGAAATTGCGTTGGAGTAGCAGATATCACAGATTTCAGGCAGCAGAAGAATTTCCTTGCAAGATTAGAAGCAGGGAAAGTATCTCCATATAGATAACATGTTGGACAATGGAGAAAAAATATAGTTTTTTTTCACTTGGGTTGTAACTGTAGAGAAAGCAAACCCCATAACAGATGGGGGTCCCAGTTGGGTAATGACTGAAAAGCATACATTGTCTTACGCCGAAAATTTAGAGCAACCCTAAAATGATTTTGCTGTGAGGCCCAATAACTTCCCATGACACCACTGGCAGCAACTTCTTGGCAGTCTATACAGATTCCCCCCTGCAAGGGTGCTTACGGCACTGATGGAAAGGTTGCTTTTGCCATTACCCATGGAACATAATCCTTTACATTCTATGATCTCTATCACACCTCTCCCCCAGCATGATATAAAATGTTTCTCTCTGTGGATACAAAATAAAATATACTGTGTCATGTGCTCCTATGCCGAGCCGTTAGTCACACTGACTGCGCTAAGCACCATGCTATCATTTCTCAATATGTCAGCTTGCTTGGGCTCTTGCAAAAACCCTTATGAATTTACTTGTGTTTTAACTGTTTGTTTAAAGGGAAAGAGTGTCGCCTGTGTGATTTCCAGCTTGGAAGGCAGTTGGCATAATGTTTAAAACTGCCACTCCATAGACTTTCACTATAATCACCTGGAGGATTGTGCTGCTGACAAAGTGTGTGTATTTGCCCCATGTGCCACAGCCCTAAAGAACCAGCCTAAAAAAATTGCATGTGATAGATGAACATAATCTGTCACACAAGTCACAGACCCCCCCCCCCATTGCTCATTCTGACTCCAAGTGGACTGTTCCAATCAATATCCATTGCTTTGCTGTAAAGTTAATTAAGCTGCCCTTAATGTAGCAAACAGTTATCTGAGTGAGGCAAATTGTAAGGACCCTCAAAGATATTCTATTAATTGCCGCCATCTTCATTTATGGATAATTTATCACACTCACATTTACATACTCATCAGTGTCACATGAAAGGCCTGACTATTCCGATTATTGATGCATGTAACAGCGTTACCCACTGTCTCTCCTGTTTAAGGGTTAATTCTAATCAATATGAAACAACAAATAGGAGCACAGGAATCAGCATCTAAAGCACTCACCATGTAGATCAGGTGGTCAAGGTATACCTGCCCCAGACCCTCAGTCATAGGCTAAGTTCCCTGGGAGGCACAAAACGCGTCGGGCCAATAGAGATGTTGACTTTTTTTAAAATGAATATATAATAAATAATATATTTTTATACTATTTTTGGTGGCCCTTGTGGAGTTTTTTGAGTGCCTGGATGACCCCTGATTTCTGCTAAGGATTAATTCTAGCCAAGCCGTGCAACTCCCGAGTCAATGCCATTAATTCCTCTGGACTCTGTCAGATAACTGTTTATGGAGAGATGAATGCGAGTAATAATACTCACCAAAGGCTGCTGATGTATGCGCTGTTAATGGATTGGAATGATTGCTCGGTTAATAAAACCATGTGTATTTGTCACCCTGGGCATGGGAGGGTCTCGTTGTTCCTCTGCCACAAACCGTTATCACTGCACCTCTACAGGGAGGTCCACTGACAGGCTTCCCAGAGATAGTGCACGAATAAAATAGCCAATGGTGCCCAGGCGTAATTGAACTGCCAGCAAGGATGTAACTGAATGAACTTGATATCTTAATGGTGGGAGATAGAAGAGGAGTAATGACAGGAGCCATCAAAGGATTTAATGAACACACATATCAGAGCAAGCCATGGGTTTCTAGCTGTCACTTTTCGCAATGCTCTTAGCTGCATCCTTCCAAGTTGAGGGGGGGCGAGACTTAAATATTTTTATCAGCTGACAAACCACCTGCTGGTTCTACCAGCTCATGGTGTCAATTGGGAGTATTCTGGGAATTATGCTGGATATAATATCTAATGTCTGAGTGGGTTATTACATCACACAGGGCTGAGAATCAGAGGGGTCAAAGTATAGCTTGAAGGCCAGGGTTTTCTGGGGTGGCATGGCTCTCCTGATTGTGGAAACTATAAATGTTTATATCTTATACAACAAAAATTAGAACAGTGGGGAAGCTAAAAGCCAGGGAGGGGTGAGCAGCTGGGATATGGGGAAGGGGGGTAGTGTTTCTGGAGAGGTGCTGGGTCAAGTAGTATTGCCTTGTAGTCAGTCCAGATCTAATATCTGAGATCTAGGATCTAGTATGTTTGCAACAAAAAATACTGACAAAAACACAAAATGGCTAAGTAGATACTAA
>CM044447.1:45902594-45917349 GCA_024363595.1 Xenopus borealis
CCCCCCCCCCCCCGAGATAAACCTGGTGCGGGTGGGTATAATGCAATCATATGTCTCTGCCAAGGGCTAGTTAAACTATAATGCACCAGTAAACTGCAGCTGTAAAGTGAGTAATTAATATTTTGTTTGATACTGACAGTTCTACATCCCTAATGTATGTGTGAAATGACTGGTCCTGGGCAGCACTGATCTGTAACTGCCAAACATTAAAGATCTACTTGGCCCTTACCAGCAGGGAGAAATTAACACGTGCGGCCCAGCACAGATATATACACATCGTTATACAGTACCTCACGCTCACTGTTTGCAGATGCTGAATAATATTCAATAAATCATCCCCAGCCCAAATACAATTAACCTTTCCATTGAGTATGAGGCTGGGGGAATGGGATATTTCAGTGCACTGGGCCCTTTCAGCACTTGCTAAGATCAAAATCAGTATCTGGCAAATGATGAAATGGAGATAAATAGCAAATTCTCAGTTTACCCTGATTTGGCAGCAGACTGCCGTGCGCTTCAGGTTCGGTCTGATAAGGTGAAAGGCATATGAATGTCAGAAAGCAGATAGGGAGCAGCGAGGGGTACCTGAGATCAGGCAGGTTGATTGCCAGCCTCGGGGAATAACTGATAATTCCTATTAATTAGCTGAACAGATGATTCCTGGGCAGTGGACAGATTGGGAGGTAGTTGATATATTTTCAGCAGAAGAAAAAACTTGGAAACTTGGTTTGGAAAATAACATGGTTTGGAAAAAGGCCAAAAGGTGAGGCTGTGGTAACTGTTTGGGGATTATTCCTCCTGGTCTGGGGCCCCTTGAATGAGTAGAGCCCAGAATGGAGGTTGCAAGTAACAATGTGGGAGTAACATGCTACACGGTAGGGCAAGATGGCGAAAGTAGCACAAAATGTAGGCAGTATGACAAGATGGAAACAGTATTCCAAATGGTGACAGTAGGGAAACCTGGAGACAGTAGTACATGATGGTGACAGTAGGACAAGGTGAAGTAGGACAAGATGTGATAATAGAGCAAGAAAGAGACTGTTGGGCAATTTGCAGGCAGGAGGACAAGATGGAGACAGGTGAGCACAAAGGTAACTGGTCTACTGATGAAGACAGTAGGACAAGATGTAAACAGTCAGGCAGTTTGGAGCCAGTAGAGAAAGATAGTTATAGTATGACAAGATGGGGACAGTAGGACAAGATGGAGACTGTAAGGCAAGATTGAGACTAGAGGGCAAGATGGAGACAGTTACATAAAATGTACACAGTACAGTAAGATGGAGACGGTAGGACAAGATGTAAAAAGTAGGGTAATATGATAGAATAAAATTAATGGAACCATCATGACAAGACTATGTCAGTAGGAGAATATGACAGTAAATGCTTATTTGCTTTGGTACCATATCCTTAGAGATCATAGAATCTTCCTCTCCTTACACATTCAGCTCTTGTGCCCTTCGGTGCCAGTGCAGACATATGTACCGATCTGCCCACCAACCATCTGATGGAAAACTGCTTAGGAATGCAAGGCAGAGTTATATGACTTTTTTATGAATATAAAAATATAATATTCCTATGTTTGTTAATTGTAGCGTGTGAGTGTTTTTGATGCTGGTTTCAAGTAGCACGAGCCGAGGGAAATTGGCCTTTAAACCTGTAAATACGCAGCTCTCTGATCCCAGGCTGACAATAGCTACACACTCCTTTTTAAGCTCATTAATCCGATTTAGTGTTTGATTTAATAGTTGCTTGACATGAAGGCAATGTGATTAGGTCAAACAAAGGCTGATAATTACAGGTTATAGAGGCCCAAAGCAGCAGAGTACAAAGGAACTCAATCCGTTTACTCTTATGTTTGTTCAACCGCTATTCTTCTTGGATCAGACCTGCACCACCTTAGCTTTTACTTATCTGCCAGAAGGACAGATTACCCTGTCACCCCATTCCCACAGGTGTCAGATAAAATAGTAATTAAATCAATCACTGAGAACCTACTCGCACCTGTGAGCAGGTACAGGGAATCCAGCCAATGCTCTCCTTGCTGTATGAACAGACTAGCTCCAACCTCAGTGGAATAAAGAAGAGACAGAATGTTATGGTGTCTAGATTTAGTCATCTATATTCGTTAGGGATGCACCGAATCCACTATTTTGGATTCGGCCGAACCCCCGAATCCTTCACGAAAGATTTGGCTGAATACCTAACCGAATCCGAACCCTAATTTGCATATGCAAATTATGGGTGGGAAGGGGAAAACATTTTTTACTTCCTTGTTTTGTGCCAAAAAGTCACCTGATTTAGCTCCCTGGCCCTAATTTGCATATGCAAATTAGGATTCGGTTCGGCCAGGCAGAAGGATTCGGCCGAATCCGAATCCTGCTGATAAAGGCCGAATCCTGGCCGAATCCCGAACCGAATCCTGGATTCGGTGCATCCCTAATATTTGTGTCTCTTTACCCATTCATATTTATTTAGTTGCCTTACATTAGTTATTTTTTTCTTTTGTTACTTATATTTTTTAGGGATGCACCGAATCCAGGATTCGGTTCGGGATTCGGCCAGGATTCGGCCTTTATCAGCAGGATTCGGATTCGGCCGAATCCTTCTGCCTGGCCGAACCGAATCCGAATCCTAATTTGCATATGCAAATTAGGGCCAGGGAGATAAATCACGTGACTTTTTGGCACAAAACAAGGAAGTTAAAAATGTTTTCCCCTTCCCACCCATAATTTGCATATGCAAATTAGGGTTCGGATTCGGTTCGGTATTCGGCCAAATCTTTCGGGAAGGATTCGGGGGTTCGGCCGAATCCAAAATAGTGGATTCGGTGCACCCCTAATATTTTTATTGTCTTTTGTAAATACATAACAATGCATATATAGCCATTATTATTTCTTTACATGCATCTTAATTTTGCTCCGTACAAAATCATGAAAAGTATATAACGTATGAATAAACTTAACATTCAATATAATCAAAGTGTGACTTTTGTTTTTCTTTCAGGATTATATTGCTTTATAATTTTGTCTTGAGTCTTTAGCTTATTTCTCAGGGTAAAGTATTGTAATATTAACGTTTTGATGAGTGGCTTTTCTCCATAGTTGTACTGGGACAATAAGTTGGCCTTACAATAGTTATTGATATCTGAAAATATATTTAGTACCCGTTTATGTGCCCATTTTGGCATTCTTTGTCTGAGTAATGAACGTTTCCAAGGCAATAATTCAAAAATAGAGATTTCCACAAACAACCTAAAGATATCATCATCAGATATCATATGTGATTTAGGAAGTATGTGAACTGAAGTAAATGCAGGATGTGTCAACTCCCAATAAATACATTTTCTACAGAAGCATGTGATCTGCCTGTGACTCAGTGTGATATTGGCTGACTGATACCCATCAAGACTCTCAAACGTATCAGGATGACCTCTAAGGCTTGTGCTTAATAATAGCTTTTAATATTTATTTCTGTTTTCATGACCCGTTCATGATAAATAGATACAACATCTCTTGTCATTCTCTTCCTCTTCCATTGAAGAAGTTTTCCCTTGCTTTGTCATTATGGTCTTATATATATGGCTGTGGACATTGTTCTTTAAAACCATCTGTAGCCCATTGAGCAAGATCTTAACCTTTAACTATTACACTCTTTCATAAAGGGTCATTTATATTTCATACAGAGCCAAAAGCAGTGAATTGTAGGGGAGCAATAGAATCATCTCAGGTGCTCAGAAAGATATCAGAACAAAGGAAGACAGAAGCAGTAATTAGTATCTGGGTCAAGGGAAGGTTCCGTAAGATTTGTATAATTAGAAGTGTGATAAGCAGCAGAAGGACATAGGCCAGAGGTTAGCGAGAGGATGAATAGGTAAGTTAGATGAAAGCTTTGATTGGCAATACTTTCTTTCACTCAGTCAGTGTCAGTGTCAGCAGGTCTCTATGGAAAAAGGCCAAGCATCAATCTAATAAGAAGGAGACTCAAGATTTTTAGTATGCGGAGTGGAAGAAATTAACATAGCATTTTAATTAAAAAGTACTTCAACCTACAATGCAACGGTCAATGTCTTGCACAAATTAGCATGGGCGTGAACAGAGAACGCTTCCTCTTAAATATTTAGCAGAATGAAAAAGTCAATGCCAAATTCTCTTCTGCACAAGTGGCTTGGGCTTAATGGTCAACCTAGGCCCCAAACACTCATGTCTGCTACTGAGTACAGATATAAAGAAAGTAAAAAAGGGATGGGCTAGATTTTTAGAGGGAAAATGCTTTGAGGATTCAGAAACTTGAAATGGTGAATAGTGCTTGTGAGAAGATGACTGCAAGCTTTAAGGGATGTTTTGGTCTCCCATGCTCAAACAGGACATATTTGAATTAAAGAGGGTACAGAGAAGGGCAACTAAGCTGGTAAAAAGTATGGAAAATAAAAGCTGTGAGGAAAGACTGGCCAAGTTGGGATTGTTCACTCTGGAAAAGAGGCTCCTAAGGGGCCTATGATAACTATGTATAAATATATTAGGGGATCATATAATAATCTCTCTAATGTTCAATTTACCAGTAGGTGAGGTCACCTAACCCGATAAGAAGGAGGTTCCGTCTAAATATTCGGAAGGGTTTTTTTTACAGTGAGAGCTGTGAAGTTGTGGAATTCTCTCCTTGAATCAGTCGTTTGGGCTGATACATTAGATATCTTTAAGAAGGGGTTGGATGGCAAGTGAAGGAATACAGGGTTATGGAAGATAGCTCATAGTACAAGTTGATCCAGGGACTAGTCCAATAGTCATTTTGGAGTCAGGAACAAATTTTTTCCCCCTCTGAAGCAAATTGGAGAGGCTTCAGATTATTTTTTTTGCCTTCCTCAGGATCAACTAGCAATTATCATGTTAAAATAGAGTCAAAAGGTTGAACTTGATGGACGTGTGTCTTTCTTTCAACCTAATTTACTATGTTACTATGTTAATCTCAACCCTGTGTCTGGCTTCTTCTTCTGCCAACTGCTTTCTCTGGACTTTATCTACAAGGTTCCACAGATTTTGCAAGAGGTTGCACAAGCTCCCCTGAAAACTGGTTTAGAAAGTCTTTCTTATCTGAACGCAACTGTTCACAGCGATAAGGAGCATCCTTGACCCCATTGTAATGTACATTATATATTGAGCTACAGTTTATCTGTTGTTGTTATACTCCAGTGGTCATCACTAGGCCATCTGGTCCCACATGGACTGAGTCCAGCTGTCATCAACTGCCCAGTCTTTAGATAAACAGACACAAACTTGCCCTTTCTATCTCTAACTTCTTTTCATAGGTACTCTAGCTCTGTGTATATCTGCCATTGAATGCCTATTGTTCTGTTTGATTGCAATCCCACTTCTTTCTGAAGCCAAAGACCAAGTGCAGGACTTGCAATGCTCATGGATATGACACTCAAGTAGAATAAACATTTCTAACTCATTATGGCTTTCATGTTGCACCCAGTTGTATCCATTTTTTTCAGAGTCAGGGACTAATGGGCTGAGAGCAGAGATCTCCCCTGACAGCTGACCTGAGAAAATTGTGGTAGGGCAACCCTCAAGGAGGTGAACTTTAATACAGGCCTCCCAGGGATCTCCTCATTTTGTTCTCACTGATGGAATACAAGGTGAACCTCACAATCTACCCACACATGGGGCATCATCATTAAAAAAATGGCTCATAAAAGGTTTTTTATTTGAAATGAACAACCTGATTTAACCATTTCACCTGGTCACCTGCATTCACAGCCAATCCACCCACAGTCAGTTACTGAATTTCAACTTACGCCAGCCATTGAAATACATTCAATTGAATCATTATCATCAGTTGGGGCACTGTATGAAATATGGCCTGGGAAGAACGGGAGCATACTCTGGTGGAATGGAGGCATGGTTGGGAGCGGAGCAGGGGTGGCCAAGATGCACCTAGATCTGAAGGTATCAGGGTTGTTGTATTTTTGCAAGTGATTAAATTGAGGGCCCTGGGTAAGTGCTCCTTTTGCATATTTTTTTTTAAAACAACCCCAAACTTGCTGAGCTGCCACCACATGAGTTTTCTCTGGATTTGTGTCTCACTACAGGTGAGTGTGGGTCCAAGAGGAATTTTGGGACCTTGGGGCAAGCTGGATCTTTATCTTGGCACCCATACATTTTGAAAGCATGCAGGTTCTCGTACGGGGCCACATCTGGCCTCTCAGTAGGCTCTCATGTTTCCTGTCTTGCTCACTGCTAGAGGGATGCTGGGATAAGCCTTTTGTGCTGCAGACCCCCAGCCGGACGCAGCTGTTACAAAGAATGCAGTACACAGCGCTTCCCTGACCTTCCCCTGGTGGAGCTGTCGCACTCGCAATGCTCTGCATTTGTGCAAATTGTATGCAAAACATATTGGACTCTATTGGACATTATACAGGCCCTTTCTATATCAGCTCACCACTCTCCTTCTTTGCAACTGGCTTTTCCAGCAAATCATTGTGATTCTGACAAACTTGAGTTTGTCAAGTTATTTATTACTCTTGATGTCCTTCGTTCCCCTCAGTGGCAATAACTGAGAAAAAAGGGCAAAGACACTCATTGCAGTGTCTCATGTCCAACTGTAGGAGGCAGTAAAATTCACTTGGTTTGTCAGATTTGGTCATCTCTTCAGCAATTTATATAACAAAGAGTATAATCTTAAACTGACCTATTATTTTCAAAATATATTTTTCTGCCATGTCGATTTTCCAATGTGTCATTCACATCAGTGTCTGGTTGCTAGGAGGGTAAGTGGCAACCTAACACCCAGAGAACATAACCCATTTCTGGAGTCTGTAATATGGGGCTAAATCAGAATAGTTGGTGGTAAGCAATGTAGTTTACCTTTATCGATATACATGCCTCCTCATCCCAAAACATAGAATAGATTTAGTAGGTCACTGATAATTCATCTGATTTATAATCAGCCTGCAGACAATTGTCTCTGAACTTCAAGTCTCTTGAAGCAATGTATAAATGTACCGTTGTAGTTTGCATTGATCTAGATCAAGCCCGGACTGGCAAACTGTGGAGTCTGACAAATGCCAGAGGGACTGCTATAAGATGCCCAAGTAATTATTTAGTAGGATGATGGGGGGATGTTTTGGCATCTCTGTACTTGGAATGCCAGGGCCTAATTTGACTCCCAGTCCAGACCTGATCTAGCTACAAATGCATTTCTGTGGCAAGCTTATAATTCTTGGGAAGTTGAGACAACTCACCACCCACAAGGGGCCCCTCTTTTTCTCCTGATCTCGCCATTAAATTTTCCAGTGTTCATCCCGTGGCTAAAAATTGCACTATATAAGCGATGTCAGTGGTATTTCCCAAAATCACCTTGTCCTAATTTGCCCACAGTAACATGTTACAAATTGCCAGATTAGAGTTCCATTGTTCTGCTTTATTAAGGAAATTTCCCCCAAAGCTTTCAGCCTCACACAGAGCAATTTTAACCAATTCCACTTCAGAAACTTCAAAATCAACGTTAAACAATTCTCAGATTTACTTCTGTAACATTATCCCACCGGCACAAAATCCATAAATAATAGAAATGTAACTTTTCCAATCTCCATGTCTGAGAGATTTTATTACACAAGTTGGGGGGGGGGGGGGGGTGGGAAGGTGTCTGTCCTACATATCACTACAATGCTCTCTATTATGCAATCACTTCTCTCCGCTCTTCTTAAAAACCCCCATAAAATGGAAAAAAAAAGTTTTTTGAAGTAATCACCCAGAAAAACCATACAATAATTCCATAATCATAAAAATCAAGAGCTGAGTCGACCTGGTGACGAATGGCTGGGGAATATTTTAAAAAGTGATGTCACTCTGTAATTACTGATTGCACTGGTGTATATGACTTTTACTCGCCTGGAATAGTTTCTGACTCGCTGAATAAGTTTTTTTTTCTAGACAAAAGCAATTTCAATGCTGTCGCTGTCAGAAAAATCCCACACAGTATAAGCAACGGTGTGATTGATTTTCCTACCGTCGCTTTAAGTGAGGCACTAGAATCAAATTGTTCAGCATCATTGTGATGAGATCCTTCCTATAATACAGGAGCTCATGAGTCACACTTGTGAATCCCATTCTCTGCCGCCCAAAAGAATGAAGCGTATAGGACTATTTCTGGGGCAGTTTTAGGGTAGGGCACCAGAATGACTCCCCTACAAATAGAAAATTAATGTATAAAAGGAATACACAGTTGTTATAATGTCTCATTCTATATAAGTATATATATATATATATATATATATATATATATATATATACACACCGATTGCTGAACACTTTTACACAGATCATATTTTACAACAAAGGTTTAAATACAAATTTTAGTCAGTCAAAACTCAAATGGCATCTCCAAACACCAGATATAGGCACAATGCTACAGGCTGAGTTTTACCGGGAACTATGATTATGACTCATGTATTATAAAGGATAATGTACCCCCTACTGTAAATTATAGGGATATTAGAAGCCACTGAGAGGTTCTGTGACCATATAAAGGCACAAGGCTGCAGGCTGAGTTATACAGGAAACTGAGTATCACTCGTATTATAAGGGATAATGTACCCCCTACTGTAAATTATAAGGATATTAGAAGTCACTGAGAGGTTCTGTGACCATATAAAGGCACAAGGCTGCAGGCTGAGTTATACAGGGAACTCTGAGTATCACTCGTGTATTATAAGGGATAATGTACCCCCTACTGTAAATTATATAGTGAATAAAGTACCCCCTCTTGTAAATTTTAAGGATATTATAAGTTACAGAGGAGTTTCATGGAACTCAAAGGTAACTAATATCCTCATATTTTGCAACTAGGGGTACTTTATTTAGTATAATACACAAGTTTTAGTGAGTCATGTGACAGAAATGACATCAGAGCTCACCATTTATAACTGATGACGTCAGAACTCACAGTTTATAAGGATATCATTTACAAGATATTCACGACTTTTGTGTATTATAAGGATATTAGAAGTCACTGAGGTGTTATGTAATCTTATCACAAAGCTGCCGACTAAGTTATACAGGGAACTCTGAGGTAGCTTGTCCTTATATCCTTTTATAAAGGTCATGGAACTCCAAAGTATTTTCCAAAAGAGGGTACTTTATTTATTATAATACACACATTTAAGTAGGGATGCACCAAATCCAGGATTTGGTTCAGTATTCGGCCAGGATTTGGCCATCTTCAGCAGGATTTGGCCAAATCCTTGCGCCTGGCCGAACTGAATCTGAATCCTTAAAATCCTTAGAATCTTTTGCAATGGATTCAGGGGTGCTGCCGAATCCAATATAGTGGATTCGGTGCATCCCTAAATTTAAGTAAGTCATATGCCAGAATTTACATCACTAAGCTCCATTTATAAGGATATGATATGTAGATTATTGCTGGCTCTTGTGTATTATTGTATATACAAACAATCCCATGTATACATTGTATAAAGGGTGTACAAGCTAAATGCAGAGGCAGAATGTTCCATGAACAGACAGACCACTTATGCAGACTATAGTTTATGCAAGTAAATATACCTTCCATAATATAGACGACGTGTGTATATTTTTCAAGAAAAACACCTGTTCATTTGTTAGACACATTATCAGCAGTTCTGTCTCTCTGTCTCCTAATACCAGACCATACCAAATGTTACCTTTGCCTCAGTGCATCTATACAATGGGGATATTTTCTGTGCTGTACTTGCCTGTATAACTGTTTACTCACAGATATTATGAGTGTGTGGATGGATGGATGTATGAATGGAGATATATGCAGGCTGGATATATATATACATATTCTGTATCATAAGACTTCACTACTGAATGGAAGCAGTTGATAAAGTCTAAGAGAACAGTACTGAGTCCAAAACCCTTTCATATAGTGTACAAGAGTCAGCTTTCTATGGGTCTTGTAGGATCCAGCACTCCCAGTTATCTTGTGCCTTCTACTGTGTTTGGCCAGCGAGTGGCACTGGAGACTCACTATATCTTACACACAAACCAGTAAAGCTTGGATACATCTGTCTTCCTCCCTACTCACCTGTACCACTCCAGTCCCTTGTCATAATTCCGATCAAAGAAGTGGGGTTCAGCCCCAACCGCCCTGATGTCTGGATGGATCCTGAGAAACTCCAGCAGAGCTCTGGTGCCCCCTTTCTTCACCCCGATAATGATAGCTTGGGGCAGATTCTTGCTGCCTTCTCCTAAGGGAGTCAGGGTGCTATCAAGCATGGGTGTTCTATGGTTTGCCTTTATCTCTACCCCAGTGTGGGCATGGAAGGCGGTATCTACTGCACGGCTGAGGAAAAGTCGGCTCCAGGGGGCTCCCTTGCCCTGTGTCCATCTTTGCTCCTTCTGCAAAAGCTTCTTCCTTTTCACTGACTGCCAGGTGGTTATATCCGACTCCTGATACCCACCTTCCTCTTCTTCCGATGCCTGAATGATGGGCCCTGGAAGGCTCTGGCACTGCTCTGCTAGGCAGTAGAAGACATATAGAGACATGAGAAGGGAACAAAGCATCAGCACAAACTTCCTAAAGATGCTTCTGGGCAGTGGCTCAGGCAGGGATGCGGGGAGTGCCATGCTAGCCGAAGGCATGCTGAGCTCGCCATGCTAAAGTTGCCAGAGTGCCAATGCCATAGCATTAGAAACTGTCTCACAGGCACCAAACATGCAAAGCCAAGCTAGTAGCTATTGCAGCTTACACTTTGTTCCCCAACATATACCTTGTGGTCACAAACAAGTAGATTGCAAGCTCTTCTGTCTTATTGGTGAATTGAACAAACGCAGAAACAAATTATTTCAGAATGGTCCTAAACAAGGTGATATTTCCCACTTCTGTGCACTTGTACAGCCCCTGACATGGCTGAAGGAGATCAAGTGATGTGAATAGCTACAGGCTGTATTGGTAATTCATACTGTGATGAAGTACAGGCAGAGATCATGTCCCATTGCTCTCCAGCACTTGTTATCTAGTGGATCCCCTCTTTTGGCCATTCTAAAGCCGCAGGAAGCAGTGCAGTGATGCTGGTCTGATTTCTCCTTGGACAAATTTTTTTGTTGCTCCGGGGGCTTCTTTTGAATATTGTCAGGGCTTCCTGGCGTTTTTCAGCCTGAATTTGTTACACGTCCCTGCCCTATAAGCCAGTACCACTGCCACTTTGCTCCTCCAGCAGCTCTCCCCCTGCTTGTGAGCTGCTTGTGTATGTCAGTCCCTCTGCACGTGGGGCACAGCACAGCAAACTTCTCAATGACATCACAGCACTGAACAGGCACAACCTCAGCCAATTAGATTTGGAAATTAGATGAATGGGGGCGTGGGCTGACCAATAGGGAGAAAGGGAGGTGTGTCACTTACCAGACACCTTCTATGCAAATAGAATAGAAAGCCAATATATAGAGTACCTATTGGACTTAATGATTCCTGCACATCACAGTGCTGCTCCCTCTCTCTCTTTCTTTTGTGATTCTCTTGGTCTCGCTCTGTTTTTGTTCTTGCCAGGACTCAATGCTAAATGTTAATGTTATCTATAACAGAGGAGGAAGCAAATTAGAATGGAAGGAATAACAACCAAAAAAAGAAGGCGCATGCCAGTGTATGTGCAGCAAGAAGAAGGGCTTTCCTGGTCCAAAGAGATTGCAATCTAAGTATTCTTTGTCTGTCCTTCATACTTTCTATATATATTTATTATCTATATATGTTTCAATCTATTGCTCCCTCTCTGTCTTCCTTTGTCTCTTTTTCTCTCTCTTTCACTTTCCTCCCTTTTCTAGTGTCTCCACTCACTTTCACTCTATCTCTTTTCCAGAATCTCTATATCTCTCATGTGTGTCTTTATCCATTTGCCCACCCCTTTCTGTCAAGCTCTCCTTTTGCTGTATACCTATCTATCTCCCTT
Source organism: Xenopus borealis (assembly GCA_024363595.1). Taxonomy (NCBI): domain Eukaryota; kingdom Metazoa; phylum Chordata; class Amphibia; order Anura; family Pipidae; genus Xenopus; species Xenopus borealis. Next base: position 45,914,518 of record CM044447.1, read on the forward strand.
TTATTTTACAGCCCCTATATCCATCTCTCTATCAGCCTATGTATCTGTGTGCATCTGTGTTACATCTCTGCACATCTTTAGCTGAGATCTGTGTCTCTGGTGGGGAGTGGGTAGGAGGAGTGGGATAAGGCAGACTTGCACACCCTGATCAATAAAGCAATCCATTATAATGCAGGGACAGGTTGTGCACTCGCTGGGGCTGCGAACGAAAGGGAACTGGCACCTAAAGCTTCAGCTTGTCTATAGAAACAGTCAGGTCCTCGTTTGCATGGGAAGCCATGGCCACATTTGCATAAGGGCCAAGTTTACTGAATTACCTTTCATTTTGTGTCATTTATGCAAAACATGGATGTTTTAAGATATGTATAAGAGTAAATATTGAAAAGAAGTTTAGTATGTCTGTGGTGTAGCAGCTGGAGAGTATTAGGCTAATGCCAGATGGGGGCTGAATTTGGCTTCTACGTGGGCATTACCTGCCTGCACCCAGAACCTGTGTGTCAGCCCAAGAAAACAAACTCTTGCATTTCTTTGTCTGCACCTGAGCAGACAAAATTGGGTCTGTAAGGAAGGAATCCGACCCTGCAGCTGCAGGAGGCCCAGGAGGTATAGAGTCCCCATGAGGCCCTAATTCATATAGAATTTTAATAAATGTTGGTCTAGACATATTGGGGGTCTGAAAAATTATTTGCGGTGGGGACCAATAACATTTTCTTTCGCTATTGGACAAAATGGTTCTGGGTGCAGGCAGGAGAGGAAGGTAATGCCTGCATAGGGGGGGATTTCAGCCTGAGTATTTCAGCAGGCCAATATCAGCCCCCCGTCTGGCATTAGCTTTAATGAGTACCCATTTCCAGGCATCGGCTCCATTGTGTAACTTTCCATCTGCATATACTGTACTTTATTCCCCTATACCGTATATATATAGTACAAGATGTTAGTACAGACTAATCATCACAAGGAGCCTTGTTCATCTTTATATTAGTTTATTTTTTCATATCAGTGGCAGCTGCCATGATTGCTCAGATGAGGTAACAGCATTCACATACACACACACACTGCAATTCTCTCCACTAGAAACATGACTGTGTCATACTTACTCTTCTTTACATGGGAATATCAGAACATGTAGTACATGGAAGTCCTGCTGTATTGGAGTGGAGCTAATGGATTTAGCTAGAGGGATAATCCTGACAGTGACAGGATCCAACACTAACTTCCAACATGTGTATCTGGATGTTTACCTTGCTGATTGTTTTGGTCATTAAGCTTATTTAACGACAGGCTCCAAAGTGTAACCCGTTTATTAGCTCCTCAATTAGTTGTGTTTGAACTGACACATCTCTGACCCTGGGTGCCCTGAGGCTATCTTGTGTTCCCGAGCAAATTAGACCCCAACAGCCTTCCAGAAACAGCCTCTCTGCCGCAGCCATCTCTGCTAGCTGAGGATCCATGGAGTTGTTACTCCTATAGCCATGCACAAAATGTTTGGCAGCTATAAAGCCATAGCAGTGACAAAAATACATGGCAGCACTCATACAGAACCTGCACGCATGACCTTGCACAAACTCACCTGTAGTGATGGGCTAATCTCCCCCGTTTCGCTTCGCCGAAAAATTTGCGAAATTCGCGAATTGGCGAAAAAAATCTCGAAACGAGTCGCGTTTTTGACGCGCGTCACGTCGTTTTCGTTGCGTTGCGTCGTTTTGGATATATATGGATATAAGAATTCACCAAAGAGTTACAAGACAATATGAAGGCCATGCAGTGTGGAACCTTTATGTCAGTCCTTGGGGTAGGTGATTGACAGAGGTAGGATGGACTCACTATTTCTGCATGGGTTGTAACAACCCCCCCTCCATCTGAAAGGAAGGATATATGTCCACACAGCCTGGGGGATATGGAAGCATTTTTTTCACTTAGAGCAACAACCCTGTGCCCCCCCCCCCATCTATCATGGAACGTGACATTTCAGAGCTGTTGTTCAACTTCAACTACTGGGGATGCCCCAGATAGGACTATGGGATATAACAGAGAGGATCCTTTTAAACCACCTTTTGTGTTTTAAAAAATCGGGTTCGCATGAGTAGTTGACTTCTAACGTGTGCCCCCTTTTAGGAGGACCCATTGAAACCTTCTTGAATAATATTAAAGCTCCTACAAAACGTCATGGCGCTGAGGTGCAATAAACGAGGACCTAAGTTAACCCTTCCCTCTATAGAGAATTTGCTGTGTTGCCATCTTGTACCCCCAGCTCCTTTACATCCAAAATCTCTGCAAATAAAATATTCTCATGATGGGCCAGTGATGGAATTTTTTTTCGTCTCATTAACCCAGCAGATAACATCACAGCCTGGCAGTGTGTCTAATAATGGCATTTTCCCCAGAATGAGAAGGACCCAGGTCAGAGATACATGCCCCTTTCTTTATTGCACACAAGCAATCATTACATACAACTGGCCTATCAGCATAAAATACAGATATTGGAAGGTGAGGAAGGTGGGCTGGCATCCAAATGATGTAAAACCCTGGATATATGGGAACTGGGTATTTTATAGTCATGCAAAATGAAAGAATTTCTTCTCAGAGGGGAATTAGGCGTTTTTAAAGACATAATTATCCGGCCGTAAGGGAAACCAGACAACAAATTATAATGTATCAATCAAGGAGGCCCTGATATATAATAAACATGCATAAATGGAATACACACAGATATCAATAGGGGATTAGGCTGGCCATAGACGTAAAGATTTTTAAAAGAACCAATGATTATCGTGAGACCACAATTGTTTCAAAACGATCGTTTAAATGCCTGATGTGTCCATCAACTAAAAA
>CM044447.1:45928675-45949118 GCA_024363595.1 Xenopus borealis
AAGAACAGAACCAAATGTTTCACATCTGCTTGGACAGTGCTGGCATTTACATACCAAAGGGCAGTTATATGCACAATGATGCACACACCACTGAGTGCCAAAAGGATTCTGGGACAGCAACATGGCCCTGTGGCAGATGGCCCCCAATGGAGGCACAATGGAGTTAACACCCATAGTTCTACTCCGAGTTAAAGGCATCACAATATGGTTCATGGGAGGCAGTTAGTGACAGGGGTTATTGCTTTCCAATCAACTGATTATCTGGGCAGGGTCATTAATGGAATACTGTAATTAGTTACTGGAAATAGGGCTTGCAGGAAGAGAAGATCAATAGATTGGTTTAGACCACACCTGTCTAAGGCTACAGCCCCAGTGTCCGTACAGAACTGAAATTATTTATGACTTCTGTTGAATTATAACGGGGGGCATGATAAAGCCCCAGTAGGACTGAATATATATATATATATATATATATATATATAGTCCCACTCCCATATGTATCTATATGAGATCTAAATATGTTCAAAGGAAATAAGGCTTTTTACCCTCCTCCTCTGCACTACCATGGAGTGTACTGCAAGAATAATAACTTACTCCAGTTAGTAACTCACACTATTAGGGCTGGTGCAGACAGGGAGATTCGGGGAGTTTCTGTCACATGGCGATTCTGTGAGGCGACAAACTGCCTTCTACCTGTCCGCCGCCTGTTTAAGTCAAAAAGCGCCAGCACCAATGCACACGCGGCACGGCGTCGCACGAAGTTGCTTAGTGAGGAAACTTCGGGAGATTCCAGAAATCACTGTGCTGCATGTGCATTGGCGCTTTTTGACTTAAACAGGCGGCGGACAAGGAGAAGGCAGTTCGGGAGATTGTCGCCTCGCAGAAGAGTCGATTAATCGCCAGGTGACAGAATCTCCCCGAATCTCCCTGTCTGCACCAGCCCTTAAAGGCACAGCAACCCCAGAAAATGAAAATGTTTTCAAGTAATGTAAATATAATGTAGTGATAGACTGCGCTGGTAAAACTAATGTGGTTGCTTAAAGCAGACTACAATATTGTCTATAAACAAGCTTCTTTGTAGAAATGGGGGCAGCCATTCAAGCTGGAAAAAGGAGAAAAGGCACCAGATACACAGCAGATTACAGATAAGCTCTGTAGTATAACATGGGATTCTTCAGTACTTATCTGTTATCTACTGTGTATCCTGTGCTTGAATGGCTGCCCCTACATAGCCAAACACACCAATTTTACTAGTGCAGGTTAATACTACATTGTATTGTCATTCATTTTGTTGGTAATACTGTTACTTTAAATCCACCTAGTTGATGATCACATTGGGGGAGGTTATAGACCCCCAAGCTGAGACATGAGCACCCAGACCCCAACTAGTTACCAACTGTTGTCATTAATAATATAACTGCAAGCTTTCTGAATAATTTATTTGATAATCAAATTGTCCCATGTTTGTAGTCCTTGGCCAGCTATAATGCAAGCAGGGTTGAACTGGGCCAGCAGCACAATGGGAAAAAAAACAGGTGGGCCCCGTCCCTTGCAGGCCCCGCTAGGCCAGACCCACTCCCCCCCTCCCATGACTATGGGCTCCTTGACCTGTCCCAATTGATAGGAGAAAGGCAGGTACACAGCGGGGGATGGAAGGTGGCAGAGGTGGGTTTCAGATGGAGATGGGGGGGCATGGAGTTGGCAGAGGAAGGGGCAGGGACTGGGGGTGTGCCCTGAGATGGAAAGCACAGATCTCAATAGACTATAGTGACCACAGTGTCATATTTGCTCAGGATTAGCAGCTATATGTTTCCCAAACCCAGGCCCGGATTTGTGGAAAGGCCACCTAGGCTCGGGCCTAGGGTGACAGGATTTTAGGGGGTGGCATGCTGCCCAACCACACCCACATTGGTTCAAAAACACTGGGGACACACGCAATCCCCATTGCAATCCCCATTGCTCCGGTCCTGATGATGAAAATTTGCGAATAAAGAACAGAGTATGGGGGCAGCCGACGACAGTGGGCCTAGGGGCGCCCTCTATGTAAATCCGGCCCTGCCCTAACCCACTGAAACAGCAGTGCTATGCTGCTTTATGGCTGAGATTCTAGCTATCTTTATAACAGAACATTCTGTCACAGTGACACAGATACTATCTGATACCCATTGTAAGCAGCAGTCCTGCCTTGCTTAATGGCTGAGATAGGAAAGCAAATCAAAAAAGCAAAAATAATGCCTAAATATGGAAATGTCTTCTGATTTTTAAAGAACTGACCATCAAATCAAATACGGACCCAACATTTCACGGCCCACTTCTTTTTCCTCCACCCCTGGCAGAGCTTCTTCTGCTAGAGCTGGGCCCCACACAACCATTGGCAGTTCTTCTAAATATGTATTTCTGAAAGCTGTTACTCCCCCAGACAGGTTCTGAATGGAAAAAGTAGATCAGTAAAGTAGCTCAGTAGTTGCTGCAAAATGCTGAACAGATTGGCATTCTGACCATATGGAATGGAATGGGCCTCGCTGATTCAGCACCAAGCTGATTATGGAGACCCTGCAGAGAGGCAGATTGGTACTAATGACACTTAACCCCCCTGATTATTAACTCACTAAATGACAGGGCATGTGGGGGAGCCACTGGAAAATTAGGAGTCTGTGCTAAACCCTCTGCCTACTCTCACCACCTGTACAAACAACCAACCATCTCTTTATAGAATCAGGGCAGAACTTTTATATTCCTCAATAGGAAATTAGCAACTGGTTTTCCCCTCATCCAGAGGGGAAAGTGCTGGTGGGCTGCAGAAGGAACAGCCCCCCTCTTAACTGTTGTAAAGTGATTTAATCATCATTAACATGCCTTCAAGAAATATAGGGCATTCCTTATGGTAAAGGGCTAGAGCTGCACTACTGATCCCAGAATCCTCCATTATCCAGTGGCTTCAGCAAGACAGAAAGAAATGTATAAATATGTGCATGTATGATTAACCTCAGACTTCTACCGTGATTAAAGCTTAGGTGCTGGACATATGAATGGTAACTGTTGACGCATGGAGCTTTTGGATCATTGGATCAGCACAATTTGTAATGAAATGCCCCTTAGCTTTCTGCTTCACTTGAATGGGAATTAGGTTTTCAGTAGTGTGAGCTCATGCCCATGGGCAGGGAATATTAGGAATATGTGTCAGTCTGCCCAGTATTGAAGCATTTCTCATGTAAACATTCTGTTTGGAATGTATATATGCAGCTTAGATGGGACTCCCGCACTGAGCCTAGTGTTTTGTTTTGGCCAGTTGTGATTGGTTTAATTGCTTCACAGTCAGGTTGTATAAATTGCTTGGTAGGGGCCCACACATGAACACATAAATGAATTTTCCCTGCAAAATTAGCTTTTAATGTTACAATGTACACCTTATGCATTTGGGGTTCCCTTAAGTTCAATGGCACATGCGGTAAAAGAAGCTACTGTGGGCAACAAATCTCACGAAAATGCTTTCCTATTCGCAATAATGTAAATTTATTGCTTTATTTTATTTATTTCTTTATTTTCCAAGGTGTTTCCTTGCAAGACAAATTTGGGCAACTTTGGAAAACCAAAACAACTATATTTTTCCACCTATGAGTTACATTAATACTGGTACTAAAGCATTTATGCAAGATCACTTGCTCTCATTTTTTCACGCAGGCGACATATCTCCCCATGTGCTGTTACAGGTGCTCACCAGTTTGTCCCATTCTCTTGATGGGACAGGGGCCCAAACTGCCAGTTTCTCATCATCTCAGTTTAATTGTCTATGGCTGTGACAGGGGGGTCAATTCTCTAAATCCCCCCATCCCCCCAGCCTATATGATGCTTTGGCAGTTTTTCCTAAATAAACGTTTTGGTATAATTATACTGCTTCCAGGGAGCAAGCACAATAGATCTATAGAAGCCATTACAGGGGCATTATGGCAGCTGTTCTGTGAGTTTCCTGTCCTGCAATTAAAGGCTTGACCCCTGCAATCAAGTTCCCAGAAGGAAGTGTAAGGGACTTGGGCCTGGGAATGATCGATTAAAGGGGATTTGGGATACCAGAACACCTAATGGTTGGTTTTGTGCAGGACCATAGTTATCCTGCAGGAGGCAGTGCATGAAGGCAGGGCAATCACTTGGCTGTTAAAGGTGCACAAAGAGCCTCCTAATATCTGCATCTAGCACTTCTTCCCCACAATTCTCTGCTACCCATTCCCATAAACTGGAGCTGAGTCTGATGCTCTATGTGTATCCTAGCTTTTCACGTCATAAAATGTGGCTAGTTATAGCTTAATGCTGTTCAACCTGGGGGGTTTATTATTTTTTCCCTGTCTGTGTAGGCCACGTGCCTTCTATCTGCCATCAAATTCTCCTTTTAACAATTAGGCCAATATCCACTTAGCAGTTACTAGGAGGCCATTGTAACTGTTTGTTTTTCTGTGCCAGCCCCCTACTTACATCCACATGTCATGAATCAGGAGGGGTGCACCCTCCAGGAAAGCAGCACTTGGAGCCTTATGATTGCCCAGCTGTAAATCAGACCCTCACTGATGAGAGAAAGGGGCTCTGATTATTTTCCTAACAGATCTGCTTTCATATAAAATAAGCTGTCTTGTTCCATGAAAGGCTCGTCCTGAACTTGCCTCCTCATCACTCTGCAGTCTCAACAAGTACAGAGTCCTAACAGGAGAGGGGCAGATTGTGTGTGTTGGGAGAAATGTGTGCAGCAATCTGGCTACAGGTCATTCTAGCCCTGTGAAGGATCTAATGATCTGGTTGATTACAGATTGGTCTAGCCCTGTGAAGGAAATAATGATCTGGTTGGCTACAGGTCAGTCTAGTCCTGTGAAGGATCTAATGATCTGGTTGATTACAGATTCTAGCCCTGTGAAGGATCTAATGATCTGGTTGGTTACAGGTCAGTCTAGTCCTGTGAAGGAGCTAATGATCTGGTTGATTACAGATTGGTCTAGCCCTGTAAAGGATCTAATGATCTGGTTGGTTACAGGTCAGTCTAGTCCTGTGAAGGATCTAATGATCTGGTTGATTACAGGTCAGTCTAGCCCTGTGAAGGATCTAATGACCTGGTTGGTTACAGGTTGGTCTAGTACCGTGAATGGTCTAATCATCTGGTTGGCTACAGGTTTCTCTAGCTTCTAAGTTGCATGCACCAATGAACTTCCATAAAGAATACTTTTGCAGGTATTTTATTACTAGAACTACAGGTAGAACTGTCTCTCTTTACCTTTTGGTTGTTGAAGTTCTGGTCTAATGATCTGGTTGGCTACAGGTTGGTTAAGCCTTATAAATAGTGATGGGTGAATCGGCAAATTCACTAAATGGCAAAAAATCCACGAAACGCAGCAGCGTCCATTTTTGACTGGCGTCCAATAAAGCATATACAGGTGTCCATTTTTTCGATGCTGGTAATGGGACCAGGTTGCACTCAGCCCTGTGAATGGTATAATGACCTGGTTGGCTACAGCAGTGATTTTCAACCTTGTGCCTCCAGCTGTTAAGGAACTATAAGTCCAACAATGCAATGAAGGAGTCTGACAGCCACAGTCAGGCAAATGCATTGTGGGACTTGTAGTTTCTTAACAGCTGGAGGCACAAGGTTGAAAATCACTGGGCTACAGGTTGGTCTAGCCCTATAAATGGTCTAATGATCTGGTTGGCTACTGGTTGATCTAGCCCTGTGTAGGTTCTAATGATCTGGTTGGCTGGAGTTTGGTCTAACCCTGTGAATGGTCTAATGACCTATATGATTACAGGTTGGTCTGGCCCTGTGAAGGGTCTAATAATCTAGTTGACTACAGGTTGGTCTTCGCCGTGTTGTCGGTCTGTAGGTTTACTTAATCCTGTGAAGGTAATCAAAGGCAGAACATTTCACAAATGTAAAAACCATTTATTTGGTTCTGTTCACAGAGCCACCACCAGTATGAATAACAAGGAATACATTTCTTTTTATAAGCAAACGTGAGCAGTGATTGCTAAAATTCCCCAAATTTCGATTTTTAAAGAAAAACAAATCATGGATAGAATAATGTCACAGTATCTGAAATGAGCAATAAATCATCCAGTGTTCCTCTGTGCATCTATCATTCCTCATGTAACTGGTGTCTGTGTCTTGCCCAGGATCTGCCAATTTATATCTGAGCAATGTCTCCTGCAATATCCAAAAATATTGGGTGCATTCAGCATGAAACATCACAACTGCAACTGGAACTAATACTGTAAGGCAGACTCTCCCATTTCTTTTCAGCCCAGTGTTAAATAAACTATGACCAAGTCTTGGTATCTACAACAGATATATCAGGCACAAGGCTGCAGGCTGAGAGTTATACAGGGAACACTGAGTATCACTCATATATTATAAGGGATAATGTACCCCCTACTGTAAATTATAAGGATATTAGAAGTCACTGAGTGGTTATGTAACCATATAAAGGCACAAGGCTGCAGGCTGAGTTATACAGGGAACTCTGAGTATCACTCATGTATTATAAGGGATAATGTACCCCCTACTGTAAATTATAAGAGTATTAGAAGTCACTGAGTGGTTCTGTGACCATATAAAGGCACAAGGCTGCAGGCTTGAGTTATACAGGAAACTCTGAGTTTTACTCATGTATTATAAGGGATAATGTACCCCTACTGTAAATTATAAGGATATTAGAAGTCACTGAGGGGTTCTGTGACCATATAAAGGCACAAGGCTGCAGGCTGAGTTATACAGGAACAATAAATGAGAGTCGGGAGCACCCCCCGTCTGAGTAAAGGTATATGGAGATGGTCTGCAGGGTCAAATAAATATGTAATGTATACAGAAAAAGAGAAGACAGAAATGACCCTTAGAACTGTACCACCCCAGGTACAGATACTTCATTATTGTGATTAATTTACCAACCAATTCGGTGCCATATTTCACATTCAGTGATTAACCTGCCATTTCCCTGTTAGTTCGGCACCCTGCCTTTACCCTCATTTTAACTCTGCATTTCAATTTTAGACTTTTTATATGAATATATTTATTAAAAGTTACGTTTTATCCTATACACTATTGAGCCTTCGGATACGATAGATGGGGCGGTGCAGTTCTAAGGGTATACATTGAGTTATACAGGGAACTCTGAGTATCACTCATATATTATAAGGGATTATGTACCCCTTACTGTAAATTATAAGGATATTATAAGGCACCATATCAAGACACAAGGCTGCAGGCTGAGTTATACAGGGAACTCTGAGTATCACTCATGTATTTTAAGGGGTAATGAACCCCCTACTGTAAATTATAAGAATATTAGAAGTTACTGAGAGGTCTGTGACCATTTTAAGGCACAAGGCTGCAGGCCTTACTACTACTACTACTAAAAATAATTCTATTCTTTTACCATTAAGTATAAGGTACTAGAGTAATTTTACAGAGAAAAAGCAAATCAGTCACAAATGGAGAACTATGGGAAGCAGCTGAGGTTTTGGATCTCTTCTACATAACAGGTTTCCAGATCCCTCATTCTTGTAGAATTTCAGTCTTAGCATTCACATGGATAATTCTCAGGGAGATAGAGCTTAGAATAATCTGTAGATAATCATACCCCATAGATGTCCCTTTGTCCAATGTACCTGAAATTGCACAGCACATAGAGGTAAGCACACCTCTTTTTATTTATCTGGCAGTTGTTATTATATAAGATTCTTCTCTTTTTTGCAGCCTTATTCAATTTCACTCTCTCTTTCCCCTTTTTTTCCCTTTCCACAATGCACTTTCACAGGCTGTCGTTAAATATTTACGAACCTCCTAGCATGACATCTGTTCACTATTTTCCTGGGCGATGTTCCTCGTGGGCTGGTTGCCACACAGACAGAGGGGCTTGGCAGCTTCACATAGCATAGGACACAATAAACTGAAGGATCCTAAATTAAACCTGGGCTGCTCACGTTACTTAATCATTGTGATCGCTCGCAATTTCTGAAAGCTAATGAGGGCTGCGCTTTACGGACTTGCTGAAATCTAAGCTTCCAATTACACTGCACCAACCAGACTCTAACTCTACCCTCCCTCTGCTTGCTCTAAGGTCTCAGATAATAGTCACTGGATTTTCAGCATAACTTTGTTTGCATCTGCTTACCTCTATGATGGGAGGCGATTCTGTGAATCCACAGAACCATTTGTGTAGTACTATATGCCATAACCCTGTCATGCCTCATTCCTATACATGACCTCTTAGTTAGTAATTGGACTCTTTTGAACCTTATGTTTAAAGCCAACATTCCATAAAAACATTTTTAAAAAATGTCATAACCATAAAATTTTAACATAATAATTTCTACTCTCCTTATAATTTACAGGAGGGGGTACATTATTCTTTGTAATACACAAGTGATACTCAGAGTTTCCTGTATAAAGCTGGCCATAGAGGCAAAGATACCATTGTAGTGCCGTATCCCAACATTTTTTGTGCCAAGGCAAACGGTCATTCAGTTGATCAGTTGCAGTGATGAGCTAATCTTTCCCGGTTGCGCCACGTTTTTGACGCGAGTTGCGTCATTTTCGGCACGCGTCTCGTTTTTTTTTACGCCAGCGAATTTTCGGCAGGCAAATTTTAGCTGGCGTTTGGCAAATCTATTCGCCGCAAATTCCCGCCTGGCTAACAATAAGATCTCTGCATGTATTGCCTATCTGACTATATCAGTGGGAAACTCCGCATTCCCTGTAAGGCCTGCAGCCTTGTGCCTTTATATGGTCACAGAACCCCTCAGTGACTTCTAATATCCTTATAATTTACAGTAGGGGGTACATTATCCCTTATAATACATGAGTGATACTCAGAGTTCCCTGTATAACTCAGCCTGCAGCCTTGTGCCTTTATATGGTCATGGAACCTCTCAATGACTTTTAATATCCTTATAATTTACAGTAGAAACAGAGGTGCATTATCCCTTATAATACATGAGTGATATTCAGAGTTCCCTGTATAACTCAGCCTGCAGCCTTGTGCCTTTATATGGTCACATAACTCCTCAGTGACTTCTAATATCCTAATAATTTACATTATCCCTTGATACTCAGAGTTCCCTGTATAATTCAGCCTGCAGCCTTGTGTCTTTATATGATCACATAACCTCTCAGTGACTTCTAATATCCTTATAGTTTACAGTAGGAACAGAGGTACATTATCCCTTATAATACATGAGTGATACTCAGAGTTCCCTGTATAACTCATGAATTTGTACCAAAAAGAAAGGAACTGCAAAGAAGAGCTAACGAGGTCACACAGCCTTATTAATAATATAATTATATTGTGTGTGTAACTTAGAAACCATGAAAGGAATGATTAATGCCTTCAAGGATATGTATAAGTGCAAATACATCCATTCAAAATGCATTGTGTCCACACTTTGATATATTGTCATTATTATACCTTGTGATAAACAATAAAGAGTTAATAAAGTGTAATGAGTGTAGATGGATATATAAACTTAACACCTTGTTCCCTTATGGATTGAATAAAAGCCTGTCACTACACACTTTCATTGGTCACTGATATCTGATCTAAAATCATAATTCAATAGAAGTTATCCCCCTCATCTGTATGAATTAACCCATCTCTCTATATGCTAAATACACAATAACACATTGGTTAGTTTAGTATTATGTTTTGATTAATTTTTTTAGTACAAGACGTTATAAAATAAATACACAAATAAATGTATAATTTTGGATTGATAATACATTAGTTTTTTCGTGCATGATACTCTGATCCAGTGGATGCACAGTGGAATTGCAGTTATTGTGTATGTCTTACCACTTAAATTGCAGCTGATTTCGGCACTAGGACCCTGAAGAAACCGGAGATTTACCCAATGATCACATGACCACTGACAACCAATGGGTGCAACTGAGAGGATGTAAATATCGCGAGACTTGGGCGCCATTTTGCCTTTGAGAAAGCCTATACAAGTGAAATGTACGTCAGGCGGTTGCGCTATCGAGAGGTTTAGGGTGGGAGGAGGGTTGAATGGTAGCAGCAGTTTCCCCCCCAGCAACAAAGGTAACATTGGACAGACCAGTGATGTTGTTACCAGCACTCACACAGACATAATTTTGGGCTTTGCCCGTTTCCAATTTTCGGTGTTGCATTTGCACTAGCGATAGGGAATAGGCCACACTTACTTAGGTGCCTCTGAGAGGACAAAGTGCCAGTTACTCTATGCACACCATATTGGAAACATATATGTCTGTATCATACTGCAAGGTACAGTAAACTGGGTCTGTCCTCTGTTTGTATGCCTTACCTTTGGTTATTTAACCTATTGTATTCATGTCCAAATTTTTGATGTTGCTTTAATATAAGACATAGGGAATAGGCCATACCTACTTGGGTGCCTTTAAGAGGACAAAGTGTCAGTTTACTTTCCTTGCACACCATTTTGGAATTAACACTTATGCAATACTTCAAGGTCCAGCATACAAGGTGTTGGTTTGTCCGTTATTTTTCCCACAATGGGAGCCACCTAATTTCTTTTACTATAGACACCCTCCTGCTCCCCACCCCAACTCATGCTACTATCAGAGGGCATATAGGCTGATGTAATGATCTAGGTGGGACCAGTATTTTCATTAATCAGATATGCTGCAATCCTTACAACTGTGAAACCAGATCGGGATACATAATATTTTTAAGTGTTTTTATATTTCTTGAAGTCCCTCTTTTGATTTTAAATGAACCATTAAATGTTATGTTTTATTGAGTGATGCCCTCTTTTAAAAGACTAGTGGAATGTGAACTGTTACTTATGTAACTAGCACCCCTCACACTATTGCACTTTATTAACTATTTATTGTTTATCACAAGATATAATAATGACAATATATAAGTGTGGACACAATGCATTTTGAATTCATTTATTTGCACTTATCAAAAATATCCTTAAAGGCATTAATCATTCCTTTCATGGTTTCTAAGTTACACACACAATCTAATTATATTATTAATAAGGCTGTGCACCTCGTTAGCTCTTCTTTGCAGTTCTTTTCTTTTTGGTACAAATTCATGTTTATTTTTAAGAGCTGTCTGCATGTCTAAGATTAAAGGACTTCTAAACAGTGGTGATGGGTGGTTAGAAGGTGCAGAAAAACCAAGAAACCCATTTTATAATTTCCCTGTATAAGCCTGCAGCCTTGTGCCTTTATATGGTTACAGAACCCCACAGGTTTATAATTTACAGTAGGGGTACATTATCCTTTATAATGCATGAATGATACTCAGAGTTGAGTATAACTCAACCTGCAGCCACACAAATTCCCTGTGCCTCAAACACCATGCTACATATTGAAATATATTCTGTACTCAGGCAGCAGAGATATGGGACCATTGGAAATACTCTATGGTATGATTTAGGTAACATGCTCTTTACACACAATTTAGCTACAGATTTACGGAGGCATTTTTAATTACATCTCTAATATTTATTAGTAACTTCTTCAGTAGCAGCACTGTGTATCAGCATCTAGACATGGAATAAATAATGGAAAATGTCACTTTGAATTATAATGCTGTAATGAGTTATTTCATGTAGTTTAGAGGTTTGCTTTCCAAATGTTCCTGTGCTGGTTGTTGTTTTGGGAAAATTGATTATGAAGTGAGTGTATTCTGACCATTCAAAAACAGTTTGGAGTTTGATGTGCTTGTGGAGTACTGGGGTATTACTATAACACTGTGCTGGTCAACCAGTGCCCATGATTAGTGCTTAAACTGGTGCATATTGGTTAAACCTAGGTGCTGGGCAAACTATGGCATAGGCTGCAGTGAATGGAAAGGAAGCCAGGGCAGGTAGAAGCAATTTAACAGATGGAGGAGGGTTGCTTCTGGTGAGAGAGGCCTTGAAGTTGGTGGGGGGCAGGGGCCTGGAGCAAATGTGTGTGTGGGCCCCTGATAGGGTTGCCACCTGGCCGGTATTTTACCGGCCTGGCCGGTATTTTTGCTGGTTAATCCCAATGTTAAGTATAGGAAAAAAAGCTAAATATATAGGAAGGCCGGTATTTGTTTCCTAAAAAGGTGGCAACCCTAGCCCCTGATATGGCAGCCCTGGTGGGTGCAGACCCCCAGGCCAAAAAGGGAAAGCGGGATGGAGGAGGAGTGCAGTTGAGGCAGTGGGCCCGTTTGGCAGAGGGGGGGTCTGGGGGTTTGCGAACCCCTGATGTAGCCCCAGTGGGCCAGGACACCACCAGTATGACGCTGCTGGTATATGAGCCATTGCTTGTTTAGTTCTATTTGGTCATGTATAGCTGGTCAGAGATGTTGATTTAGACAAAAATTTCCATTTGAAGGGAGTTGCCGTTCCTCTTCACTTCTTGATATTATAGTTTTGAAGGAGGTCTGTGTGAATGTATGGAACGATACAAAATTAACCATACACGTGTATTGCCTCTCGTACAGTATCATTCTATTGTGCCTGTGAGCTAATTGTTCAGAATACAATATGGGACAGTCTGTATTCGGTCACCTATTTAGTGTTATTGTTTTTGTAGTATCCCTAAGCCAACTGGAGAGGCACAACGTTTTCCCCAGGTCTAGTAACCCATAACAGCCTGCATTCAAACAACACTACAATATGCTACCTATGATTGGCCGTTGTGTATTATTAGAAATTGTACCAACTATCTATCTGCCTGTCTTTCTGTCTATGTATTAATATTCCTCTCTATCAATCATCTGTCTGTTGAATGTTCTCATGTTGTTGCAAAGCATGCCTTCCCGTCTCAGGGGCTCTATAATGAATTTGCTGTAGGAGAAAACTTCACCTTTCAACTCCTTATTGCTTGAGCAACAGGCTTATTCCCCAAAGATTTGCTGGCCCCATGCTGAAATAACGAGCCCAGACAGTGCCTTATTTGTCCTTGTGTGACCTGTACATGTTCTTTGCATTTTGTTTGAAGTACCTTGTTTTCCCCTTGGAGAACTTACTCCAAGTTCTGTGCTCTGCCTCTGCTGGTAATAATTACCTGGCCCTTGTCACATCTGAGAATGATTTCACGCTTGTGCGAGGTCCAAACAAAGAGGGTACCACAAATGAACAGCACAAGCAGCGCAGAGGGGGAGACTTACAGACCTGGGTTGGGCTAGATGCTGCTGCAACAAAAATAGAATCTCTAAATTACAGACAAACTGGGACATTGATTCCAAATTACCAGAGGAAAAGGACATTTCCATATGCATCAGGGAAACTTTAAAGGCCTGGCTTGCTCCTAATGTATTTAGCCATGCTGCAGGTTCTATAATATCTGGGTGTGGGATTCTTATTTATTTCTTCCAATAACCACTTGCATGACATGCTTAAGGGTCTAGTCACTAACAATCACAAAAAAGTGTTTGCCAAACTCACCTGTTTTATGCATTGTTGGCATGATAAAAAATGTAAATATTTTCCGCCATTGTAAATATATTCTGTACTGAGTGAGACTTTCCGACAGCTGTCCTTAATAAAAACAAAAATATTCTGGCAAGACTAAAATGTATTTAAATAGTTTTATCTGGCATTTAACAGTATATTCTGTCCTGAACAAGACTTTCCGACAGACGTTCTTTATTACCAAAAAAAAATTGTCCAAGAAAAGATTTCTTTAAATAATTTTATCTCACATTTGGAAATATATTGTGCCCTGAGTGAGGCTTTGCCGACAAGCAACTGTAAAAATAAAAAATTGGATTTTCTTGAAGACTTTCTTTCAGACAACTGTTACAAAACATATTATTCTGGCAAGTCAAAGTAATTAAATAATTTTATTTGCATCTGTAAATACATTGGGGCACATTTGCTAAGGGTTGAAGTGAATATTCGAATAAAATTCGAATTTAAAAAATTTTAATTTTGAAGTAATTTTGGGCTACTTCGACTATCAAATAGCCCAAAATTTGATTTGAATAGAAAACTTTATCGGCCCTTTAAAATCCTTCGAATTCGACATTTCGCCGTTTTAAAGCTGCAGAGTTGCCATTGTAGCCTGTGGAGGACCTCCTAGAACCTGTCCTGAACTTTTTTCCAAGTCCTAGGAATTCAAAGGATGTTGTGCAAAATTCGAACAATGTGATTGAACGATTTGAACAGTTTTATTCCATCAAAAACCGATCTATTCAATCGAAATAGGGCCATTTTTGATCGAAAAAGCCCTTTAAAAAATTCAGTGGTTGAATTTCAAAGTTTTTCACTTCGAAATTTGACCATTAGTAAATCTGCCCCATTGTGTCCTGAACGAGTCTTTCCAACAGACAAAATTATTCCTGAAAGAAAAAGAAATTATGAAGACTTTTCCAATTAAAAAAAAAAACAAAAAACTGGAAGCTTGAAGAAATTGAATACAGAGGATGCTGCATTGTAGGGAAAAACTAAAACTTAATTTATGAATGGAATGATGGGGAGTGGTAGAAATTGGTTCTCATATTTTCCTTTTTATCCTGTTTAGAGGGAAAAGTTTAATTTCCAATTTCTCAAATCCAATTTTTCTCACGAGATTATTTTAGAAAAACTAATTCAGAAAAATTCAAGCATGCTAATTTGAAGGGAAAAAATCTTGATCCATTCATTTTTACAGATTCAGTAGTTTATACAAATGTAATTTTTTAAAATACACCCTCCACCAACCAGTCCAACTGTAACCTCTAACAAACGCGACTGCACCAGAGTCCGCGCAAGCAAATTCACTGCGAAAATATCTTTTGGAGGGCGGGCCCAGCTGGGCCCCACAGATGGTAGTTATGTTTTTGGATGTAGACAGTGATATTATGCGACAATCTGCATTTGTTATTCATTTGTTGTTATATGTGGCTTTTGAGTAATTTAGCTTTTTATTCAACAGCTCCATTTCCTGTGGTTTAAATAACCCTAGCAACCATACACTGATTTGAAGAAGAGATGGGAATATGAACAAGCGAGTGCCTGAATAGAAATATGATTAATAAAAAGTGGAAACCAAAAGAGCTGCAGAGCAGGAGGTCGTGTTCTGGCTATTATGTTAGACATCCGTTCATTCCAGCCTTTATACATTAAATTTTTGGTATATCTGCAGAAATAAGTCAAATCAACTGGACTGGCTGTGTTTTTTCCTTGAAGATGTTTCACCAGTCAATTGGCTTTCTCAATTCAGAATACCTTGTACATAGGATCTTTCTTCGGTAAATATGCTCTGGAATGTTGCTCCAATCAGCATAATCTTTTTATCATAATCCACAATGATTCATTCTTTTAGTTTTTACACATATGGCTTCTTTAACAACTCTTATGAACCAGTCGCTCTCCCGATCTAGAATCTGTACTTGGCAGTCTTCAAACGTGTGTCCTTTTTCTTTTGGTTGTAGGTACATGCACTCCTGATGAGTTGGCTCTTCTGTGCTGCTCCCTATGTGTAACTGTTGCTTGGTTTCTCCCACATACAAATTAGAGCACTCCTCACTGCCAGGGCCGGGCCAAGGGGTAGGCAGGGTAGGCAATCGCCTAGGGTGCATTCACTGGGGGGGAATTTTTTTTATAATAAAAAAAATATTTTTGACATTCAGTTCATTTTGATTGTTGGCCTTTATTAAAAGGTACAGGTGGGGGGCGTGGGCTTGGGGCCTGCAGTATTAATGGTGGATATAGCTGGGCCCTGGGCTCATTGTCGCTGCTAGAGTAGCACAGGTACAGATAGGGGCTTGGGCCTGCTGCCTTGGGGCAATATTGATGGCTAATGACTGCTGGGCTGGCACAGGTACAGGAGGGGCTTGGCCAGTATTGATGGAAATATAGGATGGGGGGGACGCTTATTGGAACCCTTGCCTAGGGTGCCGAACTACCTTGGCCCAGCCCTGTTCACTGCACTGCATACACAATGTTAATCTTCTTGTGCTTTGGGGTTGGGTCTTTTGGGTGAGCTAGCTGCTGCTCTGTTGGTTTTAAAGCAGATAGGGATGTGGTGTTTATTAAAAATCCTTCTACATTTTCCCGAAACCCCAGTTACATGGGGAGGACCAAGTTCTTTCTACTGTCCTGTTTTCCACCGGTAGTCTTGGTATTATTGCTTCTTTTTCTACCGGTTTTCACAAAGGTCCAATCTGGATACCCACATGTCTTCAGGACCCCTTTGAGATATTCCATCTCTTTCAACTTAGAATCTGAGAATCTTCACAAACATTAAATGTTTGGCTAACTATATAGGAAATGTTATTTTGCCAGACTATCTATTTAACCAGTTTTTATTTTTATACTGAAAAATTGAGCATATTTTACCATGTTACCAGTCAGTATACAATTAGTGACCTGAGGGGGGCCACATGGGTCATAACTGTTGCTTCTGAATCTGAGCTGCAAGCTGAGGATCAATTGCAAACAAACTGAACATTTATGTCCTATGTGCCCCCCTTAAAGTCAGAGAGCTTTTTTATATTAGAAACAGTTTTTATTTTGCACAGTCTAATTGTACTTAGCATTCCAGTAATATTGCAATACTGTGGTGAAATTTCTATGCCAAAATTAACTCTCCTAAATGGGAATTCAGTTTTAGGTTACATCCTTGGCATGCTCAATAACAACCATACATGGTGTAAATTTACTTTGGGTAAGCCAAAGTCAGACCTTCTACTGGCTACACTGTATTGTATAAAGTAATTAGAGATATTAGAAGATCCCAAATTAAATGATTTCTGGACCATAATGCATTCTGCATCCAATCTCTGTGTCATTCCACGGAAGCCAAAGAATCAACCAAACATACTACCCTTCCACTAAGGGACACATTTACTAAGGATCGAAGTGAATTTTCAAATTAAATTTGAATTTTTGAAATTCGAATTTCAAAGTAATTTTAGGCTTCATCAAATAGACCAAAATTTGATTCGAATTGAAAAAAATTGAGAATATGAATATGAATACAAAGTACTGTCCTTTTAAAAAAAATTAGACCAACCATTCGCCAACTTAAACCTGCCAAATTGCCGTTATAGCCTATGGGGGACCTTCCATAGCCTTTACAGGCAATCTGGCAAAGTTTTGCAAATTCGAATATTTTTAAAGGGAAATTGTTCGAATTGTTCAAATTGAGTGATCGCATTGTTCGATTTGAACGATTCAAATTCATTGAAAACAGCCGATTTTGATAAAAAATTACCCCCCTCAAAAATGGTCAAGTTTCGAGGTTTTTTCACTTCGAAATTCGACCATTAATAAATCTGCCCCTAAGTGTCTATATATGTGGCCCTTGCATAACCAGACAGTCTGTGCATGTTACAATAACATTCTGTGCAACCTAGAAATCCTCTATACAACTTGCATTAAGGAATAAAAAAAAAAAATAATGAAATCTAAATGATCCAAATTTCCTCCATCTTTGCATACAGAACTGGTGACTTGGAAAGTAAGTAATGACCATCATTTGTTTGTGTCACTGTGAAGCGATTATTATTTCCCTCCGCTGTGTACAGTTTGTTTTCAGATATTCATGTAATAAATATGCTCGGCATCAATTGACAGGCGGAAGGCGTGAAAAAAAATCTTATTTTCTGTTATGGATTAGCACGTTTTCCTAGCGGTCTACAGCATAGAGATAGGAGATGAATGTGTCTCTGTTGTCCTGGATGCCAGCGGAAAGTCCAGCACATTATCACATTGCTTACGTTCATATAATTTGGAATATTAAGTCATAAATTCCTTTTTTGATGTTGCTGTAGACACTTATTTGGTGACTGGCATTCTAAAGCTAATGTGCATGACGGGGAAGAACAGCAGTTCTTACAGCCCAGTGGAGGACATTAGCAATAACAGGGACGTCTGCTGGATTCCACCACCCTACTGTTTAAGTTTTCTGCTTTGCCTGTCCTGATTGCCTTTTGCTCTGTTGTGCTTACTGATTAAGTAATTTAACATAAGGCTTTAGTAAAAACATTAGGATAATATGGAATCAGAATTCTTGCCCAAGCAGCTTTCAAACATATGTGGCTCTGATAAAGCACATGCAGCATTTGGAACAAAGAACGTCTTATTGAAAAGGATTTGCTTTCAGACAAGAGTTACCTGCAGTCTCCATGTTTTAACATGAGCCACGTTATCTCTGATCCCATCATGTGCTTGGTCAATGCTGCCATGGATTCCTCAAGCCCAGAAGCTTCTGCATGTAAACACTCTGGTCATTATTTGAATTGGGAAGCTGTGGTTTAGGAAAATAGTTCTCTCAAGGTTGTTTCATCTGTTTAGAATCATTCTTAGCACCGCTACTTTATACCAGCTTTGGTTATTGTAGGAGGGCAAATTCAATTTGTGTCTGAGGGATCTTTAAAAAAAAAACAAAAAACTGAA
The DNA here is from genome assembly GCA_024363595.1 of Xenopus borealis. Classification (NCBI taxonomy): domain Eukaryota; kingdom Metazoa; phylum Chordata; class Amphibia; order Anura; family Pipidae; genus Xenopus; species Xenopus borealis. Next base: position 45,947,015 of record CM044447.1, read on the forward strand.
CATCACATAAGAAGTAAAGTAAAATCTTGTTTATTTGCTTTGGTGACATGTTCTAACCAAGGAGCATACATCACAGATAATATCCAACACTGATTTACCATTGGCTTCATGTTCTAGTCGATGCTGTTGGAGCTCTATTAACCAGCAGCTGGTTCTCTGTTGCATGCTGGGATGTGTATTTGGAAAACAACTTGAAGGAAATAAACTAAACTATACTTCTGCTGCTCGGATTGGTTGCAAAGTGTAAGGCTTCATTACACAACATCAAGAAATATGCCTTGGTATGTAATAAGACAAACAACTCTTTCATTTTTAATGCCCCTGGCACAGAATAGGTTGCATGTCCCATACGTAAAGTAAAAAGAAAAATAAACACTTGCACGACAGTTCCATCAGCTTGCTCCCTGGAGATATTCAGTATCTTCTGCCTATCCTGTTTTTTGGCACAGACAGATTCCCTGAGCTCATTAGAGCGGTCTATCCCACATCTGTAACCCAACCCAAGCTGGTTGTGTAATTGTGCCAGCTGAAAGCCAGATGGGTGGCCCAAATAATGAACACAGTTGTCCACCTGCTCCCATGTTGGCAGAAGAATTTCCCCCCATTTATTTCTGTCTTCTTTCAGTTCAGGCATGAAAAAGACATCTTCACTAAGAGCCTCATTACTAATCCACCCCCTGAAAATAAATGGTATAGCTGTGATGATCACATCTCTCCTTGATTCTCTCCCTGCCAGGAAGCACTTTTTCCAAATGAAGCTTTTGTGCTCCTCCTGAGGGCCATACTGAGAAAGATGACTTCTAGAGACACAGATTTCTTCAAGGAGGGACCTTGGACTTTGATCTTAAAATTCCAATCAGTTCTTTAAGCTTTGCAAAATAACTAAAGACCACCTGAAAACAAAGGCAAATGGGCAATAACCACTATGATTTTTGGTGGTCTCTGACTTTCAAAATGGAGCTACATCAGGTCTTAGTACTCGTCTTGAACCCGGCCTTCACCCCTTTCTTTTACTTTGGTATAATAAGAGGCCTGGCCCCAAAAAATATACAGTGTATACAGCCAGTGTTGGACTGGGATGCCAGGGGCCCACCAGAAAACCTTAGAACAAGGGCCCAACTTTCCAAACTATTATTCCTTCTCTCCTCACTTAACCTCTTTATTCTCCTATTCTTTTAGATCTACTTACTATACTCTATTCGTCCATTATTAAGCCTCATTTTCCACATAAAGAAATAGGGAATGAACATGAAGTAGGCCAAATTGTTAGAAGCAAGAGGGCCCACTGACACCTGGGCCCACCGACACTTGGGCCCACCGGGAGTTTTCCTGGAATCCCTGTGGGACAGTCCGACACTGTATACAGCTTTTGCACCATGAATATTCTAATTTAACACTATATAAATGCCGCTTGTAGAAGATTTTAATTTGATTACAACTGGACTGGGTCTCCTGGGGGAGCAAGAAGGAGATCGAAAATACCTTTTATCCATGTAGCTGATATTAATGGACTGACACTAAAGTAACCTTATAATATAGTGATACAAGGCTACAATCTCATTCTAGATGCAATTTAAATAAGCAGTGAATTTACTGATTTCTGTAGAGGACCACAAGGACCCTTAAAACGTGACACTGAACCAAGGATAATTCACATTATAAACACAATGTAATATGGTGTTGTAAATAAGAAAAGTTTGTGGTATAATCTAGTAGCCAGTGATGATTAAGATCTAGTTTTTAATGATATTCAATACGATTCCTCCCATCGTCTGAGAAAACCTCATCAAGCACCATCTGTAAAGCACTCCCAGCAGCACAACAACACCAGTTATTCAGAACATTATTTATTATTCCAAAGAGAAGATGTGAGAGGTTAAGTGGAAGAAGTAGAATGGTGTGCTCTGGGGAAACCTGAGGTACTGAGTTACAGAAAAGTGGAAGGATTTGTGGAATAATTTAACCAACTAAGGTGGCGGGGCTGTTTAAACAAGTGAATCCAAGAGTGATCAGATTTCTGAATTTCAAAGAGGATCATAGATCAGGAGGTTTGCAAGGTTTATGACAGGTAGGATATAGGGTACAATTTATGACCCACCTCTTT
>CM044447.1:45952437-45964354 GCA_024363595.1 Xenopus borealis
TTTCACCTTGAATTTTTTATATCACTTGTTTCAGCTCATGGGTATATTTACTGATGAATTCACCTATATGATTTATGATTTATACCACTATATACTTAATGAATTGTTTATTGATTCGTATAATTCATTTCAAACTTAACAATTAATTGAATAAGTGAGGCCTTAATCTTTTCTGTATATAGTGTGTCCGGAATTCCTGAATGGTGCGACATTCATAGCTTCCCCTTTCTCCTTCTCCTAATATATATTTTGTTATAAATGGAAGCTATCTGCACATTCTACAAGAGTAATTAATTCACCATATATGGCGTGTTAGGAGGTGCGGTTAAACTAAACTCTTTGTATCTTGTTTTAGAATTACTTATATTAGATATAACATTAGGGTTGTTCACTCTGGAGAAGAGGCGCTTAAAGGAGAACTAAAACCTAAAAATGAATAGGGCTAAAAATGCCATGTTATGTATACTAAACTTATTGCACCAGCCTAAAGTTTCAGCTTCTCAATAGCAGCAATATCACAGGGGGTCATCATCTTGGAAAGTGTCTGTGACACTCACATGCTCAGTGGGCTCTGAGTAGCTGTTGGGAAGCTAAGCTTAGGGGGTGTTGCAAAATATCAGCAGAAAATTAGGTTAATCTGTAACTAAAGCTGAAGCTATGGGGCGGAATATTAAATGCTGATTCTAGTTGAACTGGTTTCTTTGCTGTCATGTAGTAATTACTAGCCACATGCAAGTCTTATACTGACCGAAAACGTGGTGCAAATGAAGTGCACTTTCAGCCTGGATCATTGGCCAGAATGAAGAAACCAGGAATACTGAAACAAGGACAATCTAAATTTACTACACCACTTGAAGTGAGATGCCAGCGAGGACCATACACATATGAACTGTCTGATGGACACATATGGAATGCAAGTCGTCTTGCTCCTGCTCCTGCTAGATATGACTTTGCAGACGTTCCATTTGATGAAGGACATTGTCCTACTCCTAATGCCAACTGCAATAGGCCGGATGAAAGTGAACCGATAAGGCAAACTGAGAGAATCAGGAAACTACCTGCATTGACCAAGGACTATGTGATGTGAAGAATGTATATGATTGCTTTAAGATACATACTGTTTAATTGTTACTGTTTATTATGTTTGCCAAATTATTTCCTACTATAGGGGGAATGTGGTGTTTATACAAATAGCCTGTGGGTGTCACTGTGCACATTACTTGTTCTATGCAGATACACAGTACTTTCTGTACAGCTTGAGTGATAGCGTTCAAGTTACTTATGTTGTGTAATGGCTGCATGAACCTGCTCATACTCGGCACTGTTATACCCTGCTCATCTTCGGCTACCAAAACGTCAACTAATTGTAGGTTTAATGCAGCAAAGAGATCCCTTCCAAGTATAGCAGTACCCTTATTCTCTATGTAAAAGTCACATTTTGCAGTATTTGATTCAAATTGTACAGTCACTGGCAAGGACCCAAGCACAGGGATTGGATCCTTTAAGTAACTGACCAGTCTCAGGGCAGGTGCACCAAGCATATATCCTTTGGTAGTATAGAAACAACTGAACCTGTATCAAGCATCCAGTTAATGGAGTGTCCCTTGTCAGCAGAAGCAGTACTGACACTGACAGTGCATATAAACTTGTCTGGAATAAATGTACCAGCTTTATCCACATGTAATCCTTTAACATTTGTAATAGTGAGTTCATGAACATCTTTAGCAGAACTACGGCAGGTTTTAGCCAAATGACCTACCTACCTACCTGTATCGCTTTTGCAGGACATGTAGCATAATTTGCAATGTGTTGTACCACAGCGAAAGCAGTATTTTTTATTTGTATTTGCTGCACGGTTTTGCAGTGAATCCCTTTCCTTAGCACTGTATTTTGCCTGTGACTGTGCATTATTAGGCCACAGTGCTGAAGTCACAGTCTGTACATTTCCAGCAGTTCCCTGACTAAGAGTTTTAGCCTCCGCCACAGCTGTTTCAATTTGGCTAGCAACTGTAATAGCCTTTGCAAGGGTTAAATCTTGCTCTAGGAGCAGTCTCTCTCTAATACGTGGTGAGTTTGTTTTTTTCCACCATTTGGTCTCTTAGCATTTCATCTGTTAGATTAACAAACTCACAGGTAACAACAAGCTCTCTCAAAGCTGCTACAAAATGTTCTGTGGATTCACCATTACGTTGTCCACGTTGGCGGAATTTATATCTTTCAGCAACCACATTTACTCTTGGTACAAAAAAGTTCTTTATAGCAGTAAGGGCAGCTTCATAAGTCTCATCAGGTAATGGTAATGTATAGAATATACGCTGTCCCTCTGCTCCCAGGCAATGAATAAGTAAAGCACGCTTTCTAGCAGCAGAAATCTCCCCTTGGTCAGCAGCAATAATGTAACTATCAAACATACGGATCCAAGCAGTAAAAGGTATGGTAGGCTCACCAGGGTTTGGAAGAAAAGGTGCAGGCTGCTGCTATGTTATGTTATGTTTTGATAGCTGAGGATGAGCAGGTATAACGGCTTTTTTAGCAGGTTCATGCAGCCATTACACAACAGCAGTAACTTGAACTCTATCACTCTCAAGCTGTACAGAAAGTACTGTGTAGATGCATAGCACAAGTAATGTGCACAGTGACACCCGCAGGCCACATAAGGGGATTGTACAATAACCTCTCTAATGCTTAATTAACAGTAGGTCCTTCCAGCTGACAAGAGGGCAACAATTTCATTAGAAGGAGGGTCTGTCTTTCAGAAGGGGATTTTTTTACAGTAAGAGCTGTGAAGATGTGGAAATCTCTCCCTGAATCTCTCATACTGGCTGATACATTAGATAGCTTAAAACAGACCCCAGCTGCAACGCCTCCTTGCTACAACCCCCTTTAGCCCGCACACACGTGTGTACCATGGCCAGGGCTGGAGAGGGTGGCGTGGGGCAGCAAGGGCAGGGAGAGAATCTGAGACAGTGGAGTCCATGTGAGCCAGGGCCCACCAGGTTGAACTTGGTGGACAAGTGTCTTTTTTTTCAACCTGACTTACTATGTTAGTATCTATTAAAAGGCCTGTAGAGATTCTCCTCCAACCCCAATGGGCCAGTTGGTTCCAGTGTCCCCAGAAACACTCAATTTATATATGTATTGTGTACACAGCAAAACTCACTTTTCAGTGAGGAAGCTCTGATGTTACCTGGGCTTGAGTAATTACTAAGTAACCTTGCCTAGGGCCCACCTGGTCCTAGGGGTCAATTTTGGCTAATATGTATACAGGTATGGGATCTGTTTTCCAGAAATCTTGGGCTCTATGCTTTTCCAGATAAAGGATCTCCATAATTTGGATCTTCTCTTCATAACTTAGCTCTACTATAAAATCTTGTAAACATTAAACAAACTCAATAAGTTGGTTTTGCTTCCAATAAGGGATAATGATATCTTAGTTTGAATCAAGTACAAGCTACTGATTTATTATTACAGGGAAAAAGGAAATCGTTTTTTAGAAATCTGGATTATTTGCATAAAAGGGAGTTTATGGGAGAAGCCTTTCCATAATTCAGAGCTTTCTGGATAACAGGTTTTCAGATAAGGGATCCCATACCTGGATATGGATAAAAGGTGTGTGGGGTCTGAATATCTGCTCAGAATCAGGATGCTTCTTGAAATATTATTAGTTTATTGCTGCCATGCCATACCACCACAGCAGAGCCAAGATGGAGAACACTTATTGCTACAGCTACAACCTCAGTCACTGTTCACCTGCTGCTCCTTATGCTTCACATGGCCCCACTCACTGGTATGCCCCAACCTGGAAATTTTTCCAGTATCCCAATGTTCCAATCCATCAAGTTGTGGAATCTCATATTTTAAGTACAAAGCCATGGAATGACTGCTTTCTTCAGAAAATAAATGACCCACTCAAATAAAGTTTTGTTTTTTGGTCCTGTAATGGAATGTTACATTCATAGCTGCAGCAGGTAGAACCATCTTCCCAGGTTGGCTCAGAGCTTGTAGAAGGAGAGACACCATAAAGCTATACACAGAGCCAGGTCAAGTAGTATTAACACCCAAGGCAGTACTGCTTGGCCTTGTGCCCATCTAGCTCAAAACTCCGCCCACTGCTTTCTGTCCATTCCATCCTCATTGTGCTCATGCTACCCAGCTGATCTCTCCTCTACACTTGGCCCTCCATGTTGTGTTACCTACCCTCAGGTCCTGCCCAACTATGGCTTCATAATAATTCCCCTCCAGCAAGAAAATATGAGCCATTGCTCCCTATGTTAGTAGGGTTATTGAAGATATTGCTTACATTTTCCACTTGCAGAGGTGGAATGAGTCTTAGCTAGCACAAGGTAAAACCCCAGTGAAATTTACTGTTTAAACTATATTTTCTTCATTATAGTGGCAGGTAATGGGTAGTGTCATATTGTAAATGAAATACTTTCACTCTTCAGCATGTAGATATTTCCTTTAGCATTTTGTGGTTTCAGATATGTTCTCCTCTGTTACGTTTGACTGGTCAAAGCATGTACACAAACTCTCGCTCATTAACATAGCAGAAATTGTCCCTAACTCCATTTGTTCTCACTTCAATTAGTGCTTTCTATAGGGGAATGCCAAATATTCCTGAGAGGGGCACCCTTCATGAGAAAGGAAGGCAAAGTGCCCATTCGCTTTGAGCCGGTCACCATCAGACGCGCCTCGGCACAATGGGCGATTATTAGAGAGCCGTCGGAATTAATAGCTCCTTTACTATAGAATATTAGCAGACAATATTCAGCTGTTTCCTACATGTATAGAGCAGTCATTAACTAAATGGCCTGCCTTTGTGCCTGAATGCTGCGGAGACAGAGTTCTGCCACTCCTGTTGTCATAATGGGCTTGGAAAAAAACCTTCATTGCTCAATCAGGGGAAAGCCTAGTGGCTCACAAGACCAAATACCACAAATGTGTTGGCTGGCAATGGATCCTGGGACTTAAAGAGACAGTCACAGTTTCTGCTCCTAATTTAAACCAAAATAAAAAGCATTTAATGTAGCAGTTACAGAGATTGTCCTGTGGCTGCAAGCTACAAAGACAGAGGTGCACCAGGATTAATCCAAAGTGTGATTAAAAGAAAGCCCTGCAGCGGTCGTGTCTGTTGGGATGGTGCGAGACTGTAATAGCTGCTAGTGCCAAAATGATCTTTTCTTTAATTTCATGCAAGAATAATTCTGACGATGGAACAGCCACCACCTTGCTCTGTTACAAAAAGAGTGGCATGTGCACAAGGATATGGAGATGTCTAGTGTGGGAATAGTCAGTAGCCAGCGTGGTTGCTCCTGCTTGCACCCCCTAAAGAGAGCTCCAGCCTCCAGCTACACACAGGTACAGAGGAGCAGCACATTACTATTATTAACTAGACACACACAAGGAATTTTGCTTCACTTGAACAAGAAGCCCAACTAAACCTGATGTGCGAACAGGTCACATTCAATAAAAGGGAACTGTCTGGCTAGAGTGGTACCTTGTGCAATATTACATTGTTGCTCCTCACCCAATCCTGTTTCATAATAGGCAGATATATCACTTAGGCTTTTACAATGAAAAAAAAATTACCCCAACTCCCATCATAATCTGATTTTTAACATTTCTCAGGCTTTTAAAGGGACAGAGTCCCCTCCCCCTGGCACCATCAGGGGGTACTCCTGTACCGATCCCGGACCTGAAGGGGTCCGTGACTTTGGGTTTTTTCCCCAATTCGGGACTTCAATTTCGGCTGTTATTGTGACTTCAGGTCTTTTTGCCGCTTCAGGACTTTGGCCTTTTAGGCACTTTGAGACTTTGGATCTTTTTGTCGCTTTCGGAACTTCACACAAGTCCTGAAGCAGTGAAAAGACCTGAAGTCCCAATAACAGCCGAAATTGAAGTCCTGAAGTGGGGATAAACCCAAAGTCATGAAAGAAGGCGAAGTTGAAGTCCTGAAGCCACGAGTTCAATGCTGAACACAAATTTTTTTTCTTTAAATCCCCTGGCCACCAATGTATTATTGTTATACTCTATGGGCCCCTGCCACCAATATTTATTTAAAAAATATTCTCTGGGGCCCCAAATTTTTTAAACTTGTAAGGGGGCCCTGGCACCAATGTTTTTTTAAAAAAAATATTCCCTGGGGCCCCAATTTTTTTAACTTTTAATAGGGGTCCTTGCGCCAATGTTTTTTTCTTAAATATTCTCTGGGGCACCAATTTTATTTATACTTGTAAGGGGGCCCAATGTATTTTCTAAAAACTTTTATGGGGGGCCCTGGCGCCAATTTTTTTAACTTACAGGGGGGCCCTGGCACCACAGCTTTTCTTAACTTATAAGGGGGCCCTGACCATCAGTAGCTTTTTATAACTTGTGTGGGGGGATTACCTTTTTTAGCACTGATGCCTGTGTGGTGTTTTAACTGAGCTGTGGAGTGGGCAGTATCTGGGGTGGGCAAGAGGTGGTTTACCTTTAAGTAAACTTTTAGAATGTTGTAGAATTGCAAATTCTATGCTACTTTTCAAATGGCCATTACATTGGTAATATTGCAAACTGGAGAGCTGCTAAATAAAAAGCTAAAAATCTCAAAACCACAAATAATAAAAAAGGAAAACCAGTTGTAAAATGTGTCAGAATATCACTCTCTACAACATTCTAAAAGTTTAAAGGTGAGCAACTCCTTTAAAGTCACAGTAACACCAAAGTGTTTCAAACAATTAAATGAAAATATCATGTAATGTTGCCGTGCACTGGTAAAATTGATGTGTTTGCTTCAGAAACACTACTATAGTTCATATAAACAAGCTGCTGTGTAGCAATGTCAGAATTTGAAAAAAGACTATATGGCACCATATAAATAGGGGATAACAGATAACACCATTATGTTCTACAGAGCTTATCTGCTATCTGCTGTGTAACTTGAGCCTATTGTCCTTTGAATGGCTGCCTGCCCCCAAGGCTACACAGCAACTTATTTCTATAAACTATAGTCATGTTTCTGAAGTAAACACGGCAATTTTACTAGTGTGGGACAACACTGCATTCTATTTTTATTATTGTTATTGGTCCTTTAAGACCTGGTTATGGTTTCTATTATTTTTGTCACTAAACAAGAATATGAAAGCAGTTTCACTTTAGCACTTCCTGTCACTTCCTGATCCCAAAATATTCAAAAGAACTATTAAAACTAATTACCAGTCCACAGAGAAGACCCTGACAATGAGCTGCTTTGGGGCTGCTGCTTAGAGAAGTGACGGGTTTGTTTGGTAGATAGGGAACTCTGAACAAATTGACCTGTTTATAAAAGAAGGGGAGAGGGGACCCCCAACTTTCAAATTAGTGTGTTATTATGGCCAAAACATAAATATTGATTTTTTTTTTTACAAATTAAGAATGTAATTTAAACACAAGGACTATTTATTGTGTTCATTTTTAGCAAAGGTGCTTTTAGAGTTTTAAACAATCCCGGCTTAACGCACCTGCAAAACTTCTCGAGTTCTAACTGCCCTGCCTGGCCTGCTTTTTGCCAAAAGGTGGTGAAAAACACCTGAGATATCAACCTTCTGGAAAGAACCATTCCCTAAGGCCAACAAGGAAATCTAGAAGACTCTCTAGTGTTGCCATAGACCAGCAATTAAATCTAGAAGACTCCCATATGCTCCCAGAGGATGAAAGGTAAATCTTAAAGTGTGCCCTGGTCCCATTCCATTGTGCCCGGACCATGTCCCAAGTTCTCCCCAATGCTGTAAATCAAGAAGACTTGCGCAAGTTACAAGAAGGTTTTCAGCACTGCCAGTGTCAGGTGTAAGATCATATTTTGTCGGAAGTGGGAGACTTGGCTGGTAATACAAATGATCTGGGGATTGGGAGCCAAACCAAGAGACTAACAACATACCTGCAACCAGTTGCCAGCCAATTGTCATGATAGCCCTTCGTAAACAGAGAATATTCGCTAGAATAATTCCCTTAGCTGCTGGTCCTTGGGATATTGAATCTGCTTGACCAGTCTGTAGGGGCATTAGATAATAGAAATTATATACATCCCCCTACCCTCAGGAGAGCCATCAGAAATCATGGGGATGATTCTTTCTGATGCTCGGAAACCCACCTGTTATCCATCCAAAGCTCCACCTCCTTTGTAGCTATCAAATCATACTTTTGTACCCCCTCAGAGGACCCTTGACTGGAGTACCCCCTGTAGCACTCTGACGGTGGCCTACATTTACTCCATGCATGTACATTTTCTCTAATCCTTTATTTAAAGATCTTTTTTTCATATGGGCACTATTTAAGGTGGAAATATAATAACTGCAAATTTATCTACCAAGCATTTAGATGATTCTGGATACCTGGCTGAAAGCTAGGAGTTATTAACTGGTGCAAATGCTGGAGCTCTGCATGGAGAGGGAAAACATATTTGCGAGGGTTGGGGGTCACAGTTAGGCAGAGAACACTGCAAGGAGAGGGGAGACAGCTTCCTGCTCTGGGCTCTACATGTACAGCAATTATATCTACTTTACAATGTCGGGAATTCATTCTTACTCCTTGGCCAGCAGACTGTCAGCCAAAAAATTTCAATTGTTTCTTTTTTATTCCTCTAGGAAAAAGCATTACGGGGCCCCAAACTCTTTCAGTTTTATGTGTTAACATTGGCCATGCTGCCCAGTTATATTTTATTGGTCAGTTGGCCTAAACTGGATGATGATTGGCTGGTAAGGATCCCAGTGGTCATAATGCAGCTGTAGATCCCAGGAATGTGTCTATACACGTTGCCTCACAGTCTGGCACTCTCTATTCCAAATGCTGTATAAATGGGCCACACTAATGACTGGTTTAATGTCACTATTGCCAGATGTACAGTACAATAAGTATATATATAATGTTTCATTGGTCACTAAAATCTGGTTCTGTATAGGAGTTTGGCACTGGAACCGTAATGCAGACCTATTACACTGATTGAACTTTAATTGTTCATTTTGAGAAATTACCTTTCCTCCCTCCCCTATGGAAGACATTTACACCATTGCGCTATATTTCTACTACTCATTTGACATATCCTAATAATGCTTATACCTATTGTTATTATACCCTCACTTGGTAGGGAATCCCATAATCGTTACAGTAACCCTTCCTATGCTGATGGCAAGATCTCCTTTCCTCACCACCAATGAATCACTCATTCTTTATATGTATTTCCTTTCTTTTGTCATAGATAAATCTGTCTCTCCAGGCAGCAGCACTGTTAATGCAAACAAGCCTTTTGCTTAAGGCTAAGGCCAGACGGGGAGATTCGGGGGCATTTTGTCGCCTGGCGACTTCTCGCCGCGACTTGTAGCCCCCGAACCTCCCCGAATAGCCACTTACCTAAGCGCACCGGCGTTGCTTGAAAACGCCAGCGCGTATCCACACGGAGCGGCGCGCTTTTTGAAATCGCTCCAAATTGCCTCGACCTAAGCGCAACGCCGGTGCGCTTAGGTAAGTGGCTATTCGGGGAGGTTCGGGGGCTACAAGTCGCAGCGAGAAGTCGCCAGGCGACAAAATGCCCCCGAATCTCCCCGTCTGGCCTAGCCCTAAAAGGAAGCAGATTTTCCTGTCTATCTTTGGAGACTGTGAGGGTATAGTGTATTTTCATAATCATGTCAAAGTATAAATCTAGCAAATTAGCATAGGCCGGCATTATCACTGAACTGAAGGAATGAGCGTGGGAAGGAGGAGTGAAAGAGTCAAATTAGAATTACGCATAAGAGTCAAATTGAGTGATCAGCAGAATAACCACCTTCTATTGATCTCTTGTAATGATATATCTCTATTAAAGCTTCCAGTACATCTAATTGCTTATGAGAAAGAAAGGAGCGGAAATAACCCTTTTATAGAAAATAGGAAAAACAGGGGGCTGAAATGCATCCGCTAACGAAACAGAGACTCTGAGGCATCGCCTAACAGCTAATTATACCTTAATTACTACACCTGTGCTCTAAAGTCCTTCCCCCCATAAATTATACCTTCATTGTGTTTGTGTCTGACTCAGGGCACGCACCTGTCATTACACAAACATAAATCATTCATAGAGTTAATGCTACACGGGCTTGCTTGCTAAGCACCCCATAAGCTGGTTAGGCACCTGCTAATCACTAAGCAACTTAGTCTACTCTGGGCATCAGTGGGCAACTCACAGAACAGTAGCCACAAGCTGGCAAGCAGGTTGGACTTGTATTGCAGCATCCCCCCATGTGCAGAAAATGAATAGCACTAACATCAGACATTGGTTCTGTCTCCCAGTTTACCTGTGCATGTAGGTATATTGCATCAGACAGTGGGTTTATTAAACAAAATTGTACAATACTGTACAATAGAAACATTTCTAACCAGTTCTGCCTGCTAGCTGGTAACAGTGGGGGTATGATAAGTTATCTTATTTATTTAGTCTAAATTTGCACAACTGTACTTGGTTAACGATTGTCGGGTCTAAGGGTCAAGCCTGGGAGCAGGTTCCTAGGAGGTTCTTCTTTGCAGTTGGCCAAACTTTAGAAAGCCCCACAGAAAATCACAAGGGGGCATGGTTATAGGAGCAGGTATATTACAATGTACAGTATGAGCAATTTTTGTATTTCAGAACATAAAAGAGGAGGAGCTTCTCATTAATATATTATTAGATGCTAGTTTGGGTGGCAAAGAAAGGGTTTGGCTTAAGGGACCCCATCTAACCTTAAAGCTTTGCAATTCTATACACTCTTGGTCCAGTGGCTCTAATTTTTCCCCCCAGAGATACAAATACTATTACAGGATCAGCTTCATGACCCAAAAATTGGAACCACATAGTCCCTTTGTTTTAATCACTATGAAAATTTGTGTTATTTAGGAGGATCATGAAAACTCCAGACAGAATGGGGACCCACAGGATAAAAAAAAACCCTGCTCTTGTACACTGTGACAGGTTCTCTGTTTCACCCTATTAGGATAAGTCAGGCAGGCTAACAGTAGATTATTTTAGGGCACCTACTCCAACACAAATACGTGGGTATCACTGGGATGAGCTGGGTCCTATTTTAATTTATGAAAACCCCCTCTTTGGAATATAACGGGCCTCAGTCCTGGACTGGCAATCTGTGGGTCATGGCAAATGCCAGAGAAGCGGCTATAAGGTGCCATAGAAAGTCAGTATTAAGTGGGCTGGTGGGAGCTGTTTGGGCCTTTGTGTACATGAAATGTCAGCACCTATTTCAATGCTCAGTCCAGATATGACAGGCCTTCAGTGAGAGAGTAGGGGAGGCGCAAGAGGCCTCACACTTATACTCCGTGCTGGAGATCATATTAAACTTACAATATTAAACACACAATTCGTTTAGGGGATTTATTGGAGAGCATGTGCCTGTGCACTAGCCTCACCTGGAAACCAGTGTAATCAGTTTGCAACATTCATAAAATGCCCTAGAGAATTTGCACAAGTTGCATTCAAAATCCCATTTTCACAAGAAGAAGAAACAAATGAGAGGGCTGCAGGGAATCACCCAGATGCCACCCACTGTGCAGACATGTCACCCTTTGACACAGCCGAGTTCAGATTCGCTCTCATTGCACATGTCTCTCTAATGGAATCACTAATGAGAATCCTCCCCTTGTCCAAATAACTTGGAAAACCACTGGAAAGTGCTGGTCATTTATTTGGGGGCTGACTTGGAAGCCATTCAGAATCCCACAGAAATAGGAGTTTTTAATTAATCGGAGCACATCTGGTTCTTGCTGGCTCACTTTGCCTTGGAAAAACTCCTGCTCTTAAATAAATATGTGATAATGATTTGCTGGGGAGCTCTGATTAACTCCACACTCACCAGGAGGCTTTTGACGGGTAGGGGTTGTTATTCTTCTTCTTATCCTTCATTTATATAGTGCAACAGTGATTTAGGGCCCTTACACACGG
>CM044447.1:45970173-45995054 GCA_024363595.1 Xenopus borealis
GGGGGCTGTTTAGAGCAAATTTACAGAAAGAAAAACATTTACTTTTCCTTTAAATGGTTTTAAAAAAGGCTACATTATGGAGAAACTGCCCTCTCCTACTCACTCACTTTTCCTCTGTTCCTGTTTATTTAGCAACATTCTTGTGATTCAGATTTTCTTGTGCAATTGCAGTGTGCCAAATGCAATTTTAGGACAATGTTTTTTTACCCAGAATGCAGCCTTTCCTCTATAATTGTAGCATAAGTGACACACATGGGTCAGAATGAACACAATTGTGGTGGGGGGGGGAGTAAAAGCAAACTAAATGCAACTGCCACTTCCGCCACTCTGTGTTGACGTTATCGCATGACTCATTTGGCAAGTAAACCCGATGTGGAGTCCCTGGAATTACCATGATGTTTAGGATGGCAGTAGCTCTAGGGTTCAATAGTGTCTATAGGCCCACTTGCATTTGATTCCTCATTTCTGCAAAAAGGTTTCTACCCAAATCCAAACTTATGGTGTTTAATGGGGGGACAAGGCAAGTTTGTAACAGCCCAATCTCGGCTTTAATTCCTTCCATCTGCAAATCAGTGACATTGTGATGTCGGCCCTTTTATGTCTGTAACAGGCAGCTTTGTTTGCTTTAACTATTCCCTTTAGGAGTGGGTCTCACTCTCTTTCGAATAAGGAATCCCTTGTCTCGGCTCCTGTGATGTCATCTAAATACATTTATAGCCCTGCCTTATTGTGAGGGCAATTATTCACCGTTATTGGAGCCCATTACACGATGCTAATTTTCAGTAGAGCAACAGAGCGCACATTTCCTTTTAAACTTTTTTTTAATATATATTTTTGCAGCAGGGGAGTCACAGCACATAATGTTTGTTCAACCCCACTGCTGAATTTGGATTAGCCTGGCGGGCAGGGCTAATAATAATCCAAGCCAAAGCCAGGGAGGGAGAACAAGGCAAGTGAAGTGGTGTCATTTAGGAAACCACAGATTTTCAGGTAACACAGCCACAATGTGACTGTGAAGTCACTGGTGATGTAACATACTCCTCGTATATTTAACTGTCTGCATAATGTAGATAGGGGTCAATACTGGCATCTAGTGTACTAGGAGAAAGAGTTAATCCAAAGACTAATGAGAATCTTGTAGACTAGAGTCAACTTGAGGTATGTCAGGAGGAGGCCAAATGCTGTTATTGATTGATAAGATAGGAAGCCATGGAGAACTGAATTTAGGGAGGCTATGCCTTCCCAACAACAAACTAACTGCTATATATCTGTATATATAATTCTATGTTCTCCAATGGGAAGTCTTCTGTTGGTGATAACCCCAAACGAAAATGTCATCATCTGCATTTGGAAGGAGGATTTATGAGTGTTATTTGGCAAGTTCGCAATCCAACAGGAAAATCCAGACTTAGTGTTCTAATCCCTCTCACATCTAAAATACAGAATAACAGTCCCTCTCCTTGCAATCTTCCATGAGTATCTAAAGGTGGCCATACACATACATCTAAAGGTGGCCATACAGACTGAGTCAGCAGATTATCGGCCCGTGTATAGGGCGCTCTGACTGGCTGCTCCGATTGATATCTGGCCAAAAGTCGGGCAGATGTCGATTGGGCAGGATTAAAAATCCCATTGGATCACGGCCGCATCTGTTCGTTGATGCGGTCCCGCAATCCGACCCCCTGTATCCCCTAGGGCCCTGCCCCTGTAAGCTGCCATCAGAATGGTATAGTCCAGCCTTCTCCTTGAGTCTGTGACTTTCTTGAATATGTTCTACTGCAACATACCTGGAACAGCACCCAATTCAATCACTAACTAGGAGAAGAATTGTAGTAGTAAGATAAGTGTACCATTCAACAGATCAGGTACAGAAATACATTAAGTTGGGTGCATTTTTCCTTTCTGAGTTTTATTTTTGAACCAAACTGTAGAACTGGGAATGGGAACAAAACTGGGCATAATGGCAGTGTTAAAGGCATACAATTAAATGATTAGTATTAATTTGCTTGATCCATGTATAATCTGTCACTGTGGAATAGCAGGTATAGTAGGGAGAGATGGTGCCTATAGTAGCAGTGACAAAATGTAAGTAGGTGCAAGGTATATGGGACTGAAATAATTTTCTTCACATTTAATAACTACTCTATAAATACCTGCCAAATGTGTAATTAATTGAATGTTTCTTAATAAGTGTATTTATATCTGAAGGGGATCCATATGGTGTTGATATGTAAATGAAATTTCAATCCTTTCCTTATTAAAAAAAATGTCTAGACTGCCTGCTAAGTGCTGTAACATATGCAGCTTTCTCCCCCAAAATTGGTTACAGGCACTTCTCTTATTAACAGTAATTATAGGAGCTGATACTCTAGCAGCAGGCCTGTTTCACCTGCATAGGACAAGCAAGCTGGGAGAGGCTACCATCTGAAGAATAGAGGGCTCATTTAAAAATGCCAAAAAAACAAGGCTCTCTGACGTTTTACCCATAAGATAAAATTCTTTCCCAGAGAAATGTCTTGGGGTCAAGGCCCAGGATATAGCATCATTGCTGTGCGTTTGTCAGGTCACCCAGCATCAATAAAGCTAAATTAATGCCCCTTCTGCAGGACTATCTCCACCTTGCCCTACTGTCTCACTCTTGTCCTACTGCCTCAGTCTTGTCTTACTGTTGCCATCTTGTCCTACTGTCGCCGTCTTGTCCTACTGTCTCACTCTTGTCCTACTGCCTCAGTCTTGTCTTAATGTCGACATCTTGTCCTACTGTCACCGTCTTGTCCTACTGTCGCCGTCTTGTCCTACTGTCGCAGTCTTAATGTCCTACTGTCTTAATCTTGCCCTACTGTTTCCATCTTGCCCTATTGTTATAATTTTGTCCTACTGTTTCAATCATGTCTTAAGGTGGCCATAAATTGAGAGATCCGTTTGTTTGGCAATGTCACCAAACGAGCGGATCTCTCCCCGATATGCCTACCTTGAGGTGGGTAATATCGGGCTGATCTGATCGTGGGCCCTGGGGCCCAACGATCGGATCACAATGCAGGGCATACGGGCGGTCGGATTGCGGGACCGCATCAACGACAGATGCGGCCGCGAACCGATGGGATTTTTAATCCTGCCCGATTGACATCTGGCCGACTTTCGGCCAGATATCGATCGGAGTAGCCCGTCAGAGGGCCCCATACACGGGCCGATAATCTGCCGACTCAGTCTGCCACCTTTACTGTCTCCATCTTGTCCTATTGTCTTCATATGTTTGTAGTGTCTCCATCATTTTTAAATATTTCTCTACTGGGTAAGTTTTTTTTCTACTGTTGCAATCTTGTCCTGCTGTCTCATTCTTGCCATACTGTTTCCAACTCACCCTACAGTCTCCATCTTGCCCTGCTGACTCCATCTTTCACTACCATCTCCATTTTGCCCTCCTATATCTACATCTTGTATTACTATGCCCATTAACCTACTGTCTTAGTTTTATCCTACTATCAAATTCTTACCACAGTATCAACATCTTATCCTACTTTCGCCATGTTGTTTTGCTGTCATTATCATGCCCACCAGCCACCATATTACCATAATTTCTCCATTTTGCCCTGTAATAACCTTGATCCAGTTAAATGGGCATTTATGATTAGGGCATGTGGCATGTTTCTTATAATATTACCTTGTTAGTTTCCAGCTCACAGGATGGCTTACATTAAATCTTGATTGGGGATTAGCTCAGCATTGGCACACTATTAAACTTTACATATAAAAACAATTCTTCGTTGCCTCGGGGTTACCACAGTCCTTGGCAATGACAAAGATCATCAATTTAGTTTTATTGCTGTATTTTGGATTCCTGATTCCATGTAAGTGAATGATATAAAGGAGAAGGCATACTGCTTGAAGGTTTATGTACAGAGTAAGCTGGCAAAAAACTTCTTTTTTAACAAAGCTGCTGCCAAAACACACAGGGCATAATGGCATACAATTAAATTATTAGTATTAATTTGCTTGATCCATGTATAATCTGTCACTGTGGGATAGAAGGTATAGTTGGGAGAGATGGTGCTTATAATAGCTGTACATAATCGTCTTTGGGAAGGGACTGTGACTGTGGGATAGCAGGTATAGTAGGAAGAAATTATGCATATAGTAGTAGTAGTGTGATAATAGTCTCTGGGAGGGACTGTGGCTGTGGGATAGCAGGTCTAGTAGGGAGAGATGGTGCCTATACTAGCAGAGGGATAAAAGTCTCTGGGAAGGGACTGTGACTGTGGGATAGCAGGTATAGTAGGGAGAGATGGTGCCTATAGAATCAGTGGGATAATAGTTTCTGAGAAGAGTTTATTTCTGGTAGTAGCCTCATTTACTTAATTTACAGTAGAAAACACAAGATTTTTGATGAGAGTTGTATCTGCAGATGAGTTACTGGTCTGTATATTAGGACTATGTTCTTAATTCAGCATCAGGACACAATGTGAGGAGCTCAATGTGTGATACTAAGGTCCCTGTTAGAAAGTGATCAGTCATTGTCCCTTAAAATTCCTTTAATAGAGATCATTCCATGGAGACTAAAAGCACAGGGCAAAGACCATATGCTTTGAAAATGTTGTTAAGATTGATGAAATATATAGTGCAAGAAAAAAAGAAATAAATTATGGTGGTTGGGGAGTCATGAATGAGGACCTAATGTCATTTGGAAAACAAAGCAAGAGAAATGAGAAGGTGAGAGGCCTAGAATTTCCATAATAGAATTACACCATGGTCAGGTCCCATTGGGGACCTCTGGCTTTGTGGAAGCCCAGGTTAAGGGGAGAATTAATCTTCAGTCCATTACTCCTTCATGTATGGGTAGTACTTGATGCTCTCAAATTGACAAAGCAGCTATTTTCCTCTTTATCTTGTTTTCTCTTATAGAATAACTTTTCCTTGCTCTTGTTTCTTATTAAACTCAGCTTTTACCCTCAAGTTTTTTTTTCTAGTATTTTTGCAATTAAGTATGTCTCTATGTTTGGGACATACTTAAGAGCATGCTTATTAGGAAGGACGCATCAATAGTTAAGTTTCACCAACCTAATGTTTTTAAAATGGCCTCCCATTGGATCATTTTCACACAGCCTCTTTTTTTATAATACAGAGGCAGATTTTGTAAAGTTTTCACACAGATGTGGAAGGCTAGATGACATTGATCTGGCCTAGAAGCCAGTGGGCCTATAAATTAGGTCAGTTTTAAAGTGTACCCCGTACTAAAATGGGTTAGTGATGAGCCCATGTAAATGTTGAGTCAGCCTAATTGCTGCTTTGTTTCTGTGATTTATTCTGCATCATTTCAGGTACAGTTGTAACAGGCTGAAGTACAGTTGATACAGTTGTAATTGTCTGTGATACAGTTGAAACAGTTTGAGATACAATTGTAATTGTCTGAGATACAGTTGAAACAGTTTTCGGTACAACTGTACAAGCTGCGGTATATTTAGAACTGCTTGAGGTACAGTTGGAATAAGTTTATATACAGTTGAAACTGTTTAAGGTACCGTTAGAACAGCTTGAGGCACAGTTGGAACAGTTTGAGATCCAGTTGTAATTGTTTGGGATACAGCCGAAACAGTTTGAGGTACAGTTGTACAAGTTGAGGTACAGTTAGAACAATTTTTGATACAGTTGGTATGGTTTGAGGTACAGTACAGTTGTAACAGTCTGAGATACAGTTGTACTTGTTTGTGATACAGTTATAGCAGTTTGTGATGCAGTTATAACAGTTTGTGATACAGCTGCAACAGTCTGAGATTCAGTTGAAACAGTTTGAGATACAGTTGTTATTGTTTGGGATACAATTGAAACAGTTTGAGGTACAGTTGTACAAGCGGAAGTACAGTTGAACAAGAGGTGGTACCGTTAGAATGGTTTGTGATACAGTTGAAACTGTTTGAGGTACAGTTGTAATTGTTTGGGATACAGTTGTAACAGGCTGATGTACACTTGAAAAAAGCCAAGTCTTGTCCTGTAGAGTTAGAGTTGGCAAGACTTGGCTGTCTTTCTACACATAAAAGACAAGGGACACTCCTTTGAAAATAGCAATGTCCAAATCTTGGATAAAGAAGACCACTGGTTTGAAAGAAGCGTGAAAGATGTGATTTATGTCAAGGTGGAGAAACCATCCCAGAGTTGGGGGCCTTCGACACCACCATACATACAATAATGTTCTAACATCTGTACCAGAACACTTCACACATCCATTCATGCAACTTTCACAAGTAACACCTGTTTTCTAGGAGTTGCATGACACATTGGTAATCCTATCACTGTAACTGCACAGAATCAACACCTGTGAATTTCAGATGTCGCCTCTCTGAAGAGTTACAATGTGCCATTGTGATTGGATTGTGGAAGATTCCATATGTCAAGAACTCCACACAACAGTCTGTTGAAAAAGCTGCTCGAATGAGCAGTGAAACATCTTCATTAAAATTTCTCAGCAAGTCCAGAGTTTATGAATTACTTATATTAGATATACCATGACCTGGATGAATGAAAATCTTCATAGTCCGTTTGAGATACAGTTGTAATTGTTTGGGAAACAGTTGGAACAGTTTGAGGTACAGTTGTATAAGATGAGGTGCAGATGTAACAATCTGAGATTCAGTTGGAACAATATGAGGAGGTGCAGTTGTAACAAGCTGAGGCACAGTTGAAACAGTTTGAGATACAGTTATAATTGTTTAGGATACAGTTAGAACAGCTTGAGGTACAGCTGTAACAATCTGAGATAAAGTTGCAACAGTTTGAGGCACATTTGTAAAAAGCTGAGGCACAGTTGGAACCTTTTGAGATGCAGTTGGAATAAGTTGAGATACAGTTGGAACAGTTTTAGGTACAGTTGTAAAGACTGAGGCACAGTTAGAACTACTTCAGGTACAGTTTTAAATAGTGATAAGCAAATCTGTCTCATTTTGTGAAATGGCAAAAAATTCATAAAATGCATTGAAGTCAATGGGCGTCAACTTTTTTTTTTACATGCAACAGATTTTCTAGCTCCGAATGCCTTAAAGTTGTGGGATTTTTTTTTTCTTGTCTCAACTTTTTTTTGTAAAAATGCATTAAAATCTATGAACATTTTCTTATGGTGACTTTTTCATTTAAATGCATTAAAGTCAATGGGCATTTTTTCTTATGGTGACTTTTTTGTCTCTGCAATTTTTTTGTCTTGGTGACTTTTTTGTCGCTGTGAATTTTTGCTGCTGTTTCACACAAAAAAATCTCAGATGGCAAAATGCGGAATTTCACCACAAATCCATGGCTAGTGAAAAAATTTGCTCATCACTAGTTGGATCAGTTTGAAATTCAGTTGGAACAGTTTAAGGTACAGATGTAACAAGCTGAGGCACAGTTGGAACAGTCTGAGATAAAGTTGCAACAGTCTGAGGTACAGTGAAACAGATTGAGATTCAGTTGGCACAGTTTGAGGTAAAGTTGTAAAAGATGAGGTACAGTGGGAATAGTTTAAGGAACACTTCGAACACTATGAATGTTTGAGATACAGTTAGAACCAGTGAAAGAACTACCAAACAACAGGTCTCATTAATGGAAGTCCTGCTCCCCAGCTCCTTCTGGTGAAGGAAGGAGAGGTGGGTGCACAATGAGACTCCCTGAAGTTTTTTGGTGAGGGGGCCCAACCCCTTCTAACCCATTTGGCTGGATCTGTGTGAGATACAATTGGAAAACTTTGGCATACATTTAATACAAAAGTTGTTAAAATGGGGGAATTAAAATTTGCTCCGAAGAGTGATTATTCCATCCAAAATTGGTTCTTTACTTCAAATAGTTGGACAAAGTACCTATTTTTCTCCAGGTTTAAAAGTGCATTCAGAATTAGTGGTCTTGTCACTATTTTACCACATGTTGGGCTATGAGGATCATTTGTCCCCAATGCAGATTCAGTTGCCTCCCAACAGAGGGCGAATTATGTTAGGAGAGTTATGATTGGATAAAGTGCACTGTTTCATACTTCTTCAAAGCAATCATGGCTGCTCTTACTTATACTGATGAACACAAATATGCAGATAAATATGGCTCCTTCATCGAATAACCTCTGAGAAAATATTCTGACCTTAAAAGGGATATTGTCATGGGAAAAAATTTTATTTTCAAAATGCATCAGTTAATAGTGCTGCTCCAGTAGAATTCCGCACTGAAATCCATTTCTCAAAAGAGCAAACAGATTTTATTTTGACATCTGACATGGGGCTAGACATATTGTTAATTTCCCAGCTGCACTGAGTCATGTGACTTGTGCTCTGATAAACTTCAGTCACTGTTTACTGCTGTACTGCAAGTTGGAATGATATCACCCCACCCTCCCCACCAGCAGCCTAACAACAGAACAATGGGAAGGTAACCAGATAACAGCTCAAGATATCAGAATCAAGATAACAGCTGCCTGGTAGCTCTAAGAACATAACTCAATAGTAAAAACCCATGCCCCACTGTGACTCCTTCAGTTACATTAAGAAGGAAAAACAACAGCCTGCCAGAAAGAAAGCTGTGCTGGCACAAGTCACATGACCAGGGACAGCTGGGAAATTGACAAAATGTCTAGCCCAATGTCAGATTTCAAAATTGAATATAAGAAAATCTGTTTGCTCTTTTGAAAAATGGATTTCAGTGCAGAATTCTGCTGGAATAGCAATACTAACTGATGTTTGGAAAAAAAAACATGTTTTCCCACGGCAGTATCCCTTTAACCTCTGGTTTTAATTTAATAATAGGTTATTTTTTAATTTAAGAAACCTAGTGAGCTCTAGCAATGATATGAAGTCAGCACAGTAATACATGGCCCACCTGAAGGTTCCTCCTTATGGTGAAAATGTCAGCAGTGATTTGTGGACAGTTAATAGGCTGAGCTAGTTTCATTTGGGGGGGTCAACATCTTATTTTTACCAGCTGAGGTAGTCCCTGTCTTCATTTATATGACTGATTCCAGCTCTGCTGATAATACGAGCACAGTCTGAAGTCTGAATGTTAATGTAATTAAACCCAGGCCGTTATGCACCGGTGCTTGTGCTGCACAGGGAGCACATTACCAGGCGGTATAATTCCCACATTAGAGCACATTATAGGGCAGTGGAACACTTGAATTCAAATCAGAGGGTTTGTAATATTCCAGCTAGTCTGGGTATTGACAAGAGAATCGCTCACTTTGTCTCTGCATTGATTAGAAGTAAATCTCTTCTGCCTCCCGTAGAAGCCGGGCCATTTGTCATGGAATCCTCGGCAGCAGTGAATGTTGTGTGTGTGAAGAATCGGACCGTGAATAGGACCAGTCAGATGTTCATATGGCATTCTTACACTGTATGGGGAGTTGTAGCTCAACAATATCTCAGAACTTCCATTACTTGTACAGATGTTCACTTGATTATAGCATAGTGTGTATAGTAAGGCAAGAAGTTGAGCCTAGGACAGTGGAAAAGAAGCCACAAAATCTGCAAGCAGGACATGTCTATGAGTCACATTACCCCAATTCCTGAGGCACAAGCCGGCACTTTGAGTTAATTTAAGGACAGAAGGACCCCTGTCAGTCCTCTGATGGCTGCGGAGGATGGAGAGGAGCCAACTTACAGCTGAGGCACCGCACGGCACCGCTTGAGATAATCAATAGCCATCATTCATCCTCATTTAGTGTGAGCAATGATCTAGTGGTCATCGCAGGAGGGGCCCCTTGAAGCCCAAGGAGAGTAATAAGGAACATGACAGATTCTTTAACAAGCCAGTTTTCTCCTGATGACCCTCTCCCAGGCTTGTGATCCAATTGGTCTTGGCTCAGCTACAGGAGCCCCATGGGCAGCCGGCAGGGTTGCAGGAAACAGATGTTCACAGAGCCAATGGCTTCATCCAAATCAGACAGACCAATGTTTGATTCCTGGCTCAACTCCTTGGGTCCTCCAACAAAGTCACTTAATCTCCCTATGCCTCAGGGTCTAACTATAGATTATGTACTCTTTGGGGCAGAGGAAAAAACCACTGCACTATGTGCTGATAATGAGCAGTGCTATGTATAATTATAATAATAATACAGGTGTTGTATGGGGCCAAATATTGGTTTACCTAACAATACGTTATCAAGGTCTGTCCACTCCAGAGAATATCATACATGGGAATGCTTAGACCTATGATATTTCATATTACAGGAAGGAGAAAACTCATGGAGTTCTGCCCTCTATGGCCATTTATGATCTTGTTACCCCAAATTGCTTTATGGCACGCCCATTCAACTGCTAGACCACACCCTCTCTGGCTTCTTGTCATGGCATTGTAACATAATTATTTTATATACTGGAAAGTAGAGATTCAGCTGCATACACATGCCTCCCATTCTATTAGTAGATTGTAAGCCCTTTGGGCATAAACAATGTGTCTGATCATTTCCCAATCATGTTGCTGTCTCCTCTCTCTCTGCCTCTGCTTGTGGCATTGTAGCAATATAATTATGCAATACAATTAGGCACATCTGCTGGTTGGTATATATTAAATATATTTATCATCTGACTGTGAGACATGCTGCACCTTATACCTTGCCCGGGGCAGGAGTGACTGCACACTGTGCTAGCCTCTTTATATGCACTGTCAAAATCACACCCCCATCTCTGTTCCTTTCTCACCTGCTTCCCCCCCCCACCCTTCCCTGTTGATTGATGTGTTGATATTCCAGCCACTCAATGTGCTCGGCACTGTTCCTAAAGCTGCAGGATATGTGTGCATGAACATCTTGCTCTCCTGCTCCCCAAATGGCGCCAGTGTTCAGGGTGCAGAAAATCCATGCACCCCAGGGACCAATTAACCAAAACTTGGGTGAGATCCAGGCCCTTGACAGATTTCTCGACCCATCTCTGAATCATCAGATTTACAGTGTTTCCTTAATTGGTTCTTCTGCCAAAACAGGGTGCACAGGCACAGAGACACACCAAGACCCCTCTCAATCTGCTTCTCATCTCAGATCTAAACATAGTATCAGAAAGGGCAACGGAATTTATATTTAATCACATATTCCCTGCATATTCCCCAGTGCTGTAGGTAGATGGGTGTCTACATCAAATGTACACATTATACAGCCTACCTGCCTATACAAGAGGTATATGGCCAAATAATAAAAAGCTTTTGAGTGGATAGTGATTGGATGTGCAGTTTTTCAGAACCAGGCATGGACTGGCATTTGTGGGTTCTAGCAAATGCCAGAGGGACTGCTGTAAGATGCCATAGCCAGCCACTATTTAGTGGGGTTGTGAAGGATGTTTGGGCCTTTGTGTACTTGTAATACTAGGGGCTATTTTGAATCCCAGTCCAGTCCTGTTCATAATCCATATAGTAGAACTGGGCCAAGAGGTACAAAAGGTACAGGCGCTCTTGGAGCCATTCTTGCTCGCTCACTCTCTACCAGAGCTATATTTGCTTACTTTGCCAGGAAATTGGCATAAACAATGGCAGAGTTGGGCAGCAGGGGCACCAGGATTATGAGATACATTTTTGTTGGTAAAGGAATTGTCTCCCCCCATTGCCACATAAGCCTATGTCTCTTCTACTTACTCATAGCTCAAACCTGTTATACAAAACCCAGTATCAAGAAGAAATAAATCACAGCGCACACCCAATATTAACAAAATTGAGGTGCAGTACTTATGGGACTCCCCAATAGTCACCAAAGATTAAGGAACGGAATAATGAAGACTGCACACCCCAAAATTTAAAAATAGTTTATTACATTAAGCAAAATTTTTTGCTTAATGTAATAAACTATTTTTTAATTTTGGAGTGTGCAGTCTTCATCCATGGAACATACAAAATCCAGTAGGCTGCCAAATTACTCATTGGAATTACAGAATCAGCAATATCTGACCCTATAATCCTTTCATTATTGCTTCATCATCAGATAATTTCCTAGTTATTGTCTGTTTAATAAATTGCACAAACCAAACCACTTAAACCTACTGCTAGGCACAGTTTGTAAATACAGTGGGATTGTACAGAACATCATCATCATCTATGCAATCTATGCAATCTCTTCCAGATTCCTGTGTCTGAGGGTGGATTGAAACACCCCCCCCCACACACACACACACACACATACTGCTTTTCTTACCCAAACTCTCCACTGGGATCTGGAAATTAAGTCAACGGCACTTATGAATTTTGGCCAATTAAGGATCGTCCCTTTGTTTTGGGCTCACACAAAAGGTCACTAATTTCCAAGGCAGATGTGCCCCCCAATCTCAAGAGGAATGGGCTCCTTGTAAAGAAAATAATATGATACGTGAGTTATTCTTTATTGCACTGACCTTGTATTGTCTGTGAATCTGAACCTCTGTCGCCTGTCACATGTAATAGCCTACTACAGAGTCGGGACATGTTATTGACTCCGGCAGGGGGGCTGTGCCAACCTCTCCTCTTTTGCCAAGCACTTCCTTCTATACGGCCAGTGATATAAAACTGCATCCTGAACCTTAATATGAATATGCTTATTTCAGTTGCTTATAGCCTTTACAGAGAGATACCATAAACCTATACAAGCATAGTTATTCCCCTGTACTAAGCTTAATTCAGCAGGCATAGCCCCCGAAGTTTGCTCATAGACTGTACAGAGAGATACCATAAAACTATCAGCATAGTTATTCCTTTGCACAATTCAGCAGGAACAACTCCCTAAATTTGCTCATAGCCTGTATAGAAATATATCATAAATGGTGTTGGACTGGGCCAGGACATGGGGTGGCAGTGCCGGGCCAAGTGGACCTAGCGCCCCAGGCCCCAGGCGCCACCGCGCTCCTCTCCGCCCCCCGCATGCGCTGTGTGTGTGCGCACGATCTGCACAAATGTCCCCGAGTGGTGAGATCTCCCAGAGGGAGGGTAGAGAGTGATAGAGGGGAGAGAGCATTGACGGGGGGCAGTGGGGACTGATCGCCGGAATGCCTACCCCTAGTTCCAGCCCTGTGGGGTGGGACCCACACTGTTGACCCAAACCCACAGATTTCTGCTGCCTGCACAGGAACAGCCTGTGCAGAAAGATCTCATAAAACTATGGCAGTATAGGTATTCCTCTGTACTAAGCACAATTCAGTAGAGGCAGTCCCCAAAGTTTGTACATAACCTGTATTGAAAGATACCATAAAACTATTACAGCATCGGTATTCCTCTGTACTAAGCACAGTTCAGCAGGATCAGCCCCCTAAGTTTGCTTATAACCTGTACAGAGAGATACCATAAAACTATGGCAGGTATTCCTCTGTACTAAGCACAATTCAGCAGGAACAGTCCCCTAAGTTTGCTCATAGACTGTACAGAGAGATACCATAAAACTATGGCAGCATAGGTATTCCCCTAAGTTTGCTCATAAAACCATACAACTTTAAACAGATCATGTAAACAAAACAGGGACAGTTCCATCTAGAAGAGCTGCATTGATTACATTAATTTAAATGCATTCATGGTTACTGATGTATGAATTGCATTACCCTCCTAATGGAGAGCAGGGGCCTCTATCAGGGGAGTTAAATTGGGCCCCAGGTCCCTGGATAGCACACATAGTGAGTCATAAATGAGTCATGATTGGGAGAAATTCCTAGATTTACACTAATCCCTGCAAGGGAGTGTGACAGAGCAGCCTCACTAATTGCAATGAGTTAATTACAGAAGTAGCAATTCCCATGCAGTGTGATGTATCAGGTGAAGCACTGGCACAGATACTCATTGTATTGTGAATCAGATTAATTTGAGTCACCAGTATACTGAGGAGTCAGAACATTTATGCTATAGCCTGTTTCAGTGAGAACTTCATGAAGTCACATTGTATCATATTCCAATTTGTGATGGGTTTTTCTAACACAAGTCTTTGAATGTTCCAGACTTTCAGTTAGGGAATGTTGGCTATATTGCACTAGGTATATGTGCTATTAACCAGCCGTACTGGGAGCACAGTTTGCTGCATGTTGGATATTTTGCACTGAATATATGGCTGTATCAGTACTATTAAACCAAAGGTACTGGGGGCACAGTTTGCTGCATGTTGGGTATATGGCACTGAATTTATGGCTATATTTGTGCTATATAACCAGCAGTTCTAGAAGCAAGTTGGCTGCATGTTGGGTATATGGCACTGAATTTATGGCTGTATCTGTACTATTAAACCAGCAGTTCTGGGGGCACAGTTGGCTGCATGTTGGGTATATGGCAACGAATTTATGAATGTATCTGTACTATTAAACTAGAGGCACTGGGGGCACAGCTGGCTGCATGTTGGGTATATGACCTTCTTTCACAGCATTTAGACCAGATGTGCAGAGAGATCTTTTAATTGAGTAGCACATTTAGCAGGAAGGTTTATGGCCTTTATTCCAATTCACTCTATGATGCATTGCTTGCACCTCTGTTATGTCACTGGCTGCTGTCAAAGCTTAGATAGGGAAGAACAATGATATCCAAAGCCACCATCAGGGGGGGCTGGCTGTGCTGCATTTTTCTAATTAGCTGGGCCCACCGCAGACCCAAAGAGCTGAAGTCCTGAGGATCTGAAGGCCCAAAGCCGCAAAAAAGACCCTGAAGCCATGAAAAGACCTGAAGTTGAAGTGCTGAAGCCACGAAAAGACCCCAAGCCATGAAAGGACCTGAAGTTGAAGCTCAAAGCCAGAAAAAGACCCGAAATTTATGGGGGGGGGGGGCTGGCCACAAATTATTTTTTTTAAACTTTTATGGGGGGCTGTAGAACCATGATCACCAATGATTTTTGTAACTAGTAGGATGCCCTTACCACCAATGTTTTTTACCACCAATGTTTTTTAAAAAACTTTTATGTGGGACCCTGGCCGCCAATGTTATTTTTTAACTTATGGCTTTTTAATAACTTGTGTGTGGGGGCATTTACCGTTTTAGCGCTAATGTATGTGGCCCTTTAACTTTGGTGTGATGTAGGGTGGGCAGGATCTGGGGGTGGGACTTGGGGACAGGCTGGATTTTTGATAATGGCCTTGGTGACATCTCAGAGACCGGAGGAATGTGGGAAGCATTGGTGCTGTGCCAGGGAGTGTAACTGTGGCATAGTATGTTATATCAGGGGTTGGGGCTGTACATGTGTAAAATAAGACAAGATTCCATCAGTTATCCTATGTCATGGGAGTCAAGCCTAAATCTTCCAGATGTTAGTAAACTACAACTCCCAGCATTCTTATTTGTTAGTTCATGACCAGCCTGATAAGTTCTGGGTCCCACCATCACTAAGGCAGCTGTAGCCATACCTGACAGTGCACATATAATATCCCCATGCAGTTCATTATTCACACACCCTGTTGAAGCTCAGCAGCTGCTGCAGAACCTATTGGGAGACAGAGATGTCAGTCACAATGCATTGCTGACAGCTACATTTGACAAAGAGTTTCTGCAGTGACCAAAGAATCCACATTCCACAAGTCACTTCCAATTTTCCCCCTGTGCTGGGACACATGGCAGCTACAGCCGTGTTTATTCCTATGTGTCGGAGAAGGAAAACATCTCGTCTTGATTAGAAAGACTCGCCAGATCATTAGCTAACGAAACCTTGAAATCAAGAGAATTCTATAAAGCTGACCCCCTTGCCTTCATCCCACCATCTCCCATTAGGATTACAGTGTATCCTTTGCACACAATGATTAATGCCAGTACCCTAATTAATCCACTGTGACAGATTAGCAGAGAGGAGCGGGGGTCTCCCCTTCCCACAGCGAGACTTTCTCCATAGGACAGGTGGTGAAAAGGGACAAAAAAATTCAATTTGCTTCTCATTTGCATACATATGACAACCATCTGGGCTAATGGCTTCCTCCAATGTCTTTATTCCGACTCTTCCTGTGCAGCGTCTGTACTAGATAGCAATTAGGCCCTGAAATTGGGCAGCACATGTAAATATTTGTGCTGGGAAAGTATGTCAGAACACTGGGTTCTTTGTAGGTTCTGCACGGATTTTCACACAAAAGGACCTCGATGTTTTAATTCCTTTCATGGCACCTCTGAGGCTTTCCGGGCAAACTTAAGCAACACTGGCACAATGTCATTAATTACTGCCAACCTGTGGGTGCCGGCGTTTGCTTAGGATCTAACCAGAAGATCTCGCCTGCTTGGGTTTCTCGCTGAAGCAATCTGTCAAGCAGCATTCTGATGACTATCAGTCTGACTGTACGGCAGCCTCATACAGTGCCTCTCGTGTTGCAGGATATGTGCCATGAGCTGAGGATTAATTGCATTTGTATCTGCCTAAAAACAAGGCATGCAGTTCACTTGCATATTGCATGGTACCCTTGGGTCTGTCTGCTTTCTTCCGGTCTCTTATCTCTAAACCCAGAGGTTTTGGTCAGATGATCTTCTACACATACACATTAAGTAACATCCCTAACATCACAGCAAAACATGTACACTATAGAGAACAATACAAGTATCCAGACACTCTGTGTAAAATGCCCTGTCCTCAGTTGCAAATGTTGGCACGTTGCTGAGTTCCAAACTGTTAGCAAGACTACCAAAACAATCCATGGGGAGCATATAGTTTTTTGTTTTTTTGGGTGATCAGAGGCAAACAAAACTGACATTACCTTGTGCAATGCCAAGTGTCAGATAGAATCACCATTGGACTATGGAGCAGTGGAAAGGTGTATTTTTAATGGCATCCTATCATCTGGCAGTCTAGGTTGGGCAGATAAAAAGGTAAAATGACATTATTGCATAATTTGTGGAACAGTCATTTGTTGTTTAAAGGGATTCTGTCATGGGAAAAAAAATTTTTTCAAAATGCATCAGTTAATAGTGCTGTTCTAGAAGAATTCTACATTGAAATCTATTTCTCAAAAGAGCAAACAGATTTTTTTATATTTCATTTTGACATCTGACATGGGGCAAGCCAATTTCCCAGCTGCCCCAAGTTATGTGACTTGTGCTCTGATAAACTCCAATCACTCTAACAACAGAACAATGAGAAGGTAACCAGATAACAGCTCCCTAACACAAGATAACAGCTGCCTGGTAGATCTAAGAACAGCACTCAATAGTAAAACCCATGTCCCACTGCGTACTATTCAGTTACATTGAGAAGGAAAAACAACAGCCTGCCAGAAAGCAGTTCCCTCCTAAAGTGCTGGCACAAGTCACATGACCTGGGGCAGCTGGGAAATTGACAAAATGGCTAGCCCCATGTCAGATTTCAAAACTGAATATAAAAAAATCTATTTGCTCTTTTGAGAAATGGATTTCAGTGCAGAAGTCTACTGGAGCAGCACTATTAACTGATCTGTTTTGAAAAAAACATGTTTTCCCATGACAGTTTCCCTTTAAGCACAATAATGCCACATGCACAAAGCCAGGCCTGTACAGAATGGGTTTGCTGAGATAGAACTGATCTCCAACATCAGTGCTCAACCTCACTAATGTTCTTGTGGCTGAATGAGAGCGATTCCCAGCAACAAAGTGCCAACATCTAGTGAGAACCATCCCATAAAAGTAGAGACTGTTATAGTGGACTGTTAAAGCAGCAAAGGAGGGGCAACTTCGTATGAATCCCCTTGGTTTGGGAATGAGATGTTAGATAGGCAGGTTCCTTATACGGGGCCATATGGTTTCTTCTATATCAGAGATGGCCTATATGCAGCCCTACAAATGAACTGGTCCCCAGGAAACAAAAAAATGCTCTTAGTAACAGTACTGAGTTTGTCATTTCTTCTTGGAACAGCCAAGAAAGATCTGGCAAATGGAAAGTACTAAATTCAATTACTTTACTGGCTCCATGGTAAGAAGAAGAGGCGCTAGAACACAATAGGAATAATGTGGGCCAAGGTCTGGAAGGAAATACAGAGACTGGAGCTTAGAATATAGGAGATTTCTTGGAAGAAACAGAATATCAGAATATTATAGTCGAGTGAGAACTGAGAACTGGTCCTTGAAACAGGATTTGTGTGATGCAGGCCAATCACTAGCATGTACAAGGTTAACCCCCCTATGATAACCCTATTTCCATGTCATTTAAAAATACAATTTTCCTATTAATCACAGTGTTGATTTGAATAGGTCGCCCCGACCCTGTGTGTTGCAGAGCGCAATCCTTTAGATCCACTGTAATGCCCTATCAATCATTCATCTTACTCCCCCTGTCCATGGCAGGCTCCTCAGCTCAGAGTGCATTGTGCCGGGACCCTTTTTGATAAATGAGGCCCTTCCATGGAGTTGTAGCACATTGCTAGCAGTGAAATCTCATTATTTTCACCATTAATTCAGCTTGAAATGAATGCAGAACCTAGATTGCTTAGAGTTCCAAGGAGACTTTTAGGAACAATGGAATTTGAACAGTGGAAAAAGACAAATGCAGTTAATATGTAATTTTTAGGGAAATCCAGGGCCTGTTTTGGGCAGCCGACCATTCATTGTAGCAATATCTTTTCCCAAGAAAGAGACAACGCTATCCTGGATAATTTCAAACAGGCATGAGCCTGTGTTTTGTCCATGAAACTTCCTAGTCAGAGAGCTAACTCCTAACCCTTGCCTGTATAGGTACATGTAATGACTCATTATTTCTAGCAACTCTACTGGCCTTTCAGCCTAAGTGAACATGGCCTCTGTTATTCTCTACTTCTGCTTTATTGTATAGAACAGTGCTGTCCAACTTCTGTGGTATCAAGGGCCAAAATTTTTCTGGTCTACGTGGTGGAGGGTCGATAATGGTTGACCACTCCCTGTTTTTAACCACACCCACTTTGAGCCACACCCTTGTTACCTTAAGAAGAAAGGAAAGGATAAATTTACTTGGGGATGCTAAACCTAGACATCCCAAGTGATTTTGTTTACTTACTTGAAACCTCGGGCGGGTGCTCCTATCAGCAGAAAACTGCACCAGTCTGGATGTTCTTCTAGCGAGCACCACGGATCAATCGCTTCCTTCTTCTTTCTTAATGGGTGTGCATGAGCAGTGGCACAGAAAGGCAAACGTTAATGAAAAAGTAGGCAGTTTTGTTCAACAGCGCATGCATCTGCACCAGGAGATTTGAAGAAGCAAGAAGACAATCACTCCATGGTGCTTGCTGCAAGAACCCCTGAACCGCTTCAGTTTTCTCCTGATAGGAGCACCGGCTTGGAGTTTCAGGCAAGTATATACAATCACTTGGGGTGCCTAATGTTTGGCACCCCCAAAAAATAGGCTTTTCCTTCTCCTTTAGAACCATATCCACATTTTCTGCTAACAATAGCAGTGAAGATGCTTTGCAAATTTTTTATTCATTTCAGCTTGATGAAAATGACAGTGATAATTCTGAAGTGGCTATGGGAAAATTTGAAGATTACTGTACATATGAGAGATGTATCTTTAACTCCAGAGTGCAGCCTACTATTGAAAGCATACAGAAATACATAACACACTTCAAGCTGAAAAGCAGAACATGTAACTTTGGTCAGCTGAGAGATTCATTAATCAGAGACAGAGTTGTAACTGGATATGATCAAAAAGTGCAGGAAAGATTGTTAAGGCAACAGGATCTTACATTAGACAAATCTATAAGAATTTGTCAAGCAGCTGAACTTACAAAACAGCAGCTCCAAGTGCTAACAGGAAAAAGAAGTGAAAAGAAGGTTTCTCAAGTGAGCAGAATGGCCACATCTTCAGCTTCATCAGGGGCTAATACAAGTAAATCTGATTTTAAGAAAGGCAAAGTGAAAATATATGCAATATTTACCAAATACAAAGTCTGAAATCATTGTGGCAATACCCATTCATTCAACAACTGCCCAGCTTTTGGTAAATAATTCAAGGTATGTGGCAAATATAATCACTTTGCCAAGCAGTGTTATAGTAAAAACTATTCATTGATGGATAGCAGCAGTGAGGTGAAAGGAGATATAATGCTATGTGAGTATAAGGATGTGTTTACAGGTCTTGGGAAACTGCCAGTTACAAATGATATGTCATTAAAAGCTGATGCAAAACCAGTTGTACACGCCAAAAAGCATGTCAGTGACACTGAGAAAAAGGCTTAAATGTGAATTACAGCGCCTGACTGAGATGTAATTGAGCCTTTCACTAAACCTTCAGCTTGGGTACACTTTAAGCTGGCCATAGATGCAAATATCAGATCGTCTGAATCCTCGATTTGTAAGATTTTCAGTTCCTGTGTGGAGTGTCCCGACAAATATCTTGCCATGCTGATCAGTTGTTCAGTTGATTGTTCAGTCGATATCTCTGCATGTTTTGCTGATCTGATTATCTTCAGTGGGAGACTGCCACTGTCAGCTTTGTCGGACAAAAATGTTCCTATGATTGCTGTGGGACAGAACACTGGCCGATCTATTTGAAATGAATGGTTAGTGGCAGGTTGGGAGAAGAGGAGGTTCGATCGTTCATCCGATATTGCAGGTAGATCTTTGCGTCTATGGTCAGCTTTAGTCATTGTAGAGAACAAAGACAGATCCCTGAGATTGTGTTTGGATCCCAAAGAGTTAAATGAAAACATAAAGATAGAACATTTTCATATACCCACTCTGAATCAAATCCTGGGTGAAATGGCAAATGCCAAATTATTTACAATCCTAGATGCCTCAAATGGGTTTTGGCAGATTCCGCTCACTAATAAAAGCAGAAAATTGTGTACCTTTAATATACCTTTTGGAAGGTATCAGTTCGAGTGTCTGCCTGTTGGATTAAGTTCAGAACCAGAGATTTTTCACAGTACAATGAAGCAACTCTTGGAAGGAGTTGAAGGAGTTAAAGGCTACATAGATTACATTTTAATTTGGGGCAATACAGAAGCAGAGCATGACAAAAGATTAAAGTCTTAAAGATAGCAAAAGAAAATTTACTTAAACTGAATTGTGCTAAATGTCAGTTTAAGAAACCAGAAATCCTTGCAAAAAAGTTCTAGCAATTAAAAGAATGTCCAGTCCCAGTAATAAAAAAGAACTGCAGAGATTCATGGGTATGTTAAACTACCTTGGCAAGTACATTCCCAACCTGGCAGACAAGACTCCCCGTGTGAGAAGCTTGTTGCTAAAGCACACTGAGTGGAACTGGACAGAGAAGCAGGAAAAAGAGTTCAAATCACTAAAGATTCTTTGTTGTGCACAGACTCTGCAATATTTTGACATACATTAGCCTTCAAAAATATCAACAGATGCATCAAAAGATGGAATAGTTGCAGTGCTACTACAACAAGGTAAGAAATTTAAGCCGGTTGCATATGCATCACACCCAATCACACACAGACAGCACAAATATGCATAAATAGAAAAAGACTCTTTGTATTGCTTTAGGATGTGAAGCTTTCCACAACTTTGTGTATGGGACAAGATTTATAGTTGGAACAGATCACAAACCGCTGCTTACCATCATACAGAAAGAACTATGGAAAGCTCCTCCACGGATTCAACATTTATTATTGAAATTGCAGAAATGTGACTACAAAGTAGAATATACACTAGGCAGGTTCCTTCTAGTTGCAGATACATAATCAAGGACAGGGAATGAGGACATTGTTTCATCCGACAGTGAAAAGTAATCAAATGTGGAAATACATATTAATAGTGTTTTGGCTAGGAAAGCAGTATCAGAAGAAATGTGGAAGAAATTTAAAACAAGCACTGGCTCTGATGATCATCTACAAGAAGTTATAATTGCATTACATTTGGACAATCCCAAACAATATCCCAAAAGTCATATGCTCAATACTGTGATGAACTTTCTACATGGAATGGAGTATTGCTTAAAGGATCTCAAATTGTTGTGCATTCATCTCTGCATTCATCTCTGCGAAAGGACATGCTAACCATAATACATGAAGGGCATCTCGGAATTCAAAAATGCAAATGACGGGCAAAATAATCCTTATGGCCCTCTATAAATGAGGATATTGCTCAAGTTATAACAAGCTGCACAAATTTCCAAACATTTGCCCAAGCACATTCAGGGGAGCCCCCTCATACAGAGGGATATGCCATGTGGTCCCTGGGATACCATTGTAGTTGATATATTCACAATGAATGGAAAAGAGCATTTGGTCATATTAGATGCATACTCCAATTATCCAGAAGTTTGAAAATTAAAAAAGAGCTCATCATCTGAGATATGCAAAATACTTAAAACACACTTCTGTAGATATGGAATACTAAGAGAAGTAAGAACTGACAATAGTTCTCAATTTATAGGAAAAGACTTTGTAAGATTCACACAAGACACAAGAATTTGGATTCAAGCATGTCACATCAAGCCCAAGATTCCCACAAAGTAATGGTCTTGCAGATTGTGGTGTTAAGATTATAAAATAGTTGTTGAAAAAAGCTGTTCATTCAAGTCAGGGCCCAGAAGTGTCACTCTTAAACTACAGAGCAACAGCCATGGAAGGAGGCAAATCTCCAGCAGAGTAATTCCCTGCAAGACAGACAAAATTACCTGCATGGGGGCTTAAGTGTTGCCACAATGATAAGACCCTACATAAATGGTACAGACAACAGAAACAAAAGATGTGTGAAAGACAAAAGAGAAATTATGACAATAGTACAAAACCACTTGAACATTAATACACTGGAGATGAGGTCAGAATTTGGAATGGCTCTACCTGGTATGAAAAAGCACAAGTGCTACACCTAGTCTCACCTTGTTCTGATGGCCAGCATTGTCATTAGTCAGAGGAGCCACAGGACCAGGATTTGATTCACGTGGAGCAGCATCTACAAGTGGATGCTTGCTGGCCAGAGGACAATCAAGGAAAAGATGCCACTGGAAATAGGCAGTTGTCATTAGATAACAGTGAGGACAAACAGGTGGACACTGCACCCATCCAAGGAACAAGAAACTCAGATCATGCCACAGTTAATACACAAAATACAACTGACAATAACCAGGCACAAACACTTACTCATGGTGTGCAAGCACGTTATGGCCATCAAGTCTAGTTGAACAGTGTTAAAATGACAAGGCCAGTTGGTTACAGTAATATAATTATAGCAAATCACCTGTACTAAGTTACAACTATTAAGGGTTTGTTGTTGTTAGCACCATTGATGTTAAAATGTTAAAAAGGGAAGGATGTGTTGATAATTGTTGAACAGTTCATACGCGACATAGTACAGTGACATAGTGCAGTTTGAGGTGTGAACAGGTGAACAATGTGGGCAGTTTCAGTCTGTGCCTTATGTAATTATTTCATAAATATTTTTTTTTATCTTTGGCTTTTTTTATTGTGTGGTCAATGACATTTGTGCAGCTCATGTTAACTCTAAGGCACATTTCAGTTCATGTGTGAGTGAAAGTTCAAGTGTGTTTTTGCATATAATTTTATGCTTGATAAATAATAGCGAAATCAGGTCCTTAGTGCTGATCTCCAGTTTACCAAGTAGTTCCCTGAGTGCCAAGAGAACATGGTTGGAAAGAAACAGGGGCTATTATAATAAGGTAGGCAACCATGAGCTCTCAGCATCTGTCCTTCAGTGAAACAACAAGCCCTTAATGGCCCAGCTTGTGGCTTGCCAATCCTGCCCTCTAGCAACTCTTGTGAGGTCTCCAGATGAAGGAGGTGCTCTCGTTGCACACCAGAACACATTTAATTCTTTCTCCAGCACCACAGACCACATTGGAGGAACTCTCTCCTTATATAGACAATGATATTTATTCCTCATAATATCCCATTCTGCAGCTGCTCGGCCCATCTGGGATCACATAGGAATGGGACATGTTTGTTGGAAGAGAATTGTTTATATTCTGTTGCTTCCTCCAAATTGTTTATAGGCCGAAGGGAATGTTGTATGATTAGGTGCAGCTTGTGGTTTTGGGGAGAAGATAGTAATGGACTTTTAAAAACAAGTATTGCAATGTTGGTTTATGGCACTTAATCGATTTTCAAAGATACCTAGGGGAAATATTCAGCATGGGGCAACAAGGGAAGAAGGAGTCCTTACATCTAAATCTTCAGCTTTAAGTGTTTGTCAGGATTCATTTCTTCCAACATTAGTTTATTTGTCTTATTGGGTTAGATTTACCGACATATGGATGTGTCACAGTCACCGCCGGCACTAATGCAGCACAAATTGCCTTCACATTCAGCACATTAATTTCTACTGTAAAAAACAAACGACATCTGCTGCCTTTCCAGTTCCACTTTGTTACGGAAATTTCTCATACATGTTAGTCCTCTTATGCCTTAAAATAGGCAACTGGCTCGTGTTTGGGTGTCCCTAGATGAGTGGTTGTGTAACTTTTTCAGCTCAAACACTCTTTTGGAGTTCAAGCTTTGGTTGGAGTCCCAGTTACCAGCAACCACAAGGTTAAAGATGAAACATTGGGGTAACAGTCACCCTGCTATAGTTCTAGGGGTACCAAGGCACAAATTTGTACTCACCCCAAATCTCACCCTAACTGACCTTCAGGCTGGGCCCCCTTAGCTCATAACAAGGTTACAGATGTATAGAAACACTGGGGTAACTGTCACCCTGCTTTAGTTCCAGGAATACCCAGGGCACAAATAAACACTCACCCCAAATCTTACCCTAACTGACCTTCAGGCTGGGCCCCATTAGCTCATACCAATGTTACAGGTATATAAGCTTTGGGATAAAAGTCATCCCTCTATATTCTAGGGGCATCCAGGCTATATTCTGGGTATATATGATAGATATGATCGTCTACAAAACTGTGTTGTTCATCATGTCTCCATCTTGGCATTTCACCTATTTTCTCATTTTTGGGCAGGCATTTTCCTCTCAGGACAGAAAGGGCTGGCCATAAAAAAGTGGGTTTTGAGTATAAAGAGGAGTGATGTTGGTAGATACAGTGTCATTTCAGACAAAACTGAAGATATAATTTGAAAGATAATGTAGGGACCCATAAGTAGCATGGCCCTTATGGCTTCTTCCCTTGCCCTTACTTT
>CM044447.1:46011982-46025111 GCA_024363595.1 Xenopus borealis
TTTCGGGGTCAGACACCTTGGCCCACCTGAAGTTTTCCTGGTATTCCGGTGGGCCAGTCCGACACTGGCCAAATATCTATGCTTTGGGACATCAGAAAAATGAATGATGTGGGGATCTATGTATATAGTACAGACCCACAAGGACAATGAGGAAAAAACCTGATTTGGATTAGAAACACTTGTGTATTGGAAGCTCTGAGTTCATGAAGGGAAGGTTTGTAAATGTGTTCCCCTTGAGGTTTGGAAATCATGTTTACAGATGATAGAGAAACATATAAATTGTTTTCTGTGCATAAGGAAGAGACTTGTGAAAACTGGAAATCATTCATGCA
Source organism: Xenopus borealis (assembly GCA_024363595.1). NCBI lineage: Eukaryota > Metazoa > Chordata > Amphibia > Anura > Pipidae > Xenopus > Xenopus borealis. The sequence goes on from CM044447.1 coordinate 46,012,315, forward strand.
CATGAAGAGGAGACCATGAAAGTTCTGACCGTTACTACATACCTCACTGAAAGACCTTTGTGTTCTTGAAAGCTCCATACCATTAATAAAAAGGCCAATGTGGTTTGTGGAGAGCCTTTTTGCATAAACTAACATCTCCACGAGGCTAAAGATGCTCTAAAGGGATTACCTGTTTTCTCAAGTGACCCTAAAATACTGCAGTGTTTTGAATACCTGTAGAAAATACTTATGTGCTTTGTGAATTCCTGGATACTGGAACAAGAGCCCTGTGTGGTTTTTAAAGTCCTGTATTTATGAATAAGAGATCTGTGTGGTTTGGAATCCTGGCTGGGTTGGCCAGCTCCTAGCCACTTTATACATAGCTCAGATAATTATTATGCGATCTCCACTTAAAATAAACAAGACTTAGAGGAGGCACAAATTGCTGGCTCTATGGCGATATTATCAGCTGTTGACCTAACACCCGTTGTGTTAAAAATAACATGGATTAGTGACAACGAGGGACTAAGATTTCCATAAATAAACTTTTGGGTCTGTTAATAATTTGCGCAGTAGGGGGGAGGCCACGGCCTGACCAGATAATTCTCTCCTTCCATTTAAGCTCTGACCTAGTCTCTATTTTCAGGATCATTGGGTTCTCCTTGGGTAGGTTAGAAATCATTTTTGTGCCTGGGGATACTGAGCTTCCCAACACCAGCTCTCTGTGCTGGGGAGCAGATGACATTCAGACTGGTCAATGTGCTAGCAATTCACGTTCAGTAATCATTTCCGTCTGCTCCTGTGTTTCAGGAAATTGTCCTTAAACAGAGGTGGAAATAATGGCAGATTATTGTCCATTCCAGCCTCGCAATCTGTGCCACAGGTCTTTTCCTCTCGATTGCAGTGGGTAAAAAGAGGGCTTTCATGGAAACATGTTTATGTTCTTGGCTTTACATTTGCCTTGGTGGGGGGATGGGTTTACACAAGACAGGTAATGACACAACTAGTGTCTGCTTCACCCTCAGCATGAAACATTAGTTTGCCCTCTTGGCAAAGCTTCTCCAAAGTCGCTATTCTGATGTGCCCATTGTCTTGAATGGATCTTGAGACCACCCGAAATGCTTTGGTGAGGAAATTTTGAACAATAACAGGAAAAACTTTGACGAAGAATGAAAGCTATAGATAAAAGGTGGTAGCCCTGGAAGGGACATTATTATCGGTGCACTGGGATGTTGTGGGAGGAGGAAGGTTGGGGCTTCTCTAGGGCTAATACCTGTTATCTTCTGTCCACCTTTAAATCATCTAGGAATGGATCCATTATCCAGAAACCCATTTTCGAGAAAGCTCAGAATTACAGGAAGGCCATCTACCATAGATGATCCAAATAATACAAAACGTATTTCCTTTTTCTCTGTAATAATAAAATAGTACCATGTACTTGAGCAAAACTAAGAAATAATTAATCTTTATTGGAAGCCTGTTGGCTTTATTTAATGTTTACATGATTTTGTAGTAGACTTAAGATACGAAGATCCAAAGGTCCTGAGAATTCCGGATAATAGTTCCCATACCTTTACTGCCTTTGTTGTATGAGTATGCCAATACTAATTGGACCAAAATTGTTTAGTCTTTGTGTATGTGTCCATTGGAATAGAGTGTACCTTGTCTCTGTTGATAGGAATTTTTTCTTTTCTTTTTGTAAATCCTTTTTTTTTCATATAGGCACCCTAGGACAGACCCCTGAAAGCTGGGTCTAGGTCATGGACTGATATTGTACTGTATATACATATGCACTGCTACAGTGTAAGTGTATCAATAGAGTACAGCTGCTTAAAGGAGAACTAAAGCCAAAAAAGTATATAAGAAGAAATGTTGTATCTCTTACACTTAACATAATGATGCAGACCCTCACATTTGACCCCAGCTTGGATATTGTTAGGCCATCTTTTGTGTGTCAGTGCACATGCTCAGTGAGCTCTGGACTGCTGTTGAAGCTTTGGAATTTTCACAAACACGGCTGGCCAGACCCCCAGTCACATATTATAAAGAAAAAAAAAGAGCACAACGTGGGCAACGTCGAAGCAGTGTAGGCTCACCAGCATGGGTGCCGTTTACGCGTGACGCAGGCGCCACAGCATGGGGTCATGTGGGCGGGAACCGCAGCAAGGGGGTTGGGGGGCCCTGGACAGTATTCCCTGTTTGCCCCAGTCCCCCCAGTCCGACCCTGTTCACAAACCATCAAGCAGAAATTGGGGTTCATCTGTCATAAAAGCTGATGCTACAAGGCTGATTATTAGCCTATTCTAAAGCAGATTGTACTGATTTCTGAGCTGCCATGTAATGTAAATCTGAATTATTTATATTGTGTGTTATTTATAATATTGAGTGTGTCCCAATGCTCAAGTAAGTGACAGCAGCCCAGAGCAAGTTCTGTGAATCAAAAGAGATGATGGGGAGTTACTGGGAGCATCTTCACTGCCACAAATTTTTCCTGCTAAAGGGCTGGCCTTGGGCTGATAAAGAACCCCAAACATAATGTACAGCATCTCTGGTCTTACTATTTGTTAGGATTTAGTTCTCCTTTAATCTTTACAAAGGCGCTGGAGGCTGTGCAGACTTCACCTAAAAAATAAAATATTCTGTGCGAGTTTGCAGCGCCAGTGAGATGGCAGTATGTCTGTGCTGCATGTAATCTTTGGAAAGGTGTGTAATTAGAGGGATCAGCTGATTATTACTGGTATCTGAAACAACAAAAATTGTAAAAGTTGGGCCATTTCATTTTAAAAAATTGTAAAAACAAGAAAAGTGATGAAGGAGGAACTAAATACCTTGCTTGTTTGCAAAGGGACATTTATACTTACAGCTTGGCAGCAGGCCCGGACTGGGTTAGGGCAAATGCCAGAGGGGCTGCTATAAGGTCCCATAGAAAGTCAGTGTTTAGTGGGCTGGTGGGGGCTGTTTGGGCCTCTATGTGGCCTGATGGGCCTCCTGTGTACCTGAAATGCCAGGGCCTATTTTAATTCTCAGTCCTGTCCTGCTTGGCAGCCATCATATAGTGCACTAACGCCCATAGCCAGGGCCAAGGGGTAGGCAGAGTAGGCACATGCCTAAGGCGCAAAGATGGAGGGGGCCACCAGGCACGTACCTGCTCTGTTGCCAACCCCATTTGCGGTCCACTCACTTTCCGTCTTCTTGTGCTTCCGCACATGCACCCCCCTGGCTTGGCACTTCTGTGCATGTGCATCAGCATCACCTCCAGCACGTGCGCTGGCCTCAACTTGTCCATGCGTGCCTGCCACATCTTGCACATGCGTGCACACTCAGCCGGTGCCATGGCTGGCCAGGTTGCCTAGGGCACCTGGCCAGTGTGGCCTGGCTCTGCCCATAGCCTATACAGAGAGACAGCAAAACACTATGACAGAATAGATATTCCCCCTGTACTAAGCACAATTCAGCAGGAACAGCCCCGCAATTTTGCATTTAGATTTATTACACAAATTAGTACCAACAGAGAACAGAAAAGGATGAAGTCTGTATGTGAAAGGGTTCAAAGTATCACAGACTGGGCAGAAGCCCTCTCCTAGGCTTTTCAGCAAAAATAAGTCTGGTTCTGGGAGTCATTACAGCCTACATCCCCTATAATTAGAAGACAGGTCATCTTTAATATCATGCCAGAGGGATAGAACAGCTCACCCTGCATAGAACCTGTTTGAAGTCAAGCACGGCAGAAAAATGTGGTTCATGAGGCTGTGGTCATTATTACCCTAAATGCCTAATTTGGCCAATTCAAATAGATCCGGCCGTTACTCATAACCTGCAGAATCAGTGGCTGTCTGGCCTGAGATGGGCAGTTTATTTTCATGCTGACTGATTTATTGCATAGTCTTTAAAACTTCTTTGCAGCCTGCTTACTCTGGCGGCTGGCTATATGCAGGCAGTGCAGAGATTATGTTCTTGGCCTGATGAAATAACATGGATCTTAGCTTTGGTTTGATATGCACATAATTCATAATGTTTGGATTTGACCAAATATTGAATCCTCTACAAAACGAGTTGGACAAATCAAACTTAAAGAAGAAAATACATTTTATGGGGGGGCTGGGGGTGCAGTGGAGTGGTCCGGTTGGGCAGGGGTCCCCATTAGCCTTTACACCAGTCCTTGGGCCAAAAAAGTTGGGGGCTGCTGCTGGGGGGTCCTCGAAGAGGTGAGGGGGCCCGGTGCTGTGTCGTACCCGCTTTAAGAGCCAAACTAATACTGCAAAGTGACCTCCATTTACAAGAGGGATAGGTAGAGGGGTAGTTGTCTTAGAAAGATAAGTAATTGTTAAGCTACTAGAGGGGAATATATTTACACCCCACCTTCTCCACCAAGTGAGTTGTAAAACTGCAGGCTGCGCCATTGCACGTTTTCCACAATAGCCCATGTTGCTTTCAGTTAACTATGTATTCCCTGGGTGGGCACGTTTGCAGTATAGTGAATTAGCTTTTACTATTCTGTGCATGTGTTGCCCAGTTGGGTGCATGGGATACATAGGTAGGGTAATTAACATAGCGGCAATGTGCTATTTAAAAACGTTACCCTGGATTTTTATGGTAGATGTGCACCAACTGACCTGCAAGTCCACTAATTTGACCCATTGTGGGGCAGGTTTGGACCGAGAATCAAACAAAGCCCTCAAACAGCCTGATAAATAGTGACTGTCTATGGCAATTTACAGCAGCCCCTCTGGTATTTGCCAGAACCCACAGATTGCAAATACAGGCCTGTTGTGGGTAGGGTTGGTACCTGGTCGGTATTTTACCGGCCTAGTCTGTAAAAATTATGGTTGATTCCAATGTTATTAATAGGGAAAAAAGCTACAGTAATTATATAGGAAGGCTGTTTTTTCTTACGGAAAAGGTGGCAGCCCTAGCTGTGGGGCGAGTCAGTCTTCCTGCAGCAAGGGGGTTATTTACTAAAATCCAAATTTATCTCATATTTTATTAAAAAAAAAATCACAAACTCCCATGCCTGATTTTAGCTTATTTATAAATAAAAAAAAATCTTAATGCAATTGGATCACTGGAAAAACAAAAAAAATCTAAGTTTTCAAGTTTTTGCCCGAAACCCTGAAAAATTTGAATTTTCAGGATGAACAAGCGCAGACCATGAAAACTTAGGTGCCTCTCCCATTGACTAATACAAGACCTTGACAGGTCTGAGATGGCAGGTTTTCATATTTAGATTTTTTTTTTGGGTATATTACATCTAGAAATATGTAAGTTTTTTCTCTAAAAATTTAAGTTTTCTAGTGAAAAAACGAAAACTTTTCAAGAATTTTAACATTTGGATGAAAAAAAACCCTAAGTGTGTCACAAGCTAAAAATCTGGATCAATTACCCTTCATATGAATATCTCATGTCCCTTAACAGCACTGCTGTCTGGAGAAGTCTGTGATTAAAAGATAAGAAGGCTCGGCTGAGGAAGCACAAACAAAACCACTAAAACTTTAAAACATTTAAACAAAGGAAATGTAACCCTTTAATGTGACAGAGAGATATGGGGGCAATGTCAGAGTATGTGTAACAACTTACATGGGCTTATATTAAAGGGTAATTAGGTTATGAGTGCCTCCTTCAACCTCTCTCATATTTCAAATACCGCATCAGCTAAATTCTTATCATTCAGTGACTAGTACAGACTTCATGAATCTGGGTATTCCCAAAATCTAGAGGAAGAGCCTCCATGTCGGATTCCAGCAAGTTCTCCCTGTGTAAGCATCCCGTCTGCATCTCAAGGCAAAGATAAATGGATCTTCTTGAATTCTCCTCATTTTCTAAACTTGCCTCTCAGTGCAGATCAGGGTCAGGCGGCAGCAGCAGCAGCTAAAAGTAATTAGGGACATGGTGTATCCCATGCCTAAGAACTTTAAAGGGTTACTAAAACATGCCTGGATGTTTTTATTTTATATAAGTCTTTGCTGTGGGACAGTTTAACATAATGGTGCAAAGTCAGATTTTCCCCTTCTCCTCTGACAGAACCAGATCTGCAGCTGCAAGACGATTGAATGAATCTGAGAAACAGAAACTAGGAAGTATCTTAATTATCCTTTTGTTCTTTTGCCCCAGGTTAAGATTTGCCTTGCTGTTATTCCGCTCGATAACTTTTAAATTGTCCAACGAGCTGATATTGCCTTGGATTGAGCCCAAATTGCTCCTGAGCTCCTTCCAAGTACTTATGCTCTAAAATTCCAATCCTGGCAACATGAAGAATGCAATTGAGCACAGCAACCCTCGGTTTTCAGTGTAAGGGTGGCCATACATCGGCCCTTTAGACCAATTCCCCATCTTATCTGCCCGTGTAGGGGGCATTCCAACAAGTCTCCCCGATTGACATAAGGCTAAAATTTGGCCAGATATCGATCAGGCAGTTTGATTTCTTTGGTGATCAAGGACAGCATCAGTTAGTTGATGCGGTCCTCATCCTATCGGTGCCCATTTCCTCTGTTGTAATACAATTGTTTGGCCCTAGGAAAAGACCCAGTGGGCCCTTGACTCTTGTGGGCTCTGCTGGCCCAGGTCCGCATGCACATCTTCTTCTTGAGGCCGTGACAAAAAAAAACAATTTGCAGAGTACGCACTAACGCAGTGCTGCGTGCATGCGCACTAACATGGCTCACGCCCCAGTGCAGCAGGGGCAGCTGGAGAGGGGCCCTAGTGTGACCCGGGCCCCCCAGTTTGACCCTGATAGCCACCTTTACTCAGTATCACTTATTGTTCTGTTGTGGTTTATGCATTAGTATGGTCTAATTATGCAGCACTCAATCTCCAGTTTCCAGTGATATCAGCACTACAATAGATGTTGGGGCTATATAAATACATGTTAATAATAATTATAATTGTAAAACATAGAAGTAAGCAATTTGATTTAAACAGCCACCTATACGTTAGCAATGATCTGAATAGTTGCTATGGGCACCATCTCCAGAAATTTCTCCAGATATTTATCTCCAATCTTAGTAAACATGCCCGATTGAGAGATTAAAAGCAGGAAGTTGGATTCTGGCTATTATATTAGACATCCAGTCACTCCAGCCTTTATAGTTTGCATTTTTCCCTGACTAACTATATGGGAAACATTTTTTATTTTGTACAACCTATCTATTTATCCAGTTTTTAGTTTTACACTGAACTGTTCCTTTAACGTGGCCACAAAAAAGATGATCAGTTACGCTATACACCTGATCAGCCTACAGGCCAAAGTGATGGAGAGTGTACAAGAGGCCATGCAAGTTTTGGCCACCATTCTATTGTTCTGATCTCCAGCTGTAGCTTCTCTTCATTTCCTTATCTGTACCATGCGCTGGTCAAAATGGTTCCTCCCCACATATCCCCCCAAATCTACCACTATCTATTATACATGGAAGTCGGTAACTGTATGTAATAGGCCCGTAACTGTATGTAATAATTTAATAAAAGTTTAGTAATATTTTTACAAGGCTAGGATTGGCTTTAAGGTGGCCCATGTTCAATCTTTAGGGCAAGAGGACTGCAAGACTTTAATATTGCAGCTGTTAGTTGGAGCAAATGGAGTACCAGCATGGTATCATTTTAGCTATGTCTAATACAGTTACTGGCACAAAAGCCTACTTGTGTTCCACGTCAATATTAAATACACCCATTGCATTAAGGTTCAGCATGTGGCCAATGCCCCTCTAAACTGGTTAGCACACATTTAACTTACACCTTACTGTATATGTGGAATCCAGACAGCTGAGACATAAAATTAATTTCTGCCCCTTAACATAGCAATTGCCAGTATTTCCTCTTAAAGGGAATCTGTTATGATTTTTACACTGTTTAAACTGCAAATAACTCACTCTACAATATAAAATTTTATTCCTGAACCAATTAATGTATTTTTTTAGTTGTAATATTGGTGCAGTGGCAGCCATCTCAGGTAATGTTGCCTGGTCATGTGCTTTCAGAAAGAGCCAGCACTTTAGGATGGAACTGCTTTCTGGCAGCCAGCACTTTAGGATGGAACTGCTTTCTGCATTCAGTTACTGTGTCGCAGTGGGACCTGGATATTTACTAAAGAGTGCTGTTCTTAAATCTACCAGGCAGCTGTTATCTTGTGTTATGGAGCTGCTATCTTGTTACCTTCCCATTGTTCTGTTGTTAGGTTGCCTAGGGGGAGGGAGGGAAGTTAGATTAGTGACTGAAGTTTATCAGAGCACAGGTTACATGACTGGGGGCAGCTGTGAAACAGATTTCAAAATTAAATAATGCTGGAGCTGCACTATTAACTGATGAATTTTGAAAAAAAACATTTTTTCCCATGACAGAATCCCTTAAATTCTGTGGTGAGGAACAGAGAACAAATAGCAGAAGCTCTTGTTTAGATCCAGATGGCTTACTACATTCTGTACCATCAACCTGCCTGACAAAAACATTAAAAGTGAGGACATTCCCTTAATTCAGCTTTATGTCAAGGTTAGCTAAGGTCAGCAGGCACCAACTCAGCCAGGGGTTGTGCTGGGAACCCAAATGTCTTGCCTAGGAAGGCCATGTTCTACTCTCCATGCAGATCCACAAAATCAGATCTTTTTTTTTTTAGTGGATTGTAAATCTTCCATTTAATGGTGTTTCTGCCACATTCCCATAAACATGCCCAGCTACAGCTTTTTACAGCTCAAGGAATGTGGAACCGTTTCCAAAATATTTACTGAAGAGCCAATTTTTAGTGGTGATCAATGATCTGGCTTGGGTCATCTGTCTACAGCTAATGGAAGATGCTCCTCTTAACTCTGTCAGAGCTATTTACTAATGGATTGGAAACACCTGGTCTATGGAGCTGTAGCTGCCACAATAGATCCTTCCTTGTAGGGGCTGTATAAAATCTCTATTGCTCTATATTTCAGAACTGGTTAAAATGGCATACTTAAAGCAGAAGCGCCAGTACTAATTGTGGGCATTGGCTACTGCAATGGGGATAAATAATGCATAGATTTACAAAGCTGCCAGACAACAGTATAAACAGAAAATGATCCTGGGGTCCTAGTGGACTTGGATTTAAAAGGATTTTGTGGTCTCTGTAGTTGGATAACCTAACTTTATAGGACTACCAGTTGTAACTAAATACATAAATGCCTTTCTGACACTGGTCAGTGCAAGCTCTGGTCAGGAAGACCAGGTTGGACCCTACTGCCTTTCTTGGCTCTATCAATCAAGTTTGGTACCTGCCTTGTTGTGATGCTTCAAATGCAATGCTTTTAATTGGCCACTCACAGCTGGTGTAGAAACCGGTAAGCCCCAGTGTCCAATCAAAGACCAATGTAACCATCTAGAAAAAAGAAAGTGGCAAATCAGAAATGATTCCTCCCTTGAGAACAAGAAGGCAGGAGAGAAAAGAAAGGCACCAGTCTTAACTGGGCTAGGAAAGAGGGCAGTTTGTGGCCACCTAGAAGAGGCCTTCTAGACTTTCTGAACCCTGAACTGTGAGTAGTTCTTCTCTTGGTATGGTATTGAGCAGACAGGACCAGGATAAATCTTCCCTAAAGACAAAATGGACTCACATGAAGATGTGACAAAAACTGAGAGACTGTTATAGAGAAACTGATTCAATGTTTAGGCAAAGCTTCCCTAATTCACATTGAGCTGAGTGTGTTTATGAGGAAATGTATCATTGAATGCCTGCCTAGCATAACTCACATTCAGGAACAATTTATTCTTTTTCTTAAATATATTTTGCAAGAAAAACAATAAAAACAGCGGAATGGAAGTAGGTAACTATCCCTAACATCAATAAATACACTGAGTTACCCTGTAGAGCTCTCCCCTCACAAGTCTCAGTACAGATTTCACCAGCAACAAAGGCTGGATGAAGTCTGAGTTTGTTTTAAATAATCAAGAATATTTATTTATAGAGCTTAATTGGTACCACAAAGAGGCTTAAGTAGACCAGAGGCTCTGTAGGTGTAATGACAGTTCAATCACACTGTTATTGTGAAACTGATGGTTTCCTTCTGTGCCATAAAAAATGGGGTTACAGTTAGGTCTCCCGTGAATCTTCACCCAGAGTTGGTTCTGTAGAACCAGGGAACTTCTGATAGTTTGTAACCCTAGTGGCTCAGTGAAAACACTGTGAAAATCTGTCTGGTGTTATAAAATAATCCACATTGAGACTAAAACACGTGATGAGAAATGGTATAACAAGGTGGGAAATAATAAAGCTGGTGGAGAATAAAGAAAAAGGTGGAGGACAAATCCAAATGCCTCACTGACTGAATTTAGAATCATTTTAGACCACTCCATGGAGGATGGACCGAATTTTTTATTAATTCATTTTGTTTATTTGCAAATTGGGTTTGGGATTTGAGGTGAATGTTTTATGGAATGTTCAGTATTCAGCCAAATAAACTTAAAAACAGATTTGCATCTCTAAATAAAGGGGAGGACAAAAGTTGAAGAGGGAAGATACACAGGAAAATGAGGAGAAAGATAGAAAGGAGAGTAGTGTAGTGGAAAAAGAAATGGTGGGTAAGAAATTAAGTGGGAATAGAATGGGGGTGGAAGAAGGTAACTAATACAAAATAGAATGGTAGAAGGTGAATAACACAGAAATGATGAGAAGGAAAACATGGGAATAAATAGGGAGAGAAGAAGAGATCTGGAGGAGATGAATAGAAGTATGGAATAAGGGAAAGTGGATAAGGAGAACCCAAAGGAGGAGAGTGAGAAGAACAGAGAAGAAAGATGAGTGGAAGGGAATAGAAAAGGGGTAGAAGAAATTAAATAACTAAGGTGTAATTGAAAGGTAGAAGTTGAGAAAACAGTTTGGGTGGATGGAAAAAGTAGTGGAGAAAAAGGGAAACGTAATACACTGAAGAAAAGAAGCAGAGAAGCAGAGGAGATAGCGAAGTCAGGAAGAAGAGAAAGTGGGGAAGAATAAAACTGAGGAGGAATAGAAAGGAGTGTGAGAAGAACAAATGAAAAATGCTGAGAAGCTTGGGGGAGCATAGAGAAAAGCTTGACTGTTAAATTTGGAGATAGTTTTGGAACAGACGCTAACATGAGGATCTTCATGAACGTGTCTGTCTCCCAGTTTTGCATCCAAAGGACCTTGCCAATCGGCACCCACTGCGGCTCGCTTATTATTCTGAGAAGATACTGCCAATTAATTATAGAAAACACTTTGTAATGATATTGGTAATGCCTGAGTGATGAGATTGTTCCTTTAATGAGCTTCGCTTGTTGTCTCAGACACATTAGCTCCAAGTATCAGGACAATTCTGCTTCTTATCTGAATGTGAAAGCTGGCCCTCCTCTTAATTAGTATGTGACAGGAAACTTGCTAACGACCTGACAATATTCCCCTAAGTGGCAGAGAAGGAATACGGATGAGTTTGAGTTGGGTCCAGCTAATCAATGCAGCTTACTTTGCTAACTTTTTCCCTCTCAGGGAGTAAAATTATCTTATTAAATTTCCTTTGAATAAAGGCTCTTCATTGAACCCCTATGTCTGCTGACAGTCACTAGTTGGCGATTTAAGTTCAGAACACTTTGCCTCTCGCCAAAGGATTCTGGGTATTTTCTCACTTTCTCAGGGATGATTATGGATGACCCACTACAGAATCGTAATTGTAGCTCACCTGCAAACTCCACCCCCACATACACATAATCATGTGCAATTGGCAGCTTCCTACTCACAACATAGCATGGAAGGAAGAGGAAACCATCCAAGCCCACTGTACCCCAGACCCCTGAAGCCACCTTATCTGCTTCCCCTGTGATAACACCACTGCACTTGATACCCATGCTACATTGTGACAAGTAGTAAGATGCCAATGTATAATGTATTCCCCCGGAGATTAGGATTTGGGACTTTAGCATCAGGTTCAGAACTAGGGGTAGGCAGAAAAGGGAACATGCCTAGAGTACAATGGTGGTGGGGAACTCTAGGTCCATACCTCTTGTGTCTGCATACTCCAAGTTCCATCCCGTCTGTAACAGGGGCATCAGCGATAATTTGTGTGGCTTGCTAGTGAGTGGGGGGTATTAACGAGGAGGAGTCCTGTCTTGGGCGAAAAAAAAACTTCTGATCTGGCATTACATGGTGTGGCCCTTGTCAATGTGTCATTCCTACAAGACTCTGTTTTTTTATACCATGATGAAATGATTGGATGTTGTGCCACAACTGCTAACTCCACATGCCTGGCCTGGCCCTTTATGGTTTATTAAAACCCCATTGCATGCCTTAATGCAAAGCAATGCAGCCCCAGCAGATGTGTCCCATCATTAATTCCGCCTGCAACATGTTGGAAGCCCCAGCTTGCCGTATTAATGCTTTGTTTGTCTTTCAGCACAGATGGATATTTTTATGAGCTTTCTTTAGCATGACCTACCCCCCAGCAGGTCAGTCCAGGGGCAGCTGCTTCAGCGCTGACAAGATCTTTTCCTCTGGCATGTAATAACTCCCTATAATATCATTATTCTTGTAGCGCCCTGACAATGATTATTTTCTAGGCTCAGTAAATCCTAGCACGTCACAACTTCAAATCTCATTATCGCTACGGCAGCTGTGGAGTCGGCTTAGGTTCCACCACACAGGCCTGAATATGGGAATTAGTCATATATTTTATAGGAAAGATGGAGATGAGTCTAATAGGAGGTTGCCCCTAATATTCAATAGGGGAAATTGGCAAAATTCTGATTTCACATCAGTGCAGTGGTGCAGTAACTAATTGCACCTTATTAGCTCTTTGCCCTTGAAGGGCTGGTTCACCTTTAAGTTAACTTTTAGTATGTCATAGAATGTTTAATTATACGTAACTTTT
>CM044447.1:46048192-46059542 GCA_024363595.1 Xenopus borealis
AAAAGTTAACTCAAAGGTGAACAACCCCTTTAAATGCTTTGTTTCAGAAATGGTATAGTATGTGATTGTTGCTGAACATGAATTATCCAAGGGGGTATTGAACTTAATCAATACAGGAAGCACCATCTATTTAATAATTTAATTAATTAATATCAAATATTGATTATATGATTGACATACACATTTAAAACAAATTACAATTATTGGAATTTCCATTTTCCTCCAGCTTTCTTCTTTGGCATTGAAGTGCTAGGAGCAGGGCCGGACCGTGCATGCACGTGTGCTTGGAACTGTATGCGCAGGCGCACTCTCTCAACTGTGCGAGCACGCACGTGCCACAAGACAAGGCAGAGAAACAAAGGGGAGGGGCATGGGAGGGCTTGATGGAGAGGGAAGTGCTAGAGGGGAGAGAGGCGGAGGCAAGGAGGTGTGTAAAACAGAAAATAATAGACTGTTTTAGACCCTCACCTTCTGTGGATCCTGTGATGCTGCGCCAATCTATCTTCTACGGTGTCCATATAATGAGAAGCGTACCATTTAGCAAACATTGTGTTCTAATGGGTCAGCCCTTCTGGGCCCAAAGTTTACTAAGTGACAGGTTTATGACCCAGCAGGGTTCTAATTATAGAGGCTAATTGGTAGCATGGGTCACTCTCTGAGATGCAGTACAGTTAGTTCTGACTTGGCTGTACCCATGTGACTGAGGGGGAATATACATGTAATGGTGTTTAAGGGCTGTTCCCGCTGGCACTCGGCGCTCATTTTGGGTAATTACATGATATTTAGCATTAATCTTTCCACTGAGGTAACTCATTACTTATTAAAATAAGAGGCCAATGTATTTCTAAGAGAGATTTCATTTCCTCCAATTGCGCTCCAAGGCTGCATTAAAATTTTGGGTTTTGGCTGCTGCTTTTGGGAATGACACTGGAACTGGAAAAATGAGGAGTGGGTGTTTGTTTAATTCCTGGCTAATGATCCTGTGAAAGGCTTCACTCAATACACCACTTGCAGCTTTTACAGACTGGGCCAGGGCAGGAGACAGCATCGCTGGTTTTAATGGGAACAGAAAAGGCTAGGTTTCTGGGGCTTGTCCTGCGGCCAAAGTTTTGGAGGGGTGGGGATGTGTGAGGTTTTTTTTTTTCAAGTCTTAAAGGCCTGCTAGACCTCATTTACTAGTTGATAGAATACTAACACACGTTAATGCTGAAATGATATGTGTCATAAATATATATATATATATATATATATATATATATATATTATAACAAACAAGGGAAAGTTGTTCTCACCACTAATTTTTAAAACTATTAGGCGGGGGTGCAATGAGGCTGTGACCACAAAATACATATAGACAAATACAATAGGTCCTCTGCACTCAGTTCAAGTGATGATGGTCAGTTAAAAGAATATGATGATGGTCAGTTCAAAGAATATATTCAGTTGCTTCCATTGTCCTAATGATTGACGCCAACCCTAACCTTTGTCCCTTTCTACCACCAAGGAGTATCAGCTATGTGTCTGGCACAACTTCATGGCAAAGTCACGGGGCAACTTATCGCCTGTCGGGTTCTACAGATATGCAGGCTACAGCCTGACCGCTGGCCTTTATTTCATCCACCCAGATGTAAGGTAAGTACCACTATGATCATCATTAAGTATTTCGGTCATTTCCCTTGCCTTGTTCTCCAGTCTTGTATGTACCAAAGGAATAATGGCTTGGTGGGTTCCTTTTGTTGTGGTAGTTTTTATTGTGCATTCTCCTAGAAATGTCTGAGATTACACCATGCTGCATGACTTCCCCCTACCACTAACATTATTATTGACTGTACTGTTTTGCCAGCCATACTGTAGCTGGGTTACAGAGAACCCTTTCACGTGTATCCTAAACCATGTATATAACCCCCTCAATATCACACAGTTTAGTCAGCATTATTTTCCTGACACGTGATTCCTGAATGTCCTTTTCCTGTTCCAGTATGTGACGCAGCACACGACCTTACACCAAAGAGCCAAGCCTAAACCACCAGAGACTGTAGAGAGCGCTGCCCAAGAGGAGACCATTGTACAAGAAGTGAAAGCCATATCCACAACTTTCCCTTTACCTACCCCCGAATCATACAAAGATGCAACTGCTCAGGGACCACCAGCTGATCACAAGCTACCTCCCTCAGCCAATGAGGAACGTGGTTGGAGGGAAATGAAAGTCGAAATATCTACCCTACCAGGCGTTCTGGCACGACTCTCAAAAATTAGGCTTACAGGTAGGTGTACAGTGAAACCTCAATTTTAAATCTTTTGATTTAAATTTTCCCTCATTTTAAACTTTTTTTTTTTTGTGGTCCTACCAATATTTAATACATAATGCATTTCCATGATCTTCCAGGATTTTACACCATTTTTTTATGGTCCTCTAAAAAACATAAAATGGGGGTTCAGCTGTAGTAAGCAGGTTAGTTGGGTCCTGCTAAATCTGACTGCAATGTTAATGACTGTGATAGGGTCCTTAGATTGTAAGCTCTGATGGGAGTGTTCTAGGGACTTTAGATTGCAAGCTCAACTGGGGCGTGGACTGATAGGCATGATGTGTATATATATATAACCTCTGTTTTTCTTCTTTCATTCTAGCCCTAGTGGTGATAACTGCATCAGCTGGGTATGCCATGGCTCCCGTTTCCTTTGACCCAACTTGTTTCCTGCTTGCATCAGTCGGAACTGGTCTGGCTTCCTGTGCCGCCAACTCCATCAACCAGGTGACCTTTTCTTCTTTTTAATCACAATTGCGCAGCTTTGTAGAATGTTATGCTCTCAATGACTTGCAATTATTGTACATTCCAGGTAGGAACCTGAACCCCCAGGTTGATGTTTTCCTTTGCTTCTGGTTATTGGGTTCAGGGGAAGAACAGAAAAGGGTTATACTACAGAGGGAATATACTTATTATCAGTTACCTTTGAATAAAGTCTATAAAGATGGGGCTTTTTGTTAATGGAAAACTATACACCCAAAATGAATGCTTGAGCAACAGATCCTATTGTATCCTATTAAGGGGCATATTAAAGAATCTTACCAAACTGGAATATATATTTAAATAAATATTGCCCTTTTACATCTCTTGCCTTGAACCTCCATTCTGTGATGGTCTGTGTGCTGCCTCAGAGATCACCTGACCAGAATTATTTCAACTCTAACTGTAACAGGAAGAAGAGTGGAAGCAAAAGACCGAACTCTGTCTGTTAATTGGCTCATGTGACCTAACTTTATAGTTTGTTTGGTATGTTTGTGTGCACCGTTGAATCCTACGATCAGGAGGCTTTTCTTTATTTTTTAAAATGGCAGTTTTCTATTTATGATTACGGCACATACTGCTAAAAAGGTATATTATTAGGAAAATGGTTTATTTTCATGAAGCAGGGTTTTACATATGAGCTGTTTTATGCAATATCTTTTTATAGAGACCTACATTGTTCGTGGGGGTATAGTTTTCCTTTAACATTGTGTAAATCTGTAATTTGAATGTTTCAGTGTTTTGATGGTTAATACATGCTCTGATGCAGGGAAGTGGGAGGTAATTGGGGACACAGTTGATCTGAAGTTTTTGACCACAGGTTGCTAATAGCTAATAACCCAGAAGCAAATATTATATGCTGCAGTTCATTGTTCATCGGGATCATGAGTTTTTTGTCTGTAAATGAAAATAGTGTGAAATGTGTGGGGAAAAATGAATAACCCAGGGGGAATAAACAACTTACATTTTGAGTTAGTTATAGTTACTTTTGTGCTTCTTCATGGAAGTGAATATTATGGTCCTGCCCTGCTTTATGGCTGAGAATCTAGCTATCTTTATAACAGAGCATTCTGTCACAGTGACACAGATCCTATCCGATACGCATTGTAAGCAGCAGTCCTGTCCTGCTTTATTATATTGTATTCTATTGTATTGTATAACTTTATTTGTAAAGCACTGTTAAAGAGCCACAGCTCTGTACAGTGCATACAAGTACAATATATATATATATATATATATATATATATATATATATATATATATATATATATAAAAGTATACATAGGGGAGACAAATCACATAATAAATATATACAGAATCATACGACAAAGAGCTGAAGTGCTATGTGGTAAGAGACATAGTGGGAAGCCCCCTAGAGCTTACAGTCTAAGGGGCAGATTTACTAATCCAATTGTGGTCGAATTTGAAACCTTCAGATTCAAATAACGAAAAGATTAAGAGAGGATTCCTTAAGGAGGAATTCAGGGATGGAATTCCAGAGGTAAGGAGAAGCAAGATAAGGGTTTAAGATGAGAAGTGGCAGTGGATGTGGATGTGTGAAGACAAGGTGGCTCTGAGAAGAGCGGAGAAGACGACCAGGAATGTATAGCAAGAAAAGAAATGTAATGAGGAGCAGAGAAGTGAAGGGCTTTGAATGTTAGTAGAAGGATTCTATATGCTATCCTTTGCTTAATAGACAGCCATGCTAAGGATTTTAGTTGGGTTTGAGCAGATTCCCTTTTAAGAGAGAAGGATCCTGGTAGCAGAGTTTATGATTGATTGGAGGGGAGAGAGATGGGTGTCAGGAAGACCAGTTAGGAGGAGATTGCAGTAGTATAAACAGGAACCAATGAGGGCATGGATTAGTGTTTTGACTGTTGTTTTTGAAAGAAACTGGCATTTCTTGGCTATATTGCGGAGGAAGAAACAACAGGTTTTGGCAGTGTTATTAATATGATTGGAGGAGGAGAGGGACTGGTCAAAGATTATCTCTAAGCAGTGTGCTGAGTTAACCAGGTTAATTGTCATGCCATCAATAGTAAGTGAAAGGAATAAAAGGGCTCTGTTTGGGTGGAAAGACCATGAGCTCAGTCATGGCCAAGTTGAGCTTGGGATGGTGGTGGTTCATCCAGGAAGCAAAAGCTACTAAGCAGTCTGCTATCTGGGTTTGAACGTCAGTGGTTAGTGAGGGGGTATCCAAATATATCTGAATGTCATCGGCATACAGGTGATATTTAAAGCCAAATGAAGATATAAGAGAGTGTATAAGGCGAACAAAGCTTTATATCTGAGATTCTAGTTATCTTTATAAGAGCGTTCTGTCACAGTGACACAGATCCCATCTGGTCCCCAGTGTAAGCAGCAGTCCTGTCCTGCTTTATGGCTGAGATTCTGTCTACAATTCAGGAGGTAGCAAACATCGGAATTGTAGCTATGATTCACTAGACATAGGCACACTTTGTGCCCTTTGTTACATTACCCAGTAAGTGACTTGCTCAATTACAAGGAGTTGCCTCGGGAATTTGGTTGGAGAGATGTAGGAATATGTTAGAAGTTTGACACTTTATAGGAAACATTTAGGACACAGAATGATTCAATGTTAGAAATCATATTTCACTTGCTCTGGTATCTAAACCCTAAATTGCATTTTTTTTAATGTTGAGAAGATAGTTATCAATCCATTAAAATGCTCTCCAAGTTCCAATCCTCCCCTATGCAAGAGATGTAATTGAGTTTGATTTCTCCCTGTTTAAAATCCGTCTGTGCTGCATCCATTTCATTAGCCCCATATCCGTGAGCCTGGTGAGATAACAATGAGCAGGCATTAGTGCCCACACATTCCCACCCTTGCCCTGGCAATCAGATAAGTAAATAATATGGAGCAGTTGGCTTCATACAATCGTCCATCTTAATTCCAGGATTATTCATGCATGCGTAGGGGCCCCATGCTTTATCTCTGGCTTGGCATTCTTTGGGTTAATATCAGCTGTGCCCAAACTAAAGCCTTGGAGGAGGATGAAGGGAGGCATTTTGAAGAGCATCTGAAATCCCCAGATTTGTTATCTGACGAATAGATTGGCCCCTGGACACCTTGTATATATATATACAGGAAAAAGGCCCTGTCCCTATTCTCTGTATAGCACAGATCTTTTCATATCTACTGTCATTGTGTTCAATGGTTTCCCACAGGGATACTTCTTTCTGATTTCATCTTCAGTTCCTCTTATTCAGATTGATACATTTCTCTGGAGTAACAGGTAAGCGTCTGGAATTCCTGGGGGGGGTGCATAACCGTCAAATTATTTCATAATTCCTTTCAGTCCACTGGGGGAGCTCTTTCAGTCTTTGACCATAAAGGAAAAAGACACTAAAGGTGGCAAAAGACGCTCATATAGTATTGTAAAAACAAATTTTCATACGATTTTCAGTGCATGCATGGCAGGAGACAAGCTGCCCGATATCAGCAGAAGACTTGGATAACCCAGGGGGAAATTTTTGATTGGGCACCTTTGAAGGCACCTGAACATCGGCCACTGTTAGTGCTGAATTGTCAGATACAGGTAGAATTATATTGTTTCTACCTGTATACAGGTATATGAAAAAGTTTGGGAACCCCTCTCTAGAGCCCTGTGTGGTTCCATTTTTCGGGACCCGTACTCGCAACCCGGACCCGTATTCTGATCTGCTTGGACATGCTACCCGACCTGCAAGTATCTTATCCGCGACCAGCTGACCATCAGAATTCAGGAAGTGCTGCAGTTGTAACCCCGAAGTGACATCATCAGAAGTGGGCGGAAGTAGGCATGCTCAGAAAAAAAGGAGGAAGTGCTGCTGTAAATTTACTCCACTTTCAACAAAAAGATAACAAGGATATGTCTTTTATTTCCCAGGAACATTTGAGTACGGGGTGTTTTCTGAACAAAGATTTTTATTCTTACTAATTGAGACACTACAGGGAAGGATACAAAGTATCAGCTATATCCTCTCCTTGTGCCTCTAGTTAGGTGAGGGGTGGCAGGAGGCACGGCACAGATGGGATGATGTATGCGGAAGCGCGCTTCAGCTTTACACACCACGGATACCCTATTTAAAAACATCACTTATGCCCCTGAAGAAGCCAAGACATTGGCGAAACGCGTTGGACGGCATAGGTGGACAGTGGGGGACCAGCTCCCACCTGTTCCCCACTTAGATAGGTAGGAATCACGGGGTGAACACTTGAAAGGAATGGATCTAGGTAAGGGGGTTCATTTCAGCATACTGTAGGTGCTGATTCTCTGCCAGCCTTTTTTCAGTTTGTTTCAATGGGGACAGCCCCGCATTTTGGAGCTACTACTGTAGTTGTATGGCCACCTATGTTGCCATGGATCTCATTTGACAGATCACCAGATAATCTGTATGGTTAGAGAAGCAGGATGGTTATGATACAGCATTGAGGGAATCAGTGTTGGCCCATTAGCTTCTCTGCTTTCATACAGATGCTGGCATCTTAAGGAGAGCATGGAAGGAATGATAAATGGTTTGTAGCTGGGGTCTTCTGGGGGTAGGAAATTCATTTCTATTCACCCCTTTGTAGTGCTAGCCCACCCTGTGTATTGAAGCTCATCATCTGCGTGTAGAACAGTCGACCTGGCATTCTCTTTTCCAGATAAGAGTCCTAAGAGAAGCCAATTCAGTGCAGGGGTTAAAGTTCAGCTCTGCCTTTTTGTCACAATTTAATTGCTGTTTCTCTAACTCTCCAAATTGTTTTCCATTCCATTTGTCCAGATCTTTTTTTTTTTTTTTTTTACTCAAAACATTACTGCTGATCCCCTTGTGCAGGCAGAGGGAGGAGAGAGGTTTGAGTAATACCCTTGTCATTAACAGACCGTGTGCGGCTAATAAGCCGGCTCCAGTATTACCCGGGGAAGGGAGGCACGTTGTTGTGTTTATTTAGAGTAAAAGGTGTATGAAGGTGCCCAAAACCTGTCCTGTCAGGAGTTACAAATGAAATATGATATGTGACAGGCTATTAAAAAAGGGCCGTAATCTAGAATTGGAGTCGGCTGGGGAAGGCAGTGAGCAATTTCCTAATAAAATTCAGGGAAAGACCCTGCGTATATTAGGGTCACAGATCCCTTCCCCCATAACTATAGCTGTAGTCTCGCTTCCCCCAATACAGAAGTCTGCTTGCCCACGCACCATAGAGAATGGAGGGATATTGCTATATCCATGGCTCCCAAGGGCCACCTTCCACCGTTCCTATTGGGCTATCCTGGACTGTTTGTTGGATAGGGCTCTGCTACCCTGTAACGGGAATCTGAATGCTAATCAGCTTTGTATTGTGACTTTTATATTGTGTACACTGTGTATTGTGAGACAGTTACTATGCTCAGGTAAAAAAAACAGATGGGGAGCAACTCTGGGGGAGCACCTTTATAGGCACAGATGTTGGCCAAACTGCCCAACCATTTCTATTTGTATGGCCCCTGAGCGCATAGTTCATTCTTTTAGAATCCCTCCTTTAGGAAGTGATGCTGCCTGATTAGCCTGGTACTTCTCGCTGTGAATTAGATGATCAGAAACTGCGCCTCGTTGCTCCCAGATCAAACATGGTACCTTGCTTGAGGAAGCACTTTCCTTCCTGCAAATCTAAATATTCCTGTTATCTGTCTGATAACAATTTGCACGCAGGGGGGATTCTACAGCTGTAGCAGCCAGTTATACATCTGATTAAAGTCAGAATAGACAAAGCTATCAATAAACTGCTGAGTGGTTCAGGAAACATGTAATGCAATGAATGGAGCTTTATCTTAAGAGGAGGCACTTGATAGGTGAAAGCTGGGGCAAGGGATTGCAAGCTCTTGAGCAAAGACATCATTGTCCTTTGGTTTTTTTGTATACTAACAATTTTTTTTTTTAATTTTTTATGTTACTGGTCCTTTAATCTTTCCTGTGTCAGATACATTGACAACTGGCAGCCATAATTGTGCTTGAATTCTGGGAATAAATGCTGCGTTGTGGGTAAAAATACACTTGCAACTTACATCATAAATAAGCCCTACAATCTGCATGTGTGATCTTTCATTTAAGTCATCCTCATTCTGATTGGCTACTGATGAGCTGAAGTGCAAGCCGAAACATTTCCATATAACTGTTCAGATCACTTAACATAAGACTGATTTTGTAAATGGACAAGGTTGCATTTGCCCTCATAGGAAGCCTCCCACTCATCTACCAACTGTGCTAAATATCAGTCTCAGCATGTACAGATATCTAGAGGCTGGCAATTTTAGAGTATTGGGTGCACTTTTTGCCATAATTCTCCATTCTTGACCCCTGTCTGGTATCCAAGGGTTGGCACGAACATATCTGTTCTATAAACAGTTCTTCCCATAGACAGCAGTTAATGTCAGCCTGGGGCCACGTTACCCAGATTGCACTTGTCTTAACCAGATTGCACTTGTCAAAACAAGTGCCAAATCTGGTGGCACATCAGCCTGTTTGCCTGCCCTTTGCCATTTAGTCTAAATAGCTGAAGGTCTAGCTAGTAATTAGAATGAAGTTGCCATCAAGGTGCTCAGTGCCCCACGGTCAAGGAGTGTGTTAAAGCTCTGGCACAGAGCACACTTCTTTGTAACTAACAAAATGGGCAGTAATAGCTGCTGGCCAGTGCTAATGACAAACTAAAGGGCAACTTAAGCGCAACGCAATATGTTGGCTCTATAGAAATACATGTTAATAATAATAACTTGTGCCACAGTTTGATTTGGGCCGTATATGTATTGTTTCACTGGCAAACATTTTTAGGGCTTATTTATGATGTAGGCATCTGCTTTGATGAAAAAACACTAAGTGGACACAAGGAAAGCTTAGAATTAACACCAGCATTGAGCTTCCCTTAGCATGTTGCCTCTAAACATGCAATGGACTTGTGCCCAGTGAATTGGACACGTTTTAGTGTTCAAATTGGCTTTTGCACCTATTGCTGAGCCCACTAAAGTTAAAAGCAGTCCCATTTCATTCTGAGGGACCTCATTTTGCTGGCAGGGAGACGAGCAGTGCAAACCCTTTATTATAGCACTCCAGTATTCATTTCTGTACTGCCAGAGGAGACTACTTTGGATAAGAATCAGCAACACTGACCCCTTCAGAGGATCAAAGATAGAAACCTTAACCTTGTACGTGTGTGTTGCATGTCCTGCCAGGGGTGGGGGGGGGGGCACATCTAAAGCTCTGTCCCCTGTGTAAGACAATACCGGTGGGCTTTGTACTTGGGATACACTGATCAAAGGAGTCTCTCACAGTCTTCCTCACTCAAGTGTCCTGCACTGCATATGCCCGGGGTCACTGTACCTTCCACACTAACATTGCAGCCAGCAGCTTCTCTAGGGCTGCAGAGCATAAATCCTCTCTCTTAGGGATCCGACTACCTCTGAGTTGTTGCTAGATCCAAATGTGACAGGATTGGCTTTTCCCACTCCTGGGTCATTTCACTGCCCGGTACTGAACCGTTAACTAACACATACATGGGCTGGCATGATCTCCTGTTGTAGGATATCTAGGATAAAAAATGATGTATAGTTTTTACCTCTATTGTTGTGCTTTCTGTACTCATGCCAATTGGATACAGATATATATATATATACATACATGGATATATATATATACATGTGGCTTCAGAGTTCGTGTCCGTAATTTGGTAAATGTTAGGCTGTGGGCTGACGTTGTTCTCATGCCATCAAGGAAACCTGGGTTTTGGGTGTCTTGCTGTGTGCCCAAATTCCTTCCTAGCAAACTGGTAAGATCTCTAGTGTTTAACTGTGACACAAGCCTGTTTCTTAGGGGCACCATACCTTAATTAGTGGTCTCACACACAGGCAGCATTGCACATTTTGAATCCAGATCTAGAGCTGCTGAAGGATCCTTATGCTTTCATGACCCCATAATACCTTGTTTTATTATGTTGCTTATATGAAAATGTCTCAGTTTATGTTAACCCCCCCTCCCCCCCACAATCCCTTGTTTGCAGAAGGTGGAGATGTATGGCTTGTTCTGTCATATCTGCAGCTGAGCCATTGTATGTGTTTGGGCGCAGATGCTTGTGTTCCGCCTTCCATTGTTTCAACAGGGCAATTATTGTTCTGTACACGGCCCATCTCTGTCAGGCGATCAGCAGGGAATTAACATTGTCTGGTACCAGGCAATTGGAGAGAAAACACAATTTTATATCCCACATTTAAGTCAATCTCAGGAATGACTTTTTGTGTGTATGTATCTTTTATAAAATTTTTGGTTTTAATAATGTAACAGTCACTAAAGAAGGGGCAGTTCCTCCAAACCATTGTATTGCATGACCTGTGTAAATAGAGTAGAAGTAAAATACTGGGGTGTGAGTGTGGAATGGGTTGTATTAAAGTATTGTGGGAGTATGAAACTGTCATAGTGGAGACCATAATGAACACTGTGGGATAGGTGAGCATCGGAGGAGATGAGGAATTCTTATCCTTGTTGTTATACTTACAGATTAGACCAGTGATCCCCAACCAGTAGCTCGTGAGCAACATGTTGCTCTCCAACCCCTT
>CM044447.1:46113678-46134315 GCA_024363595.1 Xenopus borealis
GCCAGGCGACAGAATCTCCCCGAATCTCCCTGTCTGTCCCAGCCCTAAGCCAGGGCCTTGGTGTCCTTTCCACAAATCCAGGCCTGATTAAAACAATAAAGAATTAAAATATTTTTTTTTATTTTTTTATTTTACATTTAGAAACTTTCGCTGCATTTTGGTGCAGAATTGTCAGTGGATCTATCCTGGATGTCGTAGTAATTCCCTCTCTGGATAAAACCAAACTGAACTTGTCACATCCCGACAGACACTTCAAATAAATAATTGTACATTTCTGGGGCCATCTATCATGGGATGGGGCAGCTGCTCGGGGCTTAAAAGCTCTTGACAAAAGAGAGGAGGAAAATCTGCCTTTAAACAGAGAAACAGCCCCCCTTCCCGTATTGATTCAGGCACTAAACTCACTTAATGGGAAGGGGGGGGCTGGGAGTAAATTATTAAATGTGTGACTTGTCTATGTGCAGATACTTCCTATGTACACAATTAAATATCCCAAAAGGAAAGGTTTAAGTTCCTAACTATCCATTTTCTCTTTGTTTCACTGATCCAGCAACATAGGACACATATTATTCTCCTCCCAAAATATCAGCATTGATACAAAGTAAAAGCTTTTGCAGAACATAAACACAAGAAGCGCCCCCTGGGCTAGAGGGACTGAGTAGGTTAAACAAGCTATGAGATTATTACCCCACAGAGCACGTTATTAGCCCCAATACTATTAATTAGATTTTCGACAATGTTACATTATTGACACAGGCCAGTGTATGTAACACAGCACAGAGCTCAGGAGAAATGGGGGTTATTTACACTCAATGCCCGTGGGCTTTGGGGGTCACTCTTATTTTTTGGTTGAGAGTGAAAGTGGCATGAGGGTGGTGTATATCTACATATATATATATATATATTTATTTATGAGGTGTAGTTACAGGAGGTGACTATCTCTTGCTACACAAATCCCTGCAATTCTGCCAGAATTCAGATTTAGTGGAACAAATAAAAAGCTACATACGGTATTTTTATTTAATTTCATTGTATGCGTTTTTTTTTGTTTTTTTTTTGCTTATATGTGAATATGGAAATGAAGGTTTGGGATTACGTTCTTTATGCAACCAATTCTTTTGCAGACAATTTTGTACTCTTCCAATTTATTGTGGATTTGACGTACACTGTCTGAACATCCAAGGATTACTTTTGGCTGTATATAGAGGGGTTAATTTGGGCTGGATATTGAGGGGTTTGTTCTGGTTGTATATAGATGGCCTAATTCTGGTTGTATATATCAAGGGGTTTATATAGAGAGGTATACTCTGACTGTATAGCCAGGGGCTAAGTCTGGCTTTATATGAAGAAGTTAATACTGGAGGTATATCCTGTGGTTAATTATGACTATATAGAGGGGTTGATTCTGACTGTATATCTAAGAGCTAAGTATGGCTGTATAATGATGGGTAAATGCTGGCTGTATTTCACAATGTTAACTATACCTGTGTATAGAAATGTTTATTCTGACTGTATCTGAAGAGTTAATTCTGGCTTTATATCCCAGGGTTAATTCTGGCTATATATTCTGGGGTTAATTCTGGCTTTATTTACAGGGGTTTATTCTGACTGTGTATCCAGGTACTAAATCTGACTGTACAAGAATTAATTCTGGCTATATATTCTGGGGTTAATTCTGGCTTTATTTACAGGGGTTTATTCTGACTGTGTATCCAGGTACTAAATCTGACTGTACAAGAATTAATTCTGGCTATATATTCCGGGGTTAATTCTGGCTATATATTCTGGGATTAATTCTGGCTGTATTTTCAGGGGGTTATCTGACTGACTGTATATCTAGGATCTAAGTATGGCTGTATATGGAGGAGTTAATTCTGGCTATATATCCAGGGGTTAATTCTAGCTGTACATCTAGAGCTTGGGGCTATATCTGGCTGTTTATAGAGGGGTTAATGTTGGCAGTGTAACTAATGGTTAATTATCACTGTATAACAGAGGGTTAATTAGGACTGTATAGCCTGGGTTAATTATTGTTGTATACAGGGTTGTTTATATTTACCTCCCAACATTTTGAAAGTAGAGAGAGGGACAAAATTTTTTTTTCGCAAGTAGCGCGGCTACATTTTTGACCACGACTATTTTTGTGACCACACCCCCTAATTACCATGTTCATTTGGTAGATTATTAAAGTTTGAAAATATTTCTCCTGTTATAATGACTTATTTTCTTATCTCAGAAGTGTTACAAAGTATCTTCTTTGCACCTTTTAGCTATTCTGGACTATCTGCCAAAAGCCAGTTAAGTTAGAAACTGTTTTTTTTCCGGCTGTTCAGTGCAGAGAAAAGAGGGACTTTCCAGTACAAATGAGGGACTGCAGGTTGAGCTGTCAAAAGAGGGACTGTCCCTCCAAAAAAGGGACAGTTGGGAGGCATGTTTATATCTAGGGGTTAATTCTAGCTGCAAATAGGTGTTAATTCTGGCTGTCTTTCTACGGGTTGATTTGGGCTGTATATCCAGGGGGTAAGTCTGGTTGCATATAGTCTTAGGGCTAGTCATCAGCGACTAATCCCCCTGAATTGCTTACCCATGTCTTGCACCTGCTAAAATGTAAAGTCGCCTGCACCTATTCACACGCGGCGCTGCGTTTTTCTAAGTCGCTCATGAGTCAATTTTGCTGTGCCACGTGGAGTTATAGGTAGAGTTAATAATGCTTATACGTGTGTATTTCTATGAGACTAGATACACAGACAGATAGATGCTATATATACAGCAGAACCTTCATTTTACATTTTGTTTAATGTTTTAAAAGCTGTTTTTATATTCTGACATATATATATATTTTAGAGAGAGAGAGAAATATAGAGATATCTATAGAGAGACATAGAGAGGGATACATACATATACATATAGAAACAGAGATAGAGATATATATATATATATATATAGAGAGAGACATTGAAATATATATATATATATAGAGAGATGTAGACCTATATAGAGACATAGATATTTATATACAGAGATATAGATATATATATAGATGTATATATATATAGATATATAGAAATATAGATAGATATAGAGAGACAAACAGATACATAGATATATATAGAAACCTAGAGACAGAGCTATATATAGAGACACTGAGATATATAGTGATATAGATCTATATAGAAATATATAATATGATGTGAGCATTACAGTAACACATCACGGTCTTTCCGTCCCAGCACTGAGTAGAATTGCTCTGCTCTCCGGCTCTTTATAGAATTTTCAGCCAATCCAGGTGCCAAGTCACCTCCAGAGCCCTTCTGTATTGGGTGCCCTTTACCAACAAATGGCTAATTAGCATAGGGAGGCTTCCTGTGATTGGCCAGGCGCGCTGCCTGTGACGTGGTCCCTCCCCAGGGCTGAGGGATGAGTGAGGGCAGGGAAGCAGCAGGCAGTCTGTGCGCAGCAGTCGCTCAGGAAAGTCGCAGTGAAATCGCTCTGGTGTCGGGCTGTCAGGATCAAACGGCGCCAGTGCGGCGGTGCCTATGGATAAGTGTGCGCTTGTACAGAAGCGGAATTAAGGGAGCTCATGCCCCCGGATCGTTGTATGCACACGGGAAGCTGGCAGTAGGGCGCCCATGTCCCCGGATCTATGGAGAAAGCTCTGACCCCCGTCCTGTGCCCAGAGATGCCCGGCTGGATGCGGGAAGGTTGCTCCGCCTGGATTTGGATAGAGCTGCGGAAGGAGTGGGTCCCTGTGTGGGGGTGCTGCTGCTGCTGAATGATGCCCCTATGGATGCCAGCCCCGTGTCCCCGGTGAGAAGAAGGCTCGTGCTCCCCCTGTGCACCATGCTCTTCCTCTGCCTCTACATGTTCTACTCGTGCGCCGGCTCCTGCGCTTCCCTCCAGGGCTCCGCGCCCTCCCAGCAACCCGGGCTCCTCTCCCAACTGCTGCTCCGCGCAGAGCCCCGGCCGCCCGGGGAGGACACGTCTATCTCCAGCTTCTACAGCGGCTCCGGGACCAAGAAACTGCCCCAAGCCATTATCATTGGGGTGAAGAAAGGGGGCACCCGAGCTCTGCTGGAGTTTCTCAGGGTCCACCCAGACATCAGGGCTGTGGGAGCCGAACCCCATTTCTTCGATCGGAATTATGACAAAGGACTGGACTGGTACAGGTGAGTCCCCCCTATTTCTTTACTCTCATTGGGAATGGTACTGTCCTAAAGATTCCTATATATCCCAACCCCTATTTATCCTTATCACTTCTCCTCATTATTCTGCCACATAAACCTAAATGTTAACTACCCCTAGTATTTTCCTGACAAATTCTACCCCACCACTGCCTGTCCAACTGAACTCACCCCTTCCTCAGCCTCAGACAGGTCCCTGAGCAGTTTGTGGAGAGAAGGTGTAATTGTGTAATTATTACTCTGTAGCTCCCACAGTAACCTGAGTACCTATGGGCTCTTAGTATCGGTGGCGTAACTACACCCACAATTCATTTTTTTACCCCCCAAGACAAAATGTAACATGTTTTGGGTCCCCTGCAGTCACAGAATCTGCCCCTGGCAACTAGTTATACAGATAATTGACTATAAATGGATTATTATGCACGAGACAACTATTAAAGAGAATAGGGGGAGTCAGGGATAGCTAATTGTAATGCTGTTATTATTACTGTATTAACATGTATTTATAGAGCGCCAACTTATTTCGCAGAGCTGAGTTAACTGATACATTTTGTACCTGCTCGGAACTTCTGTAGATCATTAAGTGACAGAGCTTTCTACTATCTGGCCACCTCGCTGGGCTTCCTCTCACCTGCTGGGACTACCCCACCGTCTTGTGTTTTGTTTACAAAGGGTTTTAGTAAAGGGTCGTATCCAGACCCCAGAACTGGGATTCTCTGCCCCCTCAGAGAGACCCTTCTGACTAATAACCTGCTCAGCCGTACAAAAGCTCGCTCTGGAAAAATAAGGGTGCAGGCGGGGGGTCAGCTCTCCCCTCTGTTCTCCTTGTACAGATTCATAATTTAGCAGCTGCCTCTTGTCACCCACTGAGGGGGTCACCTACTCGCAGCAACGGCAACAAAAATCCCGCTTTCCATTGATCTCGGCGGGATGTGTTCATGTTATTCCAGGAAGATTTTTGTACGAATTATCTGAAATTTATTCTCAGTTCCGGAGAGCGAAGGAACCCGCAAAGAAGCGCTGAAATTGAATTGTAAAAATATTGATTTCTTTAGAAATGCTCTCTCTCGTTTAAAGGGGAGATCTGGCTGCTTTAATCAAAAGCAGAATTCTGTAGCCGCCCCAAATTAAGCAACAATCTATTGATTTTGTTAAGTGCACTCCCTTCCTAACAGAATCTCCATGCAATCTCAAGCAGCAATAGCAATCTCACTGCAGTCTTACAATTTCACCCCTGCTATGGGAATATGCGAGCTGCACAGTCATAATATTTGTGCATTGTAAGAACCGGGGCATCAGATTTGCATGCATTTAGCTGTAGGATTATTTTAATACTAGCTAAAGGCTGGTATTGGAATTTAACTCAAATTTAAAAAAAAAAAAATCTAATGACATTTTTAGAAATTTGGATTAATTTTTATTGCAAGCAGAACATTATTTGTAAAAATTGCTATTTATATTGGGACATGGGGCAAATAAATGATGAAATCTTTGTGTGGAGCCCTAACAACTTGCTGATAGACCTCTGAGAAAATAGGGTTGCAGTGACCTCTGTTGGGAAGTTTGAGTAACGAAAGCTGCAACTGTCATCCAAAAGTGTACGAAAGTAAAATTAATCTCCGAAATGGAATTTAGATTATACAATTTCAGAAATTGGGTGAATACGATCATTATAGTAATGGAAGAACCAGGAACTTAATTCTCTATAACATCTACACTTCTCTAATTTCAACCCTCCATCAGTTTTTTTTTTTCTATTTAAATTTAGAATAAGTTTCTATAAATGACAGGAATTTCATGCGGTTTATTTTCCAAGAGTTTAAGGTGTAAAAAATGATTATTGGGCAACTTGAATACATTTAAGCACTTGGCAGAGTGAAACATTTGAAAGCAGTAAGAAAAAAGAACAGAAACAGTGAAAAATAAAAAATGAAATCAGAACAGAGGAACAATTATTAAAAATAATTTGCATTTGACAACTAGTAAAGTAGTGAAAACTAATCTTAAAATCAATTTAAAATTTCATTTTGGAGTTACAGTAATTTACTAATGTTTATTTTATATTATATGTTTTTTTTGTTGCCAGTTCCCTTTGATTTTTTTTTGTTGTTGTTGGTGATTACTTTGATGTTTTTTGTTTCTTTCTTTGAAAAATGTCATTTTTGTCCCATTAATGAGCTTCACGCACTGTACAGGTAGCCTTCATATACTCCTAATTTCGTCTTTGAACTGCTGCACGGCGCTCAGATCTGTCTGATTACAGAAAATCTGCCAGAATTTTTTTTTTTTTTAGAGATTATGAAATTATTTTATAAAGGTAAAAACAAAATGCCTTTGAAGTGAGACGTAAAGTGTCACATTTGTATTTTTGAAAGGAGTTCTAGACTTAAAAAAAGATTAAATTAAAATCCATCAAAGTTGGGATGTTTTGCTTTCGAATGTAAAGTGTCGACTTTCATGTGCATATGGGAATGGGGGGCTTTTAGCGGCTGATGGTGGGGGGGAACGGTGGAGTTCTTCAAGGAGAATGTGACTTGGATGAAAATAAATAGTGTCGGCAGAGATAAAGAGACTAGAGTTTGACTCACAAGCATTTTTTGGAGGCTTTTAAAACATTAAACCTTTTTGAAAAAAAAAATGTTAAATGTGGGTTGAAGTTCTGGCAGATTATCTCTGGCGTGGAAAAGGTTAATCCTTTTGAATTCTAGTAGCCTTGGTAATGGAGCAGCCTTAATGGAAAGGGAAAGTGGACATGCAGGAAGACGAGGCAGAAGAAAAGGGAAAGGCTGGATTGTTGAATGGAATAATTAGGTCCACCCAGGGCAGAATTTGCTGGAGAAAATAATCAATAATTCACATTAGCCAGAAGCGCAACTTACAGGGATCTCAATTAGCCAGTTCTGATGTTTGTGCATAAATAAGTTAATGCAACGAAGAACCCACAGAGCTCTGGGGCAACTTAGTTTGGTGGATTATAAAAAGGGAGGGTGACCAATCGTTCATGTGGTACCTTTGCATGGTTCTGTTTGGCTATTAGTGAATCTTAGCTGGATCTCAGCCTGAATTAAATTTAACAAGTCAGCGGTGACCTTTATTACCTGTGTGTCAGCCCCTCATTACTCCCAGTGGCTACTTCTAATTAATGTATTGCTGAGTGTAGTAGAACAGACTGTCAGGTTGTCTGAGAGTGAGGAATGTGGTGCAGGTGAATGGTTCAGTATTGCTCAGCCTTCCCAACTTCCAGTATCAAGCGTTACTAAACAGTGCTTTTAGGGGGCCCACAGACACCAGACCTGTTACATCCATCATTGTAGGAGGGAGTGACGCGACATTCAGGCAAGACAATTGCTTACAAGAGATACCATTGTTTGACTTGGCCCTAGGGCCTTCTGCTTCTCCCTGCAGAATGACTTATTAACAGCAGTGCAGCCTGGATAAGGAATTATGAAATACATTATTATAATATTATTATATTGTTGGAATGGTTGGTGATGAACTTGTGTATATGGGAAAAAAAATAGCCGTGAAAGTGTGTTGTAGGGACAATACATATTGAATAGTAAGTAGTTAGAAGTAGGACAATAGCCTTTAGGAAGGGACTATGACTGTGGGATAGTAGGTATATTAGGGAGAGATGGTGCCTATAGTAGCAGTGGGATAATAGTCTTTGGGAAGGGACTGTGGTATAGTAAGTGATAGCAGGTATAGTAGGGAGAGATGATGCCTATAGTAGCGGTGGGATAAAAGTCTTTGGGAAGGGACAGTTACTGTGGGATAGCAGGTATAGTAGGGAAAGATGGTGCCTATAGTAGCAGTGGGAATAATAGCCTCTGGGAAGGGACTGTGGCTGTAGGATAGTAGGGAGAGATGGTGCCTATAGTAACAGTGATATAATGTGGGATAGAAAGTATAGTAGGGATATATATGGTTTTTATGAGTATCTCAGCTTGCAGCCATTGAGTTACAGCTACAGGGTATTGATTCCATGTGAGACCATTTTGTGGCCCTTTATATAGAGCTCAAACTATAAAATCCCCACTATATTATTACAAATTTAATTTACATTTATAAACATTTAAAGTACCATAAAACCTAACAGATGCCTGTGTGTGTGTGGGGTGGGGTGCAGTTTAACAATACACGTATTCGCTGTTGCCAAATTCAGCTCGGCAAGCAAGTTGTAATCAATGAGTTATTTTGGGATGAAGCCAGCTGTAGGACTAGTTTTAAGCAAGATAAACAGCTTTTGCCCCGACCCATGAATAAGAACTTTCCATTAACAGGATAGTGATTCTACAAGCTGTACGACAGTACTGTGGCAGGTACTGATTTCATGCCTTCAGTGCTTAGCAGGAAACTAGCCCTCATAAATAGGGATATTCTACCATAATTGTATGAGTCTTGTAAGAGCTGCCATAATTGGTTTAAGACTAAAGACCAGTTAAGGTGAGATTTGGGGTGAGTACTTATTTGTGCCCTGGGTACCCCTGGAACTCTAGCAGGGTGACTGTTACCCCAATGTTTCTGTATATATTTGTAACCTTGTTATGAGCTAAGGGACCCAGTCTGGAGGCCAGTTAGCGTGAGGTTTGGGGTGAGTGCTTATTTGTGCCCTGGGTACCCTTGGAACTCTAGCAGGGTGACTGTTACCCCAATGTTTCTATAGATGTATATATTTGCATCCTGGGGCTCATCCTTAAAGGCAGCTAGGGTGACACCCAATGTTCCCACTAAGGTGAGTGCTGTGCACAAATAATTTTGTGTGACAAACTGAAAATTCTGACCTGAGCACAGAGATTTTAAAAACGGCGAACACAAGTTTAAAATGTGCACAAAAGAACTTTTTTGCACACATACCCGAGAAGGAATTAGAGAGAAACATTGGGTGTCGCCATGGGTGTCTACCAGCACCCTTTAAGATCTCTGGGTTCCTTGGATAGTTGAACCCAAAATAGCTTAAAGCCACTCCTTGTATGGGGACTTGATGCTCTGAGAATTTGACAAACCAAGGCATATTGGAAGTCGCTTCCTTTACAAATTAATACCGACTACGCTCGTAGTAGGAATGTGAACCCAAGCAGCACCACTACATTTATTTAGTAGCGGGACGGCCAGATCTGATAACTTTGTGTGTCCAATGCTTGGAATAGTGGTTTCCGACTCCCAATCTGTCAGATGGAGAAATTAGTTGCAGGCCTTCTCTGTAGCTGGTGAACCAGTCGTTTCCTGGAATTAGGGTTATACCCTTAGAAGATTCAGGATGCTGTCACCTTTATGGAACCCTATTCCAGGAAAACAGCTGGCTTAATCCGTGAATGAAGGTCACATGCCCGCTGGCCACAAAGATGTGATAGCCAATAGGTTTTGTGTGGAGGGGGGGACGGGGGGTGCAGACTGTTCTATTTTACAAAGTTACACTTCTTTTTTTCTGTCATTAATTGCCTTAAAAGCCTCAAAAAATTTAATTTCTAACTAAAAATTAAAGTGTCTGTTATGTGGTTCCTTTTATGCGTGCAACACCTAATATTGAAATTTTAACAATAATAGGCAGCAACTCAACTATTATTTGACAAGAGCCAGTGTCCATATTAACCAGCGCCCCTCATTCTCACAGCTATTGAGAAAATGCTAGAAAATCCTTAAATGGGTTCCTCTACCCAAATACTATTTTTTGCATAGTAAAATCTGAATATTATCTTTCATTATATTTTGAAAACTATGTAAACATATTAAAAATGTTCAAAGTTTTAAAATTTATTTAAAAAATGTAATTGCAAGCAATATAACTC
Organism: Xenopus borealis; assembly: GCA_024363595.1. Lineage (NCBI taxonomy): Eukaryota > Metazoa > Chordata > Amphibia > Anura > Pipidae > Xenopus > Xenopus borealis. Next base: position 46,123,649 of record CM044447.1, read on the forward strand.
TTGCCTCTGAAACAGTGTTGCAAGATTATCAAAGCTGATTAAAAAAAATACCCGGAGGAGACCCAACTCCTGTTACACTGTTTAAATAATTAGAACTCATTTAAACTGTTTCTCTAGCAATTTATGTTTTTGATGCAGAATGAAGTGTGATTCTCCTGCCAAATCCATTCTACCTGTTAACATGCCACAGTTAGTATAATAATTTGCAATATTAAACTCCACATTTAATATTGATTTATTAACGTTTGGAAAATTTATTGATGACGAACACAAAGTATATTTTTTTTAAATTCTATTCTAATTTTAGTTTTTAAATCATTTCCTTCAAGTTTAATGGAAATAAATCAAAAGCAATTTTCAGAAAACAATTATATTTCCTGTCGCCTCGATAATCTTTTTGAAACCTCAACTAATTTTGAAAGATTGTGTGTCAAATGTTTTTTAAATTTGAATTTATTTGTCTAAGAGGGACAAAACAGTTTTCACTGCACTGATATTGAATCCCTACTTGTTGATTGACACTTGAAATATTTTTATTTTCTAGTTTAATATAAAATGTTCACCAATAACTTCTTGAGTGTAATTGTATTTATATACAAGTGTAATTGTATTTATATACAACATCCATGAGAGAATACATCATTATTATCTTTTTCCTCCATCTAAAATATCAACTAAAATTAAGAAAAAATTGAATTCTAAAAAAATAAATAGAATTAAGTTGCTTAAAGTTAATTGAACAATTTTTCTTTTCTGTTTTTCTGCTATAAGAATACCTGTACAATAATTTCTTTATTCTCCGTTTACAAAGTCGCACTAAGACAGCCCATGCCAACTCTTTCCAAACCAAAGTTTTCAGTGCAGCTGAATAAAGATTTGGGCATAGATGAGTTAAATGATATATATATAATTAAATGATATATTATATATTATATATATATATATATATATATATATATATATATACAATGTAGATCTAAGTATAGAACTTTCTTACTCCAAAGTAAATGTTTAATACAAAGTGTTTCTGGGTTTTGGAGTGGCACGGTTATGGAAAATGAACCCTGTGCTGTTACTGAAACCCAAAAAGGCTCCTGTTGCAGCATTAGATTAAATCATATTCTTTTTCGCCTGATATATATTTTTCATTCTCCCCCATGCTGTCGGCTCTGCACATCGGACGTGCTTCTGGGATGTTTCAGAGGACTTATAGACACACATGGCTCACAGTGTTTGCCCCAAGAGTAGGCAATTCTCACACTTAACAAATCCAACCTCCCCACTTGAAATATATATTTACCGTGACGGAGAGAAAGCAGATATGTAAAATACAGCCATAGCCCTTCTGAAAGCTGGAATTGACTCGGCATGGTTTTTATTTTAAAATTTGTAGCTCGTAGAGCCGGGTAATGATCCTCCAGTGATACACTTGGCAACTCTGTTGCAAACTTTCTTTGCAGTTGTTGTATATTGTGTCACCAAACAATGCATCCTCTGTTAAATTAAACATGATGAAATGGCTTTTTTTTTATATGAAATTCCCTTGCAATCCTCAATTCCCGTTGTACAAAATATAATGTTTCTGGATGATCACCATTTGAACACTGCAATGTTTTGTTTTGTTTTTAAATGATGCACTTTCAAAAATGCTGCATCATTTTGAGAAAGAGTTGGGTTATTTTAAAATATGGTCATTTTTGCGGTGCTTTTTGGCCCAAAGGGTAAATATTTATTCACTCTAGTAATGCAGTAGCCCAGTTTTGTTGAAAGTGCAAACAGAAAGGAAGTTACGAATGAAACGTTTTACTTGCGCAGGATGGAAACTAGCTGGGTTGTCAGTTACAGTTAGTCATTGTCTAAGGGTAATTAGATTTCCTTGAGGATCATCATAAAAAAACGATTTCCATATGCCCCCGTGCAAAACTCCACAAACTTTCCCTTAACTAAATGTAAGTTGCAAGGGGAAGGTCAACATTCATTCAATGTTGTTCTTTCAATTCAGTTATGATCAGTGATTATTTTATAAGTCAGATGTCTACCTGGTCTTTAAAGTTTACTTGACCATGTTATTGGAGTTGAGGAAGGATCTTGGATCTCTTGTCAGCACAGTTCTTATGTTTTGTCAGGCCTGGGTTATTTGCCCTTAGAACAGTGTGAGATATCAGCACAGATGGCAGGGATAATCCAGTTCATGGGTGGGGGGAGGGGGGGCTGTTGCCCCAGCACACTGTCTTCGGTCTCCAAGTACTGTGCGGGTAGAGATATAATTGTGCTCTGGGTCGAGTTTCTCAGCCTCCTTCACCTGTTGTGCTGTTGAACTGTCCAGAAACGTTGGCATGTTTGCTGCTGACTTTTTGGAGTTGGCCCGACTGAGCTGGCTTTGATAATACCGATGAGCGTGATTGGGCCTCCAGCTTTGGGATCAGAGAGAATACTATCTATTCCATCATAAAAAAGCTTTGTTTGCTGGGTCATACAACAAATGGGACATTTATAGCGTAAATTGTTACTGACAGTGCTTGTGGTGTGCATTTGTCAACCTATGGCATTCATTTTATCCCCAACTTAAATTTTGCTGAGATTTCATTAACAAAACAAATAAAATGTGGGCCTACAGGGTGGTCTTCAATTTCATGACTTTAATTCATACTTCTTGTACTACATCTATCACCTATATGTTCCCCTACATGCAAGTGATACAGATAGCACATCGAGTAGCCATGTAATTTATACAACATCTAAGAACCCAAGTTTAAGGGAGAACTAGAGAGCATTGTTCATTGGTCAAGGTTGGCAGCAAGTGACACTCACTCCCCTGGCTTTACTCGGCTTTACCCTTAATGTAGCCACGAAAGGGCCACATTGTAGAAGGCATCACTGGTAGGATATTAACATTCCTTCTGCCCCAGCCCTGTGCACAGGAGGCTCAGTGTAATAACCAGCAAAAGCTTAAGAAACCCTAAACAAACGGCAGGTTCCATTATTTCCTATCCTGATAATTAGAGGCTCATCTTGGCTCTGTTTCTTAAGTGTATAGCCATCTTTGTAGTTTATTACAGGGCAGGAGGAAGAGCAGTATTCACAATTAGTGGGGCTTTGAAGGATTATCCTACAGGTGGGATGTGACATGACCCTAATGAAAAAGAGGTCATTTTGCTGAGACAAGCAAACAGCCCCCGGGCACTGGGAAAATATGCACTATTTTTGTTTCTTGTCCTCTGCTAGTAAAACAACTCTGGCATTTCCTAGCATTCAGCTTCTCTCCTAGTACCATGACATGAAAATGTTTTTATATATCTCTAATGTCTGTTAAGGAGGCCGTGACCAGATGTTGGCTCACAAAGGGGGTTTCAAACCCAAAGGAAGATTGTAGTTAATAATCGAAGGCCTGGCGGAATTAAAGCACCATCAGCCCCAGATCTAACCAATGTCCAAGTCAGTACACAGTATCCATGTATTGTGTTTAGAAACAAGCACTGTGGAGCTGCAAGGGGCAGAGTCAAGGTACCTACTCAAAGGCAGTTTCTGAGAAATGGTCAATGAACACTTAGTGTAATGCCCGTTCAGCGGTTAAGCTGTGGGTGAGGAAACAAAGAGAAAAGGCTTTTCTATAAATTAAAAGATGAGTTTTCCACTGCTCACTCAGCATTTAGTGTCTGCCCAGAGCTAAGCTGTTAAAAAATGAACAGTGGGGAGTCCTCCTCTGGTTTTCCAGCTCTGACCAATCCAGTTCCAGTTACTTAAGCGAACACAATGGCTCAAGTGGTTGGGGGTGGAAGAAGACTTTTTATAGAGGCCAGAATGGGAGGGGAGGGCGTCTTTGAATGGGAACAGCGGAGGCTAATTGTGTGGGGGACCATGCAGAGGAGACAGAGACACGCAGACGGAAAAAAGAATGGGGAGCCTGACAGTGTGGATGAGAAACTGGGGTGAGGGAGGAGGGGGCAGTTATTTAGTGGGACTGAATACAGATCGCAACAGTTGAGAAAACAAACCTGCGGGGTACAGGAATCTCCTGCTGCATCTTAGAACAAAACATCGTTCGTCCCCACAGGATCTAACATGTAAGGTTTATGCCTCCCAGAACCTTTACACATGGGCAGCCATCCTGTATTGTTCCAAGCCACTCACGCTGCTCTTTAAAAAGAAAAAAACTTGGAAGGTTTGTCGAGCAGCAAATGACTCTGACCTGGGGGTTTTGCTAATGGAAGTCATGTGATGCGCAGGCGCTTCATGGGTTTAGACAGCAAGCTCAGCAAAATGTGTCAAACCTCGGCCACCTCTCATTGTATTGAGCGCACTGCATTTAATATTGTGTAGTCCTTTTAAATGTTGCCACTGACCCGTTGTCCATGTGTACTACACCCTGTTTAGATGGTTACATGCCTCCATCTTCCTGCTATTGTCCCAGCCTAAAGTCCAGTATACCGTGTCTCTGTTCGGTTGTTTGTAAAGGAACATGCCTGTTTCACACCCATAATCAACACCACCAGACGCAAGATGTAAATTTTGCAGCATCAAAATGATATTCCTTCCCAACTTCTCCTTCCAACAGAGACTTATTTAGCTTTTACATAATCCAGACACGAGGTTTGCACATATTTGTTGCTTCCCAGCATGCCATGGGCCATCCCATTCAGCCTGGGATCATTAACATTAGAGCCGATGATTCCATTCTCTGATTAAACTCGGGCCCAGCAGGGCACCATGAGTGCAGGTGAGTCAGTGGCACTCTGTGTGTGTTTGCTAACAAATTAGAAGCCCCTTTAATCCACTGAGAATTTGCAGCAATTTAAGGCAATTTAGCAATCTGCTCTTTCCAGCAATTACCACTATTATTCGAGGGAGGATGAGTAAAGAGAATGTAATTGGCCCCAGAAATGGCTTCATTTGTAGCCGTACAAGGAATCACAACTCCATTTAGTCTGCTGGATCTGTCATCTTTATCTGTTTTATTGCAGCCGTAAAGGATGTGAAGCCCTTTAATTGCTATGTTAATGGGGGATAATAGCATATAAAGCTGAATAAGACTGTAGATTCCTGAAGAACTGGTTGTGTCCATATATTTATATTGTCTGGACATTAGGATGGAATGTGCTAAGGCTAGACTCACTGCAGATAAGCATGGCTTCTCCCATCCATACATGTTCTGTCTGTAGTAGAACGTAGACTTTATCTATATTGATATAATAAGATAACAGGGCTTTAGCGTGGAATTTTATTTGGCTGTTTATGAGGAGCAGTCAGGGACCACACTCAGTACAAAGCTTCCCTCTCTCCCTTTGAAACCAGTTGCATTCTCTGTCTAGTCTGGGCTGGTTGCTCTAGGATGAGACATTTTTTCCTCTATTTGCTGTAACACCTGCAATTCAGCTGACTTCAAATATTACAAAGCTTTTTATCTCTGAAGCTTAGAAACCAGTTTAAAATCAAACATTCATTTCTCCAGTTCAAATGCGGAAAATAACTAGGTTCTGTAAGGGAGGTATTGTATAAAGGCTTAAAGCAGTGGGTGTTGGACTTATTCGGTTTAGACCATCAGCTTTGAGGTCTATACATTTAGCCATGGTTAAAGCAGCGTTACAAACATAAGAGAACAGTTATAGTTTCTAGAATATCTACAACATGAAAAAACTGTTCACCCCAAGTCTCCCTCTATTTGACCTCCAAGGTGGAATTCCAGGAGTATCTATGAGGGCAAATGAACATTCTATCCCCTTCCTACTGTAACTACCCCAACAGCCAAAGCAATGAACCACTGTTGAGCACTTGTCATTTCAGATGTTTCTAAGCTGGGTTTATTTTGCACAAATGTGTAGTAAAAACCCAGTGAAGTGTCTGTTCACAGAAGAGCTTTATGCAAGGGAGTAGTTGCTGGCCTTCTGTCAGACACATCAGGGGCAACAATATGGAGCAGCAAATGATTGCTGAGTGAATTTTCCTTTCAATAGCCATAAGCCCATGAGTCTGTATGGAAAACCTCAGAGCCATCCAGATGCAGAGTACATGATCGTTGTATATTGATTATGGCTTATGCTGCTTTTCTTCCCCCCCCCCTACTTTCTACTTATTGAGGTTGAACAACTTTCCCAAATGCGTAAGCAGCAGTGGTTAATTAGCAAAGTAAGTCAATCCATCTCAGTTCTGCACAAATTACTATTGTATGGAAAACATTAACGGGCAGCACTTATAAAGGTGCCATTTGTCATATGGTGGGACCTGGTCACTCAACTCTTTGTATTATAGAATAATTTTGTTTAAATGATTTGCTTTTTAATTCTTGTGGCACACATGACATTTTAACTGTCATGGTGCTCCCAGGAAGAACCAGGGCAGTCCAAAGTCCCCATCCTATTCTGAATGGAAGGTGGTAGTGACAGACAGGCAACACCCAGGAACTTGTCAAGTTATCAGTATCATAAAGGAATATATTTTGGGGCTCACAGTTAACCACTTCCTGGTCACTGCATATTTGTATAGCAAATAAACTTAATGATGTCTAGTAATGTATACAATCACAACTTGGTTTTTCTGCAGCATGACAGTTTTACTCATTCCTCTTTACAGGGATCTCATGCCCAGGACACTGGATGGTCAGATCACAATGGAGAAGACGCCCAGCTACTTTGTAACCAAGGAGGCTCCAGCACGGATCTCTGCCATGTCTAAAGATGCCAAGCTGATTGTGGTGGTGAGGGACCCTGTAACTAGAGTCATATCTGACTACACACAAACGCTTTCCAAACGGCCGGACATCCCTACTTTTGAGAGTCTGACTTTCAAAAACAGGACTACAGGTCTCATAGACATATCATGGAGCGCCATCCAGATCGGCATCTATGCCAAGCACTTGGAGAACTGGCTACAGTATTTTCCCATGAGCCAAATCCTCTTTGTGAGCGGGGAAAGGCTCATTACAGATCCTGCCGGAGAGTTAGGGCGGGTACAGGATTTCCTGGGGCTAAAGAGGATCATCACCGATAAACACTTTTACTTCAACAAGACAAAAGGCTTTCCATGTCTAAAAAAGGCAGAAGGGAGCAGCAAACCACATTGTCTAGGGAAAACTAAGGGGAGAACTCACCCCAATATAGACCCTAAAGTTGTGCAAAGACTGCGGGAATTCTACCGGCCTTTTAACATGAAGTTCTATCAAATGACCGGACATGATTTTGGTTGGGACTAGGAGTCATAGTGTTATGTGAAGTAAACATGCGCATTGACGTGCGTCCCTGTAAAAATGTACAGAAATCTATTTTATTATAATTTATTTTTAATTCGTAAGCAATTAATTCACTAAGCTGCCTAACCATGTGGTCATTTGTTTGCTTATAACGTCCTGACATTCCGTCCTATTTAACCATTTATTTTTTTTTTGGAGCCAGGGGTATCTGCTTCTAGTGCCCCGATCCATTTATGCATTCACTAATGGTGCTCTTGTCATAGTCATTAAATGAAACAGAAGAAAAGCACAATGTTACTTTGGTATTTATGTTTACGGGTACTGAACTATTCCTCATAGATAATCCATTGTGGGTTTCACTTACCTTGGCCTCATGCTGGATTGGGCATTGTTTAGCAGCACTGCCCCCATCCAAGACTCATGGTACATATTTCATAACCGTAGGGTGGATATATTGGAACAATGTGCACTAGCTCACTGTCGATGATGCTTTTCATTCATCCAGGTCATGGTATACATTATCTAGTAGTGGGAAACTGGGACATCTAAAGCAGGAGGACTTGCTGAGTATTCTTTCACCAGGTTCAGGTTGTCACGATTTCTCCACAAGATCTGTTGCTTTAGACGTCCCTCTATTAGATAACGCTTGTCCTAAAATGTAACTTGCTTGTGGATAGAAATGTCTGTTGCAATATCTATAACCTTATATATTTCCCAACTATTCGGCACATTAACCAGGTATGCAGTACAATTGTTTTATCACGTACATGGCACATGTATTGCAGTTGTTGGGTTGAAGTTATTAATTGTTAGTTATTATTAGGTCACTTCCCATTAATGTTAAAGAATAGGCCCTTTGCCGGTCATGATTGCCCAAAAACTTATACTATTGAATTGTTTGGGTAAGAGTCCACCAATGCCAAGCTTATGGCATTTTCCAATGTCTTCTATAATGGATAGGTTCCCCAAACTGCAGAATTTTGGGATTATTTAAAACCAAAAAATCCCTGAAAAACATATACAAAGCCGTGTCCTAGCTTTATATATATATATATATATAAATATATATACACACACACACACACAAATTTTGGCTCCCAAGCCTTTATTTTTGTCAAGAACCACTCTTTCTTTTAAAATGTTTTCCTTTCGACAGTAAATGTCATATCAATCCATACTTCATTAAGACAAAGCCTAATTTATTCCATGTCACATGCGCATTCAATTACACAGCAACCCAATAAATGACTCGCCATGCTGTAGATCTGAGGATGCTCAGCAAAGCTTCAGGGCAGCCTCACACTTACAATATTAATTCATTGATACAACATCATTTTTACTATTGAAGAAAAATCTCCTAGTTAACCAATTTTAAATTATGCATAATCTTTCATCTGACTGGCTGAAGAGCAATATTTGTAATTTGCTTGATTATTGTATGACCTTCTGGAAGTACAAGATCCATCCTGATTTTTAAATTGCTCTGGTTCTATGGGTTGACTCTGCCTTAACCCCCCCTCAAGCTGAGTATTCAAATTATAAACATTATGATAAAAATATATTGTCATTATTAAGAACAGCCCAGGAAGTATTTGTTTTAAATTAAAAATAGCCTAGAAAAGCTATTCTTTTCATTGAAAATGACCTGGAATTTTTTTTATAAAAATAAAAGCCCAGAAAAAAACAATTTTTTAAACTTAAAAATGGCTTAGAAAATAAAATAGTTTTTTTTTTCATTGAAAATGGCCTGGAAAAGATCACATTTAAAAAAAACATATATTCATATTTTTAATTTAAAAACTTAGCCTGGAATATTTTTCTTCTTATAAATCACATAATATATAGCATGGCCCATTTGCAAATTACTGTTCGCACAGGACAATGGGTAGTAGGTCACTGGATTAGAAACTGTATGCTGATGATGTGATTGCTCCATTCCAAAATCTTGCTGATAGTTTTGTTCTACGGATTCATACATATGTTATTTACACAGCAAACAGATCCAAATCCCAGGGACATTAATTAAATGCTCCCTTAAGCCATATATCAAATCCCAAGTGGATCTCCTGTGCATATCTGATGATGTTCATGGGAACAAAGTGACTTATGGTTGCGTGTCAACAAAACGTAAAACTGCACTAGATTTTGGGGGTAAAAGTTTTCTACTGAAGCCAACACATGAAACTAAGTCCATTTGGTGTGATTTTGCTATGGAATCACTACTATCAAGGAAACCAAGACTCCTGGTATTCTGGTCAGAGCTTCCTTCCTTCTGGTGTAGCATCCCAACCTGCTAACAACTGTTCTCAAGCTGGCCATAGACGTAACAATTACGATCTTTCTCGGAAAAGATCTTTCCAAGAAAGATCGTTTGTTTCAACACACACGTGTAGAGCTGAATCGTCAAATATACAGGTAGAAAGAATAGAATTCTACTTGTATCTGACGATTCAGCACTAACAATGGCCGATGTTCAGGGAGCTTTCAAAGGCATCCGATCAAAATTTTCCGTCCAGTCCGATCAACCAGCCGACCGATATCTTAATCCTCTGATGATATCGGTCGGCTCATTTCCCACCATACACGCACCGAATATCGTACGAAAATTAGTTTCGTACGATATTATCTGTGCGTCTATGGCCACCTTCAGAGTAGGGTTCCTACAACAACCCAAATTGAATTGTACGATGCATAAAATAAACTATCCTTAATGTGCCAATCCGTTTTCCCTATTCCCTCATCATATAACGTGTAATGTTTAGCACTCCTTGTTCTCTCAGCACCCATCGCCGCACTCTATAATTAACTCTGTGCAATGAGCGCTTACAGATGGGTTTTAAACATGATTAATTGACTTAATCTGAGCAACTGTGCCTCGTTTTTCTCCTACGTTACAAGAGAAAGATCACAACGTCATACACATACCACCTTTCTAGTGAGGCTTAGAATAATGCTGTAGACTGATAAATCTGGGGTGTGCAGTCTATTAGATTGTCATGGACCCTTATAATAACCAAGAGTAAGTGGCTTAATCAATGGCTAAGGAAGTACTCGTCTAACTGCTGCTAAAAAAGAAAAACAAAATGGCTATGCAGAAATTGGTATTAGTAATAAGGATACAGGTCTTATAACATTTCTCCGGCCCAAGAGGATGCAGGGCTGATAAATCCATGGCCCACCATGTCTAACTACTTGGCCACTTCTTACACTGAGTTGGTCCATGTTGGCCATGAGTTTGTGATCCGATCATAGATTTCGCACACATGACAATATGGTTGAGTTTTATTCAGCCTGGGTAATTAAAGTCCATATCTATTTTATTCCCTCTCTCTCTGTATCCTAATAGCTTAGAATAGCAAATTGATATATATATATTAAATATATATGTATATGAAAGAAAATTTACAAATAAATAAATATAAGAACACAAATGAAGCCGAAAAAAATATGTACATTGTAAATCCTGTATTTTGTGGTATGAACA
>CM044447.1:46153362-46165141 GCA_024363595.1 Xenopus borealis
TATTTCTGTGAATAGGAATTATCAGACTGTCCCTAACTGCTAGGCAAGGAAACAATCATACTTGCAGTCTGCAACTGTGTAGAGATTTGTATTGGATTTTATTTTTGCCTTTACATTCCCTTTACTGTTTCCAACTCCAGCTGCAGGGACACAGATCATGGAGTCAGATTTAAAGAGATAAACTTGGATTCTATTTGCTGCAGCCACTGGTTCTGCAGAGTTGGAAAAAGTTTCTATTAAACAATACAAAAACTATAAAATCCATTAGATTACATGACAACACAGGACCCAGTGCAGTCTGTATATTCTGATTATCAATCAGTCTTGCTGTATCAGCTTCTGGCAGATATTATTTGATAATTGTTTTGATAATTCATAATGATCCCTAAACTTAGCCCTTAGTCTTGGTCTTGAGATGTATAACAAAGATGACAGACCCCTGTGACCAACTTTGAAATCATAAATCATTTGTTTGATTAGGCTTGTGGTGCAGTAAGTTCATGTTTATGTTTAGTATACAAAATACAGCATTTCTAGCCTTATTCTATTTTACACTTTCCTTGTCCTTTAAGCAGGTACCTACTCTAACCTAAAGTGCGGCCAAGTTCTCCCTGCAAGAGTTTTAAAAAAAAAAAAATGGTGGACAGTGTTTAAAAACAAAATTGGTATTCAGTGAAACGTACCTCGAAAGTTCTCCTTGGCGGCAGCAGCTTCTTCAGTGGCTCTGTTTCCCTTAAGACAGTTTCGGCTCTTTTGGCGGCTTCAACTCTCTCTGTGGATTCTGCTCCCTTCTGGATCCTGGAGGTGCAGCACGGCCAGCCTCCCCTTTAAAGGTGTAATCTACCGGGCCCAGCATGTCTGTCCCCCCTCGAGTCAGGCATGTCTGTCCTGCTTGTTAGGATCAGACATGAGTTTAGTAGCGGGTAGTGATGGGCGAATCTATCCCGTTTCGTTTTGCTGAAAAATTCGCGAATTTCCAGTGACTTGCGTCGTTTTTGGCCAGGCGAATTTTCGCTGCCATTTTGGGAATTTATTTGCCGGCGGCGAATCGCGGAAATTAGCCGCAAATTTGCGCCTGGCGAATAAATTCACCCATCACTAGTAGCGGGTAGTAAATACAAACAGCAATGTTAAGGAAGACTGTAGGTGAGCTAAGACACAGGGAAGGCAACATATAACGGTATTCTTGGCAATACTAGAATAATCCAATACAGAAGTGCCCATTCGAAGATAAATATGAAAGTGAGCATAGGTAAGCTCTGTTGCCCAGTATCAACAAAGCAACTGCTTTGGCAACACCAGGATTATTATTTGTGAACCTAAATAAAAGTTAAACAATCTAGAACAAGATGGAACCACCCTGGCTTTGTGTACCTTGCATATTGATGTGAAATATTGCTGTTTTGGTAGGTTTGCACCCCAATCAGAAGGAACCATCACCATTTGCTACTAAGAAAAGAAATCAGTTTAAACTCTAAATAGAATGCATTGGCCTGTTAGACCCGAGCAGGATAATTGTGCCCAAGTTAGTTACCAGCAAGCCTCTGAATCAGCATGTGTGCACTTAAGAAAAGGGAAAGGGTTTTTTCTCCTCCACTGACCCATTTTAAATGAATACCTTAATTATACAGAAAACCGTTCTGCTCTTTCAGGAGTAAGAAATCCTTAGGTGGTTTTAACTTAAACTCAGCTCATCCTGTTCAGCTGCTTTGGGATAAGGCAGTTTAATTATTCATATGTCCATACTGCTGGTTAATTCTGACTGGCACTAAAACGCTGCATACAAGTTGCTTCATGAAATTTTGATTCAAACAAAAAAATAACCTTTTACAGAGATAAAATGGCCTTAAATAAAGAGGATTTTAAAAATAAACATGGGACCTGCTCTCATATGATCATATGATATTATTAAGAATTTCACTCAATAATCATGCCATATTGTAGGGACCCATAAGTAGCATGGCCCTTATGGCTTCATTCCCTTACCAGTACCTTCCTTTTCCCTTGTTGCTGGGTTAAATTCCATGTAACATACTTGTAACAATTTATTGGCTATAGGTTGTGACCACTCCCTGCAGTGCTGTAACAAAAGTGCTTTGGCTTGTAGCAGTTGATCTGGGCAGATGTTCCACTGAGCCTGGAGTCAACAAGGCCCCAGAAGTGTTAGGCCCTAAAGGGACAACCACCTTTAGAGAAGTCGGGGATACAGGGACCCCGTGAAAGAGGTAAAGCCAGTGTATAGGTTATATCTCTTTATAGCACTTTCTAGTGGAAGTGAGTCAGAGAGGAAAGCTAGCAAGAGCAGCTCAAGCTCCACCAAGGAGGATAGAAGGGAGTAGCTCTCCCCCAGGCTCTACTTTGCCTGTAGTGAATGGACCACACTACTGACAAGGGACTTCAGGCAGTGTTCTTACCCCTGATCCACGTCTGCTGTAGGGATCCGGTCTACATGAGGTACTGATATCCTGGAAGGTGATCCTATCAACTCCAACTTGCTATTTCTACCATGGTGTCTTTCCTTGCTGTATCTGCTGTACCAATGTACCTGGCATATGATCTACCTCAGTTGTGAGTATGATTAACCCTGTGGAGCTTTGTATGTAAATAAAGCCTGTTCTACCTGTTTGCAAAGAACCCCTGGCGTCTAACAACTGTTATTTCACATTTCTGGCAGTATTGAGTTATAGTTCAACTACCTCAACACGTGTCTTAATCAGCCAAAAAGGGGTTACAATATTAACCAACCAGGGTTGGACTGAAGCATATGGGGCCCACTGGGACTGCAAAACAAAGGGCCCTCCTGGCAGTCCCGGGCCAGCTGCCACGGCTGCTTTTCAGTCCCAGGCCAGCTGCCACGGCTGCTTTTCAGTCCCAGTCTGGCCCTGGCACCTGGTGTCCTCCAAACGTGTTCGATGCTCAGGGTCTAACTGGCCCGGCGGTACACAGAGAAAAAACCTGGTGGACCCTGACCCTTGTGGGCCCCCAGCCGGGCCAGACCCCCTGTCACTATCTGATGGCCCTATTGAAGCACCCTACTGATGTGCCGCGTGGCACCTTTCGCACATGCGCACCACTTGCCACACGTGCTTGATGTCTTCAGTGGATGTGTGCTGTGCGGTGCCTTCCGCACATATGCATCATGCAGGGCCTTCTGCGCATGCAGCTACTCTGCAGGGGGGCCAGAGTGGAGCCCTGGACAGCAGTCCCGGTGGGCCCCAGACCCCCCAGTCCGACCCTGTCAATGCTGAGTCTTCCACGCATGCACGCAATGCTGCATCTTCCGCGTGCTTTGCGTGGAAGACTCAGCATTGAGCAAAGGAAGACACCAGGCAGTGGGCGCATGCACGAAGACTTCCATAGGGCAGCTCAGCAGCTGATTGCGGGAACAGATCTGGGCCGGCTCGGTCCAACCCTGCTAACAACAGTTATATATATATATCATGTTATTTTCAAAACCAGGTTGTATACATGATGTATTGATGCCAGTTCCACAAGCCTAAAAAGACAATGAATAAAATCCCAAAGAACTAAAATTAAGTGGTTTGTTTGCAACCAAAGCCAATGCAGCTTCCTGACTTTTCCATGTAAAGTATAAAATAAGAGTTTATTCAATGGACATCCAAAAGCAGATGTGTCCTTAATTGGCCAGCCCAATCCAGTGACTGCACGATCCTAGCGCCCGCCACACACACAAGTACAGACGGCGGAGCACTGGGGAGCTGCTCTCCACTTATGCTAGATGTTACCACGCCAGGTCAGACCTGGCGAAGTTCAATACAATAGATAGGAGTTGGAAAAACTCACACTTTTTAAGGGTGATAGTCTGAAAAAGAGCAACATTTTTTGGGGGGTTACCCTCCTTCCCCCCTACATTTCCTAACATATGGCAACTCAACTATACAGTATATACTGTACTTCTATTACACTTTGAAATTCACGCCGTATGCAAATTAGGCATCACTAGTGTAAATGCGCTTTGCCTGGCAAAGTAACATTAGCGCAACTACCTACGGTTCACCGACCTGAGCGTAACTTCGCACTTTAGTGAATTAGTGTAGCGCTGGCGAAAATTCGCCTGGCAATGTGCGGCGAACGTTAGCGAAGGCTACGATAGCGTTTTTTCGCCGCTTAGTGAATTTGCCCCCTTGCATCTGTTACATCTGTGAACCTTTGAAAGTTCCAAACCATTGTAAAGGTACTTGTTTCATGCGTTTTAAGTAGCGATGAGCAAAGGTCCCTGAGAGGACTGAAACGTCAGTTTTTTGATTCAACGATCAACGTATCAGTAATACAAGTGATATGATTTTTATAAAGGCTGAGCCAGTCTGGAACCATTTTTTTATGCATGTATTGTGACTGAGCACCATGATTTTGAATGCAATTGCATTGGAAGGAGGTCATTGTGTGGAATACTATATATGTGTGTATATACAGTATATATGTTACTGCCAGTGCTGCTTAAAATGTAGCTGTTCACCAATTTTTCATGTTTTCATTTTTAATATACCTTTACTGGACATTATAATAACTTTAGAGGTTACTTTGGCGTTCCCTGAACTATGTAGCTCACCCTGCAGCCTTTTGCTTTTACGTAGTCTTTCAAATAATGTCTGTGCATAAGGTATAGGGCACCGTCACTTATATATATGTTTGAATCTGCAGCTTGTCGACGGGACAGAAGAGGAGGAAAGCCACAAGAGGTAAGGAACATACAGTTTATTGTGCCATGAAGTCATTATGGTTACAAACTCCAACTATCCAGTGAAGTCTTGCATGGTATAAGTGGTGGTCAAATGAAGCAGTTGCTAATGAGCTAGGGGTTATTTATTAGACATTGGGATGATTATGTAAGTATCCATGAGTTAATAATATACTCTCTACTTAAGTACTATTATGCTTCTCCCTGTCTCTGCAGATCTTACAAGAAATTTGGCCTGGAATTGCCATTCCTCTATCTATATATACGGTAAGGAGCTCACTAAATATTGTGCCACTGTGTAAGTTATAAATGCACTGAATATGATTCCTAATACCTTATCGCCAAACCTCCAGGAGATACTGTACATGAAAATACTAGAATAGAGGAGCTGAACAACGTAACCCACCCACTCCATGTCAGGCTTTGTTTACTTTACTAGTATGAGCTCCTTCCATTGGGTGCCATTGTGGGAAGTGGCTGCTGAGCTGATTTCCTGTCTTGCCTTTATGGTGTTTTAATTGTGATTTGTTTATATCCCCTCCTAGATTCTGGTTGAACTATGGCTGTACCTTGGCCAATACATCAAGAAGCTTCTAACTGATTGGTAAGAGCTCATCATCTATATGGGCGAAAAGGTAACAAACCCCACCCTTTCTCTTAATGATCATTCTAAAATCTTGTGACTGATTTACAATAAGTTTTCTTATACACCTGTGTTCTCTGATAAATCTCATATTGCTCTCATGTATATAAAATAACCAATTTTTTGTTAATTTCCAATTAGGATGGAAATGGTACTGTAAAGATTTCTGTGGGGAGAAGATGCTTCCAAATCAGTTGGCTTTGAGTGATGCCCAGGAGGAAAGTTTCATTGCCCAGTAACCCCCAGTTAGATGGATTCTGTATAACCCTGTGTTTGTTGTCTTATAAATATAGATATTTTTTATTTCTTGTCTTTCAGGTTGTTGGTACACTCATAGTGGTACCACTGATGGACGAGATGCCAATATTCGGATCACTAACTTTGTACTTGCCGTAAAGACCAGTAAGTCGATAGCAGCTGAAGTTTGGAACTTCTGGGGTTTGTCTGCAGGCTATTTGGCCAAGATATGTGTTTATCAGATGGCTGGGCTGTGGGTAGGAAATATTTTCTGCACTGCTGATTAATTCTTCTATACTTGCATTTTTAGGATGTATTTGAACCCAACTGCTCAGGGATAATAGATTGCCTATTTCTGCCATTTGGTCTTTTAAACATGGAATGATTTACAGGTGTATGTTGATGGACTGGGGCTTAAAAGCTCCCTGCATTCTCTCTAGAGCTAGCCTACCTTGACATGGTAGCAGGCTCAATAATTCTTATCAGGGTTGGACCAGGTCCTCCCTCTGGACCCCCCTCATGATGCACCACTTCCACTTGAATGCACACCCAATGTGTTTTTGCCACAAGAAGGGAGTTTGTTGCAGGAAGAAGTAGTGCAGGGTACGCATCCGGAATGATGGGGCCGGTAAGAGCCGGGTGCCCGCCAGGTTATTTCCCAGTGTCTTGCCCAGACCAACCCTCATCCTTTGGCTTAAAGTTACGGTTCAGTACTTTTGCCTGTGTGGCCTTTTAACTGTGGTGTGGAAGGGGCGCAGGGGAGCTAGGGCCTGAAAATATTGTCCTATGTCGTATCAACCATAACTTTTACTGGCCAGGCCGCTAAAACACCAGCCAGGTGGCAACCCTACATATACTGGAAAATCCACTCATTTGGCGACCCCATATAACAAACAGATCTTTTTTCTGATATATGCTCACCTCGAAAACAATAGGAATACAGGCAGTTGGAGCAAGGATCACAGCAACAAACCAATGTGGTCCTCCCTCTGACATGATTTTTAGTCCCGTCAAATTATCTGGTCAATCTTTGGCTAGATATTGATTGTAGAAGCCCATTGGAGGCCCCATACATGAGCCAATAAGCTGCTGACGTGGTTTGTTGGCAGTTTTATCAGCACATGTATGGCCACCTTAACCCCTGTAATATGTGGAAAGTTTTTTATAGATAGCATGGATGGAAGCCAATGGCACACATTTCCATATTTTTACTAGTGTTTTGGAAAGCTGATGGAAATTTTGATAACCCTTATTTCACCACTTACATGGAAAAATTTCCTGTGGAAGGCTGAAGAACCCAGACAACCAATCATTTGATTTGTTGCGTGTATTGGATCTTTTGTTTGCCCAAGTATTTGCTTTGGCCAATGCATTTTTGTGCAAACACAAATTTAAATGGCCAAATATGAAGGGAGTCAATATGTGCACATACAGTTCCGTGTGTCATATACTGCACAGTGCATAATATCTATAGATACATGGTCAGCATTACAGGAATGTCAATATAATTACAACATTGACAACATGGCAAGCTTGTATCTACTAAGAGCGCAACTCTTCAGCTCATGGTACAAGAGTTGCAGTTTGGCTGGCTTTTCCTATTTATTGAGTGAAAAATGACAGTTAATCTTCTCCCTCTGACAATGGTTATTGAGAACCTTTCATTAAAGTAATTGTCTGAACCCACTGGTTATATATTTTACATAGATGGTACAATTACAATCTTTCTTGGAAAGGATCTTTCCAAGAAAGATCGTTCGTTTCAATACAGTAGAGTTGAATCATCAGATAAACAGATTAAAACAATAGAATTCTACCTGTATCTGACGATTCAGCACTAAACAGTGGCCTATGTTTGGGCGACCAGGTGACCAATATCCAAGTCTTCTGCCGATAATGTCAACTCCTTTTCCACCATACACGCACCGAATATCGTACAAAAATTAGTTTTGTACAATATTATCTGTGCGTCTATGGCCACCTTAAGTCTCTTTGTATTGAACCAGCTTCAAGAACTTTCCAACAATGCAGAACATATAACGTTGGTCTGTATGATAAAATATAAGGATCTGTAGATCTGTAGGTTTGTGGTTTTTGAACTAGTAGTTAAATATAGGATCGGGGACAGCTTGGCTTTATTTTCAAGACAGGTTCCCTTTATCTGCAACAGGTGTTATGTAGATGTACCCTGTTCTATGGGATTATATCATGACTTGGGCTTTTGTGCACCAAGGTTCTACAGATGTTCTCACAAACCTGCATTCGTTCTCTTAGATTTCTGTTCCCCTCGCTTACTTTTTTGTACAGTGGCTGGAGTTGTAATCTGCTTTTAAATGCACCCCTTGTGCCTCTTTCTCTTTGATCAAAGGAGCACATACATGTAAAAGCCAAAAGCATTCATCCATTTTATCAGATCTGGACAGGTGTTAGCTCAGTAGCTCCTTCAAGCAGCCCAATCAATATAAAAGGGGCTAGTGACAAAGCAATGTAGGGGGCAGGAAGAGTGAAATATGAAAAGGTTTTATTCATTGGAAATTATTTGCAGTGCAAGCTTTTGCTGAATGGTCCTGTCATCAGTTGTTCAACTGAGGTGGAAGACTGTGCTCATCCAGCCTTTGTCTCCTATGCACAGCTATAAACTGTTAATCCTCTTTCTCCAGGGCCTATTGAACCTTCAGGAAATACAGTTAATGACATTAGTATTATGAGCAGTGACATAGAACATTTATTCTAATAAATCACCAGTCTTGGGTTTATTATGAGTAGCTTACTGATATTTCATTCCAGTGAGCTAATATCAAGAAGCAATAACTCAATGTAGTTCCTATTTTTCCTCATTATCAAGATCAGTCGGGAAAGGTTTAAATAAAAATGGTACATTCTATAATTTCATTAAAATGATTCACGGGGGCTTATTGTATTGATAAGGGACCAAATAGAACAACATGGGCTGGTATTTGCATTGCTTTTTATGATTATCTCATACTGCAGTCATATGACTATGAATTTTCATAGGAAAGCAGGAATACCAAACATGTATACAATATAAAGGAATATTTCCTTTTCTTTAAAATATGATGATTTTACTTCAGAGTTTTTAGCCTGCAGCCTGATTTTACATGGTGTTAATTACAATATAGGTTATAAGTAAAGTATTTGGTATAGTCTGAATTACAATGCCTACCGACTGCAGGTGTACAGTACTAAGTATCTTTTGCTCTTGCTGAGCACTTAATTCAGGAAACCAACTGTTGTTTATAGTATGAACATTAAACCACCCTTTGTCTAATTTAACATAAATTTCCCACGGGAAATGCATCAAAAATTTCCTACAAAATGATGTATTTTACCTCTAAATTATTTTAACTTGCTCCCATTGCAGGTTCCAGGAATAAACCTCTACACTGTCTGAGGTATCAGCAAGGATATTAACCTCTGAGAAGATCTCACCCTCCAAAAACCCGTCATTTATTACACATTTACCTAAGTAATTATCCTGCGACTGTGCGATTTGGAACTTAATGACCCAGCCCATTAGGAGAGGCTCTACATATGAGAGATCAAAGGACAGGTGTTGACATACAAGTTATTCTCCAAAAATGTATGTTATCTACAACCATGTATGTTAAACACTAACCATATCTGAATGGTCTTCTCTCCATTTCACTAAAATAGAGTCGTTTGAAATGACTGAGTATGACTCTCATTTCAGTCCATGTTACATCTTTATCAGCATCTCAAGGACACAGAAGCATCCCTTAGGGCAGAGAAACACGCTGCTATTTGGTGAGATTTGTTGCTCGGTGACAAATCGCCTCTTCCTCGGGTGACTAATCTCCCCGAACTGCCTTCCCACCAGTTAGAATCTGGATTTCTGAAGTTGTTCCAAGTTTACAGGTGAAGCAACTTTGTAAAATGAAGCACTCCAAGTGCCATCCCACCAGCAATTTAGGTTCTAGCCTGCAGTTCGAGGAGATAAGTCGCCCGAAAGAAGAGGCGTTTTGTCTCTGGGCATCTAATCTCCCAGAATATCAGCGTCAGCGTGCGTCTTTGCCCTTAACGGAACAGTAACACCAAAACAATTAAACACCATTTCTACCAGTGCAGCACAACAGTACATTATATTTTCATTACTTTAGGACACTTTCATTTTTTGTGTTACTATTCCTTTAAGGTGGCACAAACTACTTTCCAATAGCATGTCATGTTTTCTTTGATCAGGTATACATAATATGAATGCTCACTAGTGGAATTTTTTAAGTCATATTGGGGTAAAGAAAAAAGAAGTGGAAAGGGGGCCAAAGGGGGAACCTAAATCCCTAACACATTCACCCACATTTTGATCCTTAAGATCAATCATAATGCGGGCAAGAGTGTTTGGCATTTAGGTTTTTTTCCACTGTGTTTTCAGCTGAGTGATTTTAATGGCTAATGATGTGAGAAAATGTGCAAAGGGAGCAGACCTGGTCCTCTAATGATTGCCATCATTCAGACAAGGAATAGGGACACTAGTGGGGCCCCTGCTGAGCAGAGAGGCACAAAAGGACACAAAGGGTTGCAGCATGAATTTGCACAGCCAGGTGCTTTCAAAGAACATCAACCCTATACACATCTGACTAATTTCAGCTAATTGCAAGCTGCATGGGTCAGAGCCTGGAGGGTCTAAACTGTTTTAGGTCTCCACACCATCAGCCAAGTGAACCCAATACAACAAGTGCAACAATAGGCATGAAATAGCGTGCATGAGAGAGTCTATTGTCTTGTGTTAATCCCATTGTTAGTCTCAGGGTTCCTGTACATTGTTTGTGTGGAGTTGTCACCTTATTGGTGGGGAGATGAGCAGATGAAAGGGTAGATTTCTTATTATCTAATAAGCCTTGCACCACTTTATACTGATGGCCAATCAATCATTTGCAGAGGAAAGACCCTACTGAGGAAACAATAGCAGCATTATTAGGACAGCACTAGCCAATGTCTCAGACTCTGCTTCAGAATAATAGAATTGGCCTTTGTGGCTGACAAGTTACTGCCATCACCACTATGTTAGGCTGACATTCAGCCTATAAGGAAAAAGATTTAGGCACAGGTGTATTTTTAATTCATTACTTGGGACTTCAAAGCTTTCTTAATGGTCTCACTAGAGTTTTTGAGCAAAGGATCAAGTGAATATGATTCCACCAGTTGCACAGAAGGCACATGGTTGCTGGGGGCTCAGTGAAGGAAAATGCCCCTGAGTAAAAAGGGTAAATGAACACAATTCTGCCAGTCAGTCACACAGAATGTACATTGTTACCAGGGGGCTTAAATGTTTCTAAAAGCACTTCAATATTTAATATTCACAGAAGCTGAATTTGAGCACTGGCATTTTTTTTCTCTTTTGTTGACACAATAAGCCAGGGATCCACAAGCATTTTTAGCTGTGAGCCACATTCAAATATAAAAAAAAATCAGAGCGCAACACACGTATGCAAAGAATTCCTAGGGACGAATTATGGGCTGTGGTATCGGTAGCCCCTATGTGGACTGGCAGTGTACAAAAGTCTCTGGTTAATTGTACTCCTGTATTTTATGCAACTAAACTTGTCTTTAAGCCAGGAATTAAAAAATAAGCGCCTGCTTTGAGGCCGCTGGGAGCAACATTCAAGGGATTGTAGAGCAACCTGTTGCTCACAAGCCACTGGTTGTGGACCACTGCAAAAAACCTGCAAATATTGTGTGGAAGTCATCCAAAACCCACACATCACTACTTCCCAGGTCCTTTTTAGGTCTGGGGGGGGGGGTAACATTGGGTGAAGGTTTTGCCCAGATGATTTTCACAGCCCTTATCCCATTTCCCCTTAAAACTTTATAATAAGGAAGAAGGCTTGTGTTCCATGAGGCCAAGCAAATGGGGACCCATTTGGTTCCAGCTGGAGGGCTACTGGAGGGAATGTGGCAGCCAGAAAACACCACATATCTGGTTGTGAGGTGGCATCTGCCCTAGGAACCCAAGCTGGTGTGTTTGTCTGTGGGGAGCTGTGAAATGGAGGTACAGGAGGAACAGGAAACGGGTGCAACGAGCAGGACAGCAGTGAGAAGGAGAGGGGCAGCAGGAGTGTGTTGGCTACTGGAGCAGCAGGGGAGAATACTGTAGCATTGGAAGCTGCTGAGAGTGCACTGAGCAAGGAGTTCAGCATGAATGCTGCTGGCCCACAAGTACC